>JANPWX010000023.1:2801248-2914207 GCA_024734555.1 Trochalopteron elliotii | reverse complement strand
CCCAAAGAAACTCCAGAACCAAAATCTAACAATCAAAAACCCCAGCAAAACCTAAACCTGTAGTTGCCCATCACGCTGATTTAACTCAGAAGTCCTCTTCCACATTATTTCCACTCCCCTATTTCTTCATCCCTGTGCAATGTGCCAGCTGCTGCCTTAGAAGGCACATCTTATAAATGCCCTCCAGAGGAGCAGAAATTTACTTGGGCACAACTGGTCCCATCTCTCTTGTGCACGGACTTAAACTGATTCATGTTCCTTGAAGATATCCCACTCATACTGCTTATCAGATGGAAGCAGAATGTCAAGTATTAAAGCTCAGTCCAAAATTAATTGTTTCCCCTTTCCAATTCCACCCACACACTATACCACAAGCTCATGAAAAAAACTACAGCATCACTACAAAGACCTGAATTCAGCAGCCTGAGCACATACCAGAGCACAATGCAGCCAGGAAAGCATGAATTAACAAGTACTAAAAGAGCTCACAGATGAAGAAAGAAATGAAGGTGTTGGCAGGGAGATGTCTGAATTATTGAGCTTTGACAAGGTGAATATTCTCCTCTGGAATAATAGCATAAAGAGTGATCTCTGGGTGAAATAAGTCACCTTTGGTTTTTTGGGGTATTAAGTCCCTTGCTGGACAACTTTTCCAAAAGACAAAATAAGAAAAAAGACTGTCCCAAAGAACAGGCTAGAATCAAGGTCATGGATTTAATTCAACTAAAAACACCTAATATGCAGTCATATCTATTCCCTATTCATACCCAGAAGATTCTATCTCAACTTGAACTTCTAAAAGCAGAGGAAGAATATCTTCTATAGAAAACTGCAAAAGGTTTGAACTTTGCCTATCAATGCCTACCTCTAGCACACACAAAAGCTGAATACAGACAATTGGGAGAACACAGCACCTCTGAATTCCTCACCATTTTCTGAGGCAGCTTGACAAACTTTACTTGCTGGGTAAGACACAGCCAACACTGAAAAAATATAAGTTCTTCACAAAGCTTAGGAATGTTTGACACTAAGAAGAGGAACACAGACAATGGCATTCTTTGGTGAAGCAGCAGCAAATCAAAACCACTGTGTTTAGCTTACGAGTACTGATAAGAGTTGGAAAGAACACTGCAGTTGCAAAAAGAGAATCTGCAGAGAAATCAGCATCTCCAGTTTGGCCTGTGTCCCAAGATCTCCATCAGTACAGAGCAATCAAAACAGAAAATTTCTTCTTCAGTGCCTTCTGCAGAGACATGCCCTCAATTTCTGATTGCCTAAGACTAAAATAATTTATGAATGTGGTAGCAGGTGTGTGGAGAAGAATCCTGTAAGCTAAGCATGTCTGGGGGGAAATAGAGGGGGGGGGGGAGAAAAATCAAAGCTGTTTTGCCAGTCTGTGCAGAAGAGAGTATTTCTTCTTTAAAAAACAAATAAAATAGATTAAAAGACGGAAACATTCAAGTGAATCCCCTTCCTGTTGATGGACTGCCAAAAAAAACCACTTAACTGTGGCTCTCTCGTCAGCTATTACTTTCTAAACTATCTTTAGCTATTTTATTAACTGGGATTTCCCCAGTTTCTAAAGTGACCTGCTTGCAATCCTTAACCTAGCAACAAAGAGACAAGTGCAGCTAAGCATTTCTGCAACACAAGCATGTGCATCAAACACTCAAAGAGCATTTGGCATTCATTTGACTTGGTTTCCTCCCTCACACTTCCCCTGCACCCAGGATAGGACTGAATCCCTGCATCACAAAGACACAGCCACAGCGGGTGGAAATGGCAAATATCAAATGAGAGAAAATTTAACTGGGTCACTTTCCAGAACTCCAGCAAAAACCAAACCCAAAACAAATAAAATAAATTCAAAACAAACAGAAAATCAAATGAGGTAAGAACAGCTGAACAAAGCTGAAAGCAAAAATCATGCAGAGTCTAGACAAGCTCTGAATAGCTGACATTGGCTTAACCACCACAGCTGGCCACTACCAGACACTGCAAAACAGAGCCCAAGGTTTAAGCTGTTTACATCACAGCTACACATCTTCACCACACAAATGCTTTAAGAAGTCAGATGGCTATTTTAAGGGTTGACACTGAAAACAATCATTCTAACTGGAAAGGACACTTTGGCAAGAGACAAACCCTTGCCCATCTTACCACTGTGCTTCCCCATTTTTAACCCTGCCCTGACACTGTCACTGCTTTTCTACTGAGCCCAGCTAAAGCTCTTGAAGACTCATCGGTCTCATCTGGAGAGCACTTGGTGCAACAGTTCCCATGCCATTAAATGGTAGTTTGCCTGCAAGCTACTCAAGGAAGGCAGTAAAAAGCAGGTAGGAGAATCAGACAGAGGAAAAGGCACCACAACAGATGCAGCAGAGGATAGAAATGAAAGGCTTCAGGAATGCAGGTGCACAAGAAAAGGTTCAGGACTCTGTTTGGGAGTTTTCCCCATCAGCTGCAGCACTTGCATGAATTCTCTGTTTTTCCAGCATATGGTAATGAGAAATGAAGAGATTATCTGGCTGCCTCTGCAGCACTGATCTTGCCAAGAAAATCCCCACCCCACAAGAGAAATCCTTGCTAACATAATCAAGATGTGCATACTTCCAGTGCAATAAACAGAACCAAGTTCTATCTCGGTCAGAGAGATGTTTCATAGGCTAGTCCTCAATTTCTCCTCAACTAAGGGTTTAAAATAGAAAATTAATTAAAAAGCAGACCAACAAAATATCCTTAATTATACTCTTCAGCAGAAAATTACAAGTTTTCTTTGTTTTTTGAAGAATTAAGGCAAAAAATCAATGTTCATAGATTCCTTTATGAAGAGAACTGACATTTTTCAGTATTTGGGGTTTGGTTTTTTCCTGGCAGAAGTGATATTCTCTATCTGTGCACCAATGCACTGATTTCCTTTCCTTCCTCAGATGTTCTAGATGTCAAAGCCCACCAGTGCTTGTGCTGAAGTTTGCCCAAGGCACTTCACACCCACTTTGTCAAATATTCAGGATTGAGAAAGAGAAAGCGTTTATAATTCACAGCATGAGACTTCATATCCAGACAAGATATCATCTGTCAGTTGCACAGACCCGAGTACCTTTCAAAAAAACCAAACCAAAACAAACCCAAATCTTTTCAAGGCTGTAAAAGGCAAGTCATTTTATGCAGAGATAAAGGTTCTGTAAGGTAAAGTGATTTGTCCAATATTACACGCTGGGTAGAGACCATGGCACACCTCTCAGGAGAACCAGATCTCTTGGCACGTCTGGCAGTACAGATTGTGCTTCCCAGGGAATGTTTGGAGAAGAGAAGCATTTCACCTTTTTAAAAAGCAAAACAATCTCCTGAACGCCTTTCCAGACCCTTTTCTGTTGACACTTAGCTGGTGATAGATGCAAGCATTTGAAAACAAAAGTAAAGAAATTTTATGTAGGAAATTTCAAACTTAACACTCTAACATTGTACAGTAATATATTAACCTGTACTGCTGTTTTCCTTCAGAGTTCTCACTTTTGCAGCAGTCATAGGAGAACCAGCATGGACAAGCCATACCATCTGAAACCAAGTTAAAGGGTAGGGATCAACAGGGAAAACACTATCCAAGCTAACTGCTTCTACTGTCATCACAGGCAGGGGAGGCTGCATTGCTGATGAGATGTCAGAATGGGTAAGCTCTGTTTATCTCCTGTGATGCTGCATGACTTTGTTAAGACCTGTGGAAGACTTTGAAAACACGAACCCTGTACTGTTCAAAAGCTGCAGAGGGGAAAGGGGAAAAAATTCCCCAAGCCTGAATCAGCCACTTAACACTGTTATTCAAAATATTCTTTAATTCTACCTCTTTTCAGCATATTCCTAGGGAATATGATGGGAATCTATCCCCAATCCTGGTTTTAACTTGTAGTTGCTCATTTGGGCATCATAGAAAACAAACAAACCAACAAACCTCTGCCTAGAGATGAGCAGCAGTACAATAAAGTCAGGTTCTCTCTCTGTCAAAATTGCACTACACTACATCCTAGATCTACAATCTGTTTTTAATACAAATTTTGCAAAATTATTTCTCTCGTTGCTTTCAAAATACCAGGAGTTCTCTGAAAATTACTTCAAGCTTTCTTTTCTTTCCAAGTTAACAGATTCAACTTGGGGCAGTTAAAGAGTTTATTTAGAAAGCATCTCAACCACCAACCTAATTCTTCAAGTCAATTCCAGGAAATTTAACCAGAGGCTCATGACAGAATTAACACCAGTATAAAAGGAGGGGTTTTGCAATACTCTTAGTTGGGAAAGGAGCTCTGCCAGCGAGATCACCACCTCTTTTGCTTCTGCACCTCTCAAGAAAGCCAGGAGCTATGCATTCCTTTTGTCACAGCTAGGATCAGAAATAAAACCCCACAGCACACAATCTCACTGTCTGTTCAATTATACATGCATTGAGCACTCAGAAATCCCATGACTATATGTGGAAGTGAAGAGGTGCAAAGAATGCTGACACCAAGCAGGGGCAGCCCATCCACCATCCCCAGATGATGCTACCAACCTCCCATATTCCAATCACAGTCACTTAAAGGATATGTTCATATTCAGAAAAAAACCCAAAACCTTGAAGACTCTGATACTAAAGAAATAGCAGCATAAAAATAAGAATCCAGAAAGCAGATCAAGTGGTGACACCAGCTAAATTAGTGACAAACATTTAAAAAGCATAGAAAAAAATTCAAAAAGCAGGGACAGGGGAATAACTGAATTATTCTGACAGCCTTATGCACAGATTTTGTTTTGTTTGACAGGTATAAATAAGTTCTAGCCTCTGACTGAAGGGAGAAAAAAAAAAGCTTTCACACTCCATCAAACAAGCCTAAGAAATATGTATTTAAAGAAACTGCCACTAAACCATTTCAGTATATGTAGTAGAAAATAGCATGTGCTTAACTCTACAGCTAGATTTCAAGAAGTAGGTGTTCAGCAGGAGTTTGGTGGGAAAAAAGAAGCAACCATATAAGGAAACAAAACTAGAATAAAAAGAATATGTTTTGGTGAGTTGGGTAGACATCTGTTCTTACCACACAAGGCTTGGCAACTTTCAAATTCAGGGAACCTCAGATTACCCTCTGAACCAGGAAGCAACAGGCCAAGCAAGGTTCATCACATGCAAGTCAAAAGAATCTCATTTCCTTAAAATTTTACCTGTCTGCTTTCAAAAGCAGGTTAGATGGCAGTTCCAGGAGCTGGTTGTGCTGCACGTCCAGGACCTCCACCTGTGTTCGTTCGAGCCGATCTGGGAGCCTCCCCAACATGTTGTGTCCTGCCAGCAGCTTCCGCAAGCTACTACTGTTAAACAGCCTGAAGAGAAATCAAAACCACCAAAAATGAGAAAAAATTAAACTGAAGAGTTTCTTTGATAATTTAGATATGGTATCATGGTTCATTACAAGAAAGTGATTCAGCCAACTGATTAGCAGACATGGTATTAATTATGCACAGATCCAAGAATGTCTTCCCACTCTCCACCAACTTCTTCAAAAGGTTTTCAGAGACAGGGAAGGAGGTTCACAGATGATTCAGGAGTGAAAGTAGTGACAAAGGGTTATCTTATGGCACTGTATAAAACATGAATATAGAAGCACGACAGTGAAGGAGGTAATTGCTAACAAAGGCTGCAGAAGTCTGCACATGTGGGATCCCCCTAGCTAATGCAAACACTTCAGAAGTGGGGGTGAAATCACCAGTCACCCCACAAGCTTTATAGTGCTCTACTCATCATGTGCTGACTCATAATCCAATGCAATTCCCCACCCCCACAATTTTTCTTTTCTGTTAATACCAGACTTACATAAAGCCTCCTTTCCAGTTCTACAGCGAATGAAATTTATCTAATCGGCTTTACTTTCTTGAGCTTTTACAAGCAATAGATCCTGGAGTCCCAAGCCCCTGCTCCATTTTTTGTGGGGCTGGGGAGAAGGGATGGGAAGAAGAGGGCAACATAAAGAGAAAAATAGCTGTTCTGATCAAACAGCATAGCTTAAATTCACAGGATAAACAATGGAATGAGGGTATGCACCTAAAGACACCAAAAACAGAGCAACTCTCAATTTTGAACAGAAACCACTTTCAGCAAATTAGGAAAAAAAAAAAATCATTCTTCATCTGCCACGTCTTACATCTGTCTTACATGTCTGCTACTGTACTATTTAATCTGGTGAACCCATGCAACATGCTGACCTGCTTCAATCAAATACTCTCGAATTATTCAGCATTCAAGCAAAAATCTTCTTCCCTCTGTCACAATGACCCAAATACACATAACAAGCCTCCCTGGCCCTTCCCTACAATGCATCAGGTCATGGGATTATTGTGCCAGAATCATCAATCAAGTAGGCTGAGTATTTTCCCCTTGACAGATACCGTCACTCCCGTTATCTGCATGCCAGTGTTAACAGTTATCTCACTTGGCTGGATTGTCTGAGTTATGAGCATGGATACAAGTCAACAGCCAGCCCTATCATTCCAGAAGGCTCAACACGGGGTGAAAAGACTTACCAAAGTAATGAGCCTATCTATTATGGTACTTGTTATTTAACCATTTTTAGTTTACTCCATTTTTACGTGAAAATCTCTCAGTTATGGATTTGCCTTTGTATTCTATTTTTTGAGACCAACTAATACTGTCAACACCAAATATCAGCGTAGAAAGCAGAACTGGTTGACAGCAAAAAAAAAAAAATCCCTTTGAGGTTTTTTTTGGGATGGGTGGGGGTAGCGTCATTTAAAATTTTTTTTAGAAGTTCAAATTGTGGCAAAATCCTCAGAGGTTTCCTCCTTCCACAATTCAGAAAAACTAAGTAAATCTTTGGGGTTGTTTTTTTTTAATTTGTTTTCTCTTATTTTTCAAGTCACACAAGCACTGAAGGACCTGGGCTGGCTGAAAAGAGGTTGAAGAGCATTTAACTAAACAAGCTCCTGATGAGCCTGGGACTCCTAGTTCTCAAGCTGGGTGGGGAACCAGGATGCTGGGACTGCTCTTCCATACAGGCAGCTTTCCCACTTGCCCAATTCCCACTGGAAGTTTTGGTGAAAGCAATAAATTCTAAGGACAAACACGTCATTCATCATCAGCATCTTCTCAGAAAACATAGTTTGGTGTAAGCATTCTACCAATTCCTTTTGTAAGCAGCTCTTCGAGAGAACACAACATTGAACACAAATAGATCTTTTAAAAAACAGACAAAGAAGAACAAAACCAAGTATCTATTCACTGACAGCAACAAGGTCATTTTGGCAACTTCTAATTGAAGTATTTCCTTTCCCTTTAGCAGTATGATTTTTATGATTTTGTCCTGCATAGTTAAGACTGAGTACCCTTTTTGTTATTTTTCAGTACTTTTAAAGCTAAAGCAGTTGCATTACAGTCCAGGGGACATTTTCCCTTTGTCCTTAATTGAGACAAATGCTGGTACAGAAACCTCTATCTCAACTGCTCCAACTATTTGTCTTCAAGGACTATTTTTCTGTTTCAAGAGGCAAACACACAGCATCAAGTGTAGTTTGTTTAGATCAGATGCAACCTTCACCCTACCAGGAATATGCTGGTCACTCAAGGCTTGAACATTTGTGTTTAAGTGTCACAAGCACCCTCCTAGGAGAGCCCTGCTGATTCACTTCACAGGTTTTCAGAATGCTATTCTATATAAAAAAACAAGCACACAGCAGTGCACCTGAACACACTTATTGAGCTTTTACTTGCATTTACTTGATACTCAGGCATGTTGAGCCATTTGCATTTGAGTCCATACCCAAATTTCCCCTAAAGTTTAAAAGATATTCAAAGCCTGCCTTTTGAACAGAACAGGACCCTAAAACTGAGCTGACTTATTAGGAGCTAAGCTATCTAGACATATACTACAAAGAAGAACTTTCAAAGATAAGCTATTTCCTGGGGTTAATGATAAGATGGCAGGAGAGACAAGTGGGATGTTGACTGTACCTAATTTCAGCTAATCATTAATCTCCCAGAGATATCCGGTATGCCTGGAAAATACTGGCTGTTATGAAGTGCAAATGAAAGAAAAGTGAACTTTTGCACCCCCACCTTCTGAGTAGGCACAGCTTCATTTTTTTGTGTGTATGAAAAAAAAGGGATTAATAGTCCACCCATCAGCCTGTTATTCTGCTTGGTAAATCTCCCCACATCCTCTTCTGCCCGTATTTCTGAAATCTAGTCTTTTCCCATTTCTGACACTAAAACAGACAAGTTTTACACCAAGTTTACACCATCTTACACATTCACCTGACCCAGAAAAAAACTATCATTCTTGGTTTCTGATGCCTTTCTGTGCTGTACAGCTCCTTACGGAAAATATTTGTAATTGATGATCCTTGTGGGGCCCTTCTAACTCAGCTTGTTCTGTGATTTAGTAGCTCATGAGACATCATCTTTCACAACATCTCTTCCAAAGTGTACAGAACAACCTAAAATGACAGCTCTCTTCCAGTGAAGGCAGGAATTTAAAAATTCCCAACATCACCACCTAAGCAGTATAACTCACCTGGAACAGACAGCTCTCTCTAGAACGAACAATAGCAAGATTCATTTAATATTTGAACTCAACTCCTATTTTGCTTCCTCTTGACTTCTTTTCTATCATGTATATTTATCAACTTTAGGTTTAGACTTCTGGAAGAGATCATATCTTGGTAGTGAAGGCAACTGCTCTCCTTGCAAGAGTTTATTTGCTTGATGAGGCTTTCCCTTCTTTAAACCTTTTTTGACTCAAACAGGGCTGTGAACTGGAGTCTCCAAGCATCACTGAAACTAAGTTACAAGCACTGGATCTCTAAACTGTCATGCAAAGTTATGGCTATAAATATTTAATATTCAGTATTAAAAATGAAGGGCTTTCCTGCCTGAACAGCTTTAAAGTTCAAAGGCACTACTTTCTCTGCATGAAAGTAAAAGAAGAAAGGCTGGGTGGAAGCTTGAGGCATGACGACACCCCACAAGGTAAAAATAAAATCAAACAAAAGATAAAACAGCCCTGACAGTCACTGGGACAAGCCAAACACTGAGTCAGCAATTATTTTTGAATTGTTTATCCTGTTCCACATTGTGCAACTGGTCGGCAAGACTTACCGGGCAGGCAGCTCACGTATCTGATTGTGGCCAACATCCAACACTTCCAGTTTCCTGCTGTCACACACCCACTCAGGCAGGTTTTCCAGGTGATTTCTATGAATAAAGAACACCAAGAGGTGTAACTAAAGTATAATTGAGATATAATGGCTATTAAGAATACAGCTTCGAGAGAGATACAGATACCTGCAGGAAACAAATCTGCTATATAGCATGCTGCCTGTGAGATTGTATCATCCATCCTTCTGCAAGGGCATTATCAGTGCAGTCAGGCCCTGAGTGAGGGGGCAAGATAGCTAACAGCAGTGTTATCTCCCTACATGCGCAGTCACTAAGAAAATGGAACAAAAGAATGCTTCCAAATTATCAGGGGACTATTAGGAGTATCAGAGTAGCAAAGCTGAAATCTCTCCATGGAGAAGAAAATTTCTAAGACAGTCCTCAGAAAATATTTACACCTTATACAGTTGAAATAGCTCTTCAATCCCTCAAATTCACTGGAATCCACTCCACCATTCTTTCACTACCTCACTGAACAGAGAAAAAAAATTTTTGAGTCTATCTTTCAAGCCAACTGTTTTGCTTTTCCTGCCTTTATCTTCACAGAAACAAGCCCTTCTAGAAACTAATGTCTCAGAGGCAAGGTTTTCCAAATACTGCACCAAAACCATGCAAAAAGGCACTGTGGGGCACTCCTGCATCCTGCCTCAAAGACAAAAATTAGCAGCACAAGATACATGGAGGAGATTGTGTGCAAATGCATTCACATAATGACTACTTCAGTCAGAATACAGATGCAAACCAGGCAGCAAATAATAGTCAGGCAGTTGCAGACCCAAAGTTCAGGAATAGGATGCTTATGAAGAATGAATATAAATCAATCATGTACTCATACCCTTTAGTTTATTCCTGCAATAGTCCTCAATCAAAATATGCAATGGCAACCCAACCCCCCTTCTCAGATAGCTTCCTTTTTGATCTCAAACAAATTTCCCAAATTCCAAGCAAGCCAAAAAGCTAAGGACACCCTACCCACTTAGTGCATGCCATCACTGCAATGAAGCACAAAAAGGGCTTTATGATGAAAATCAAGCATTCTGCACCAATTTCATTAACAAATAAATGGAGAACACAGTTTTACAAAGATTGCTTTTCAATAAATTGCTCATTTAGTCACACCAGTGTGTTACATTTAGGGCAATATGAGTACCTGAGGGCTGATGAGACTTCCAAATTGATGGCTGCTAGCCCAGGTTAGCTCACTAACTGTTATGATCACCCACAATAGAGTGAGTGCTTTAAGCAGGTTTTTTAATGAACAAGATTATCACTTTAAATGCAGGTGAGTAATTTCTTAAATAAGACAACCATTAAGCACGTGTCTAAATGTTTTCCTGATTCATTCCTGGAACTGTAAAACAAACTAGAACACCTCCTTTTCCATTTCTTCCCTTATCCCACCTCCCCCATTAAGGTGAAATTTACGTATGCATTCGAATGGCAACTGCAGCCAGGGCTGCAGAGAACTACGAGGAGCAGCAGGAGCTGCCAAACTGATGAGTAAACTATCAAACCATCACCTACGCTGGGCTTAGGCTGCAGACATATCCAGAAAGTAACTTCTGTACAAGTCTCAGATTGGTGTGTGTTTGAATCATCATGTTCTAACTCCATAAGACAGGAAATCTTTAAATCATGGAAACTCTTTAACTGTAAAGGAATACAAATTTTGCTTTTGGCAGTAATTAAAAAAAAAGTAAATCTGTAAAAAGGAAACAGGAAAGAACTGACCAGCAGAAAAAAAGCATTCTCTAACTCTGAAAATTTGTATTCTCTTATCCCAAGATCCAAATCCCTATCCCCATTCCCACTCAGTGAGATGACAGTGGATGTCATTGTTCCAGAAGTCTCTTTGATTTATATTTCACAGGTCCAAGAAAAAACATACTCTTACCTAGAAACATCCATATAAGCCAGGCAATTAGGAACTGGATACACATCAAGGTGAACAAGTTCTAGGGGAAAAATATATATATCAAGAAAAGTGGTGATAAAGATTTGCACTTAAATGACTGCTCCATAAGAACTATTTTAAGAGCTAACACCCAGAGATTTCAGACCACATCAATAACCTAAAAAATTTCTTAAGATCTGGACCTTTGTGAACCTCTTGTGAGTTCTGTTTCTTTATTATGTCTTAGTACATTTGCTATGTTACATTGTACTTGCTATGAGTGACACTGCATAACTGATCAGGGATGAGAAATTGGAGGATTTTAAAAGTTTCATGGCAAATTCTCATTTTTTCCATTTTTATCACAAGAGCTGTAATGTCACCTCCACTGCCCTCTGCCCAGAAGAGTTAGTCACAAAACTGCTCTACTTTTTTCTCAGTGTTCACTTGAGATGTAAGCACGGGAAGGGAACCTCCCCACCCTGGAACAGCAAGTTACAGAATACCAGAGTCCTTTAGGTCATGACAAGATCCAGAGTATTTGTCAACACATTACATAAGCCTTGGCATGCCTGTGGAGTTCCCAGTTGCAGGCAGTCTTATAGATCTTTCATAATGCAACTACAGCTAGTAATGTTATTATTGAAGCAACCAAAATATAGTTCATATCCTAAGGTTTTAGGTAGCTAGTGCTTAGTGGTAAGTTTTTTTAAAAAAAACCCAAAATCAAACAGACATTTATTTAAGCCTACAGAAAAATCAACTAAAGTGCAACTTTAACAAGCAGTTTCTTTGGAAGACGAGATGAAAACAAGGTGGCCAAGGGTGCAATGAGAGGACAAGCCAGGAGGAACAGCAAGACCAAATAGGCAGTTGGTTGCAAGACATGGGTTGACTTGGATTCTCAGCCCACATTGAACAGCACATGCCCAGATTATGTTAACTTTTCTCAGCTACAAAGATCCTGGCATGAATATTTAATGAAGGCACAGGCTTAGATATTGCTAAGATGACAGCCTTTTAAAGGCAGTTCAGACTGCTCATCTAATTCACAGTTCTCCGACTTTGCATTTTCTTTATTCCACACTGAACTACTCAAATGATAAAAATGGTGGTGCAAACTGGGTATTTTAAATAATAGCAGTTTACAGAGAAAGATCAAACAGATCCTGTTCATGAAACACGGCAATTATTCAACTGAAAAAGGCTGCATTATTTTTATAATCAAATAGGAGTAAATGAAGTTACCATTATGAATTTCATAGCTTTCTGAACAGGGTAAGGCAGCTAGAGGGAGGAGCAAAAATTTACAGTTTTGGTTTGTCTCCCAAATGGCCACTTGTTCAAACTTTCTCAGTGCAGGGGAAAGCAGTAAATTCCTTACTGGTTTTAATAGAGCAACACATCAGTGCAACCAAAACAAGTGACAAATTCAAGAACCCTCCCTACTGACACAGAGAAGAATTTCTAAGATTTTCACAGTTCTTAAACCTCCAAACTGTGTTATTATTTGAAAGTCACTTCCGAAGCTCAGAACCGCCAGTACCATGACACAGCACATGTGAAAGAAACCCTTTTATCTAGGACTGTGTCAAGAGCCTCCTGATGACGTGCACTACACTCCACAAGCACCTCACAGAGAACCAGGTACAATGACAATACCAGAGCTGCCCTGAGAATGCACTTACCATTGCAGGAAGCGTACAGTGCTTTGAGGAAATACCCACTGATTTTGAGGGTCACCAGCTGATTCCGTTCACAGTGTAACACTTCCACGTTGTTAAAGACTGTTGCGTCCAGCTCCCCAAGTTTGTTGTCTCGCAGATCCAGTTGGGTCACATGATGCAGAAAATCTATTTCATCAGCCTCCAATCTCCTAATTGAATTCAATCTTGAAGACAAAAAAGGGAGATTAGGTGTAGTTATAAGGCAGGCCCCTGCTGATAAACCACTGCTCGCTCTACAATCAATCAGCTGCACTAGATTAAACTAGCATGCTTTCAAGGTTCTGATCAAGGTTGATTTTTAATATTTTCCCCTTTGTTATATTACAGTTTTCATCCTTTGAAAAGCAGGATGGATATGCTTTATCCATCATGACAAAGGAATGATGACACCAAGCTGCTTTCTAAACTACTTTGAAAACTACTGATGAAAAACTCTGCAAGAAGCTAAGTATCACTGTTACTGTGCCTATAAAAATAAAAGATGATCTGGCTGTTATTTGTTCCTAATAGTCTGGAAAAGCACAAAACTTCTACAGTTCTTGCTGGCCTATCACCTGCTGGAAAAATCCAGCACATACAAGTAACCAGCATGTATTGGAGACCCTTGCCTTACTGGAAGGCCAAATTAAGATTTATGAATTCCGATGTATTTGCTTCTTGCGTCTCCATGTTTCACAGCAAACAAATTCACAGACCTGAAAATGGGTGTTGAAAGAAAACAAAACAAAAATCCAAGACAACTGGGTCTGACAGATAAAGAGGACAGGTTTTACACATCTCCACTGCAGTGCATTGATGCTGTTAATATTCAGCAGCTTCCCCAGAAGTTATACTTGAATGAGATTATCTATAACCCAGCAACGTTTTAGACTGCACAGCAGTCCAAAGAGTTCAGTTTCAAATTCCCAGCTCGGAGCAGAATGCTAAAACCAGTATACTAACTTCTGCTGGCCCATTAAACCAACTGAGCCCTCTCTACAGCAGATAAGGACAAATACTTCAGTTCTGCTGTTGCTCGTGCTTTCCAAACATTGCCCTCTGTGTAACAGTTGTGTTTTTAGAGTAGCTACATCTTCCAGTTAAAAGAATAAGAGTAATATGTCCCCTCCAACACCACCTTATCTTTTCTATTTTCAATTTGCAAGCAGTGCTTCTTTTTGATTTCACTGAAGCAAAGCACTTCATTGTACAGCAAGTACAATATTTACTATTTCAGGTAGTGCCACAGAGAACTACTGTTCACTGCTAGGTGCAGAAAGGATGCAGCAGACAAGAGAGCTGGAGCTGCACTGCTGGAACTCGTGGCCAGGTCAGCCACAAGATCCCTCCTTTGAGGCCAATTTATTTGCTTTTAACGTATGTACAAACTCTACCAGAAACACTTCAGAATTCACCCACCTATTTTAGCTAAACTTATGCTGGCCCTTCCTAGACTGCAAAGTCTGACAGCTACATGGCAGTACAGTAAAATAAATTTCATCTTACTTCAGCTTAAGTACATGGTTCCAAAATTCACTGTTACATGGACCTCATGGTCCAGGCTCTCAATTAAGCCTTGACCAGCTGATTGCAGAATTTGTCTTCCCCAAAGACCATAACAATAGAGAACCACCTCATACCAGAGCCATTTGTAATAAGGATCTCTTTGGACTCTTCAGAGAGTACCAATAAAATATCATCACTCACGGTGGACAAGGCCTTTTAATATATCAAGAAATATTAAACTATCCATTTTTGCCCTTTCACCTTCAACGCACTTTTCTTCACCTCACAAATCTCTAACATTTCAGATAAAAGCTTTGTGGGCCAGGGACTATCATGTCTATTGCATTAATACTGCAGCAACAAGTACTGCAGGAATCACACACATCTCAGGCTCTGTTTAGTTTGATCCTTTGGTACAAACATGCACTTCCCCTATTCATCCCCCTAAATACTCCAACTTCCTCAAAGGAGAGTGCTAAATCACGGCAAGTGCTGGGAGTTACATAACACCACCAGAAACATGGTTCAGTGGACAAACATAAGAGATTTATACCCAGAGGCAATTCTGACAGCCAAGGAGACGCCATTTCAACACAAATAATTTAGGCTCACTTATTCTTCCCCTTTTTTGAATACCTACCTTAGATCCACATGCTTAATATGAGGCATCCTTCTTAACACCTGTAGGTTCAGGGTATCCAGGCAGTTTCCTGACATACAGAGCTTATCCATGGCAGTCAGCTTCTCCAGCACTCCAGGAATGTCAGTGAACTCGTTGAAGGACAGACTCACATAGCTGAGTTGATGCATATGCTCCAATTCATCAGGAAGGGACTGGAGAAAGTTGCCATCCAGCAAAAATGTCTGCAAGCTATTAGAAGAGGGGAAGGGAGAGTGAAGAAAATGAGTGACCTGTTAAATCACATTTCCTTCCTATAAACACACTAATCTGCTGCAGTTACAGTGACATACAAAAGGGCAGCAGAGAGAAAAATGTTAATGAATAATGTTGTAACATCTGCTGCAGAAGATATTCACCAAATAATTTAAAGGTTTGGCAACTATGAAGTGTAGGGTGTTAGACAGCTCTATCTCCAGAACTACAGTTTGCATGACAGCAAATTGAACATAAGCAAGAAGGGTTAAAAGATTTTCTTCACTGTGAAGGTGACCCTTGTGTCAAATGCTGGAAGACTGGAGGAGCTCTGAGGCACAAAGTGTGCTTTCCCTCCATCCACAATTGCTTCCATATGGATCTACAAGCCAGTCTGCTCTGACAGTAAGCTTAAACTGTTTCTCATAGCAGGAGTATGCAGAGTAATGAAACTGCTTGTTGCCTTTGTTATTTGTCAGGCTGTGTATGTGAAAGTTCTAAGAAAGTACTTGCTTGTGCATTTCGCCTACAACTGCTGGAATGCTTCTGAGGGCATTGCAGGACACGTTGAGTTCAGTCAGGGTTGGGATACTGCAGACTGCCAGTGGGAAGTCTCCTAAATTATTATTCGAAAGGTTAAGGCTCTTCAATTTGGTGAATCTAAAATGAGATAAGAAAAAGTAAAGGAAATAAATAAGTAATCCACACTAAGTTCCCGCACAATAATTAACATAAGGAGAGTTTGAGTATGTAAAAACAAATCACATGCATTTTTAGTTTATATGCTCAGAACCAGGGAAACTACCAGACACTCAAATTCAACACCACTTGTAAGAGTTCACTCATGTTAAGATGACAGAGAGAAACAGACTCTCCTGAATAACACATTAAATGTATCTTCCAATGAGTGTAACAAAGAACAAATCCCTTACCATCCTTATTATATATTTCACTTCTGTGGCATCTCACCTTGTACCAAAGCATTGCTGTTTTCCTGAACACTTTTGGTAGTGAAATTATCCTTGTGCCACAGGTTACAAGGTGCAGGAAAGTCTGAGACTACTGAAACACTAATTTTTTGTGGTGCTGCTGACCTGTGTGCTCAGGACCATTCATGTTTGCCTTTCAAGCAAAAATTCTCATTAGAAGAGACTGTTCAGAATACAGGTAGGAAATGTGCTGAATTATAACAGAATTTAGCAAGGTTTCTCTAGTGACAGAGGCAAAATTTTGTCCTTGACATGTCACAGAACTTTTAAAAGCCCCTTGGTTCATCACATCAGCCAAAAAAGCAACTTGCATGTGTTTGCCTTACTAAAAATGACCAAAACCATTTAAATAAAAAACCCAAGAAGGGGACAATCCAATTAGCCAGCCTGCATGTTCAGCAACATTATTATGGTTGCCTGACAACCACTGGGAGGTGTGCCTAAAGCCAAGTGAAAGGATGAATGAAAGGATCTGTGTCAGATTCCAATAGATGGAAGTTTCTTTTCTGGCACGCCTTATACCAGGATATTTTATCTGGATTTAATTTGCCCTTCATTAAGGATCAAGTCCTTTATTTGTGTGAGCAGACTTTTATATAACTTGGTGATGGAAGCAAAACTGAACCTATGAGTGCAGCTATTCCACATAAAAGTAATCTCCAGCAGCATGTGCCAGTGTATCCATAACCTCTGCATCAGCCCAATCCTACCTCAGAGAACTTTATCCTCCTCCACCCAGAAAACATGGAGAGCAAATGCATCAAGCATCAAAAGGTTAAAGAGTTTTATTAACAAGACTTAAAAATCCCTAGTGGATACTGCAGTCAACTGGCACACACCTTTAGTATTGCCTAAATCAAACTCATGTCACTGACTAAAATTCAACTGAAAACATAAGCAGTGCCTTTGTATGGTACTTCAGAGAGGGCTGCTGAGCCCCAAAGGCAGGCTGTAAAAACACATAACATTCACACAGGCTCGCAGCAAGCAAAGGAATGCTGTACTCTCTAGTGGTATTTTGGTGCAATGATGGCAGGGGAAAAAAAAATAGAAAAATCATTGCCAGAGTTATCACCAATTTTGAACGCCCTGTGCCATGCTGGAGGCAGAACAACTTTGGAAAAAGGTTAGATGGAGACTAAAGGAAATCTTGCAATCAAATTAGTGCTGCAGGGGGAAAAAATGCTACTGTGCAGAAACAATGACTAGTCTATCTCTAAAGGGAGAACTGTAAATTAAACAGGTGGCAAGGGTAAGTTAATAAGGGCTGCTAGCCAGAAAAATAAATACACACGTTTTAAACACTATACCTTCGTATTCCTCTATTTTGAGAGAAAGGACTTAAAAATCTTGAACCTAGAACTGTAACACACAATCTTGCATTTATCTTGAAGATAACTGTAGATTTAGGGCACAAATATACTGCCCTGAAATTTGGGGTGTTTCTGTGGTGGAACAGCTGCCCCACATCATCCTCAAAGTTAGCTGCAAATAAAAACAAGAGTGCTCCAAGTACTGGACTCTGAGCCCTTAGAATATTTTTTCCCAGTATTTAGGCAAGTACAAAAATAGTAAGAATGGGAAGATTAAGTCAAAATAACTAAGCTGCTGGAGAAACATCAAAATGTAATCTTTCCAATTTTCAAGCCAACCATGAAAAAAGAATGAACTCATTTAACAACCACACCAAGGCAACAGCATTTACCTGTGCTGCTCTGTAGTCTCAAAAGAATAGTCTCAGGGCTTTTGTCCACTAAACAATCTACTAGAAGATCCCAAACACAATACTGAGATAAAATTACAGATGATCAAACTAACAGAGGAAAGAGGACTGGGGCAGCAGGTGGTAAAGGAAGCTAAGAAATACAGTAACTCCAGTGTCATGTTCAGCTTCAAGGTTTTCTGCATACATTCTTGTGCCTAACTGCCCTAGGTCAAAGAGGGGGTGGGGGGAAAGCTCCCTCTACCCGACATATCTGGATTACATCTCTACTACTCTAAGGTATGCTGTAATGTGTGCTTATCAAAGGTCTTTGGTGAGTAATCTAACTACTCAGGACAAACTGAACTGGTTAACTGGTCTATATAGCGTGTAATTGATACAAAATACACATAGAAGTGTACATCAAAAAATCCACAAATCAAAGTTCATTGTTGGATCATTTATGGAAACGCTGAAAGACAGACACCAGAGTCTTAGTTAAAAGACTAGTTTAAGACATCTGGCCAGAAAGAGGTATTTTCTTCCTCCATTGCAAACATGTTCATTTAGAAAAAGCTAAAGTAATGTTTCTTCTCATGGAGTACTGTCAAGTACAGAACATTACTGAGACAAACTAGAAGGCATTTGTTCAAAATTAAGATCTAAGTCCACCCCTCATCTTTGGCCACTTCCCACCATCCACATCACAAACATGCCAGTGCACTTCCATCAGGAACCACTGCCATGCTGCACATTTAAAATGCTGAATTGTTTATAGTGCTTCTTATATAGACAGACTTACAGTCAGTTACACCAGTATCACTTGTATATCACATCAATATAAATAAGGTAAGAGAGAAGTATTTTGCAGAGTCAAGATTTCTGTTGTGGCTGAGTTTGCAAAGCACCAGGCTTCCAATAGATTTTACAGAGCAACATCTTTGCTGTTTTGTCACATCCAAATCTTTACTCCTATCAGAAGCAGGCACACACATCAATGCTGCCCACATGGCATTGCTAGAAAGAAAAAAAAGGCACAAAATTGCTTGTTTGAGGCATGACAGTGTAATAACCTCATATCAAGTCCATACAATAAGCTTTTTGTCCTCCCTTCTTCCATGGTTCCAGACTTTGCTATCTCTTAGTAAAAGTCAACCTGAAGAAAAGCAGCTCTCAATACACTGTGCTCAGTTAACTTACTAAGCTTTTTATTGTAATGGCCAATACTTAAACACTCACTTTGCTGAACAAAAATAGTCCTACTTTAAGCTAGAGCAATATGTTGACATGTCAAGCCTTGGGTTTAAATGTGCAATATGACTGAACACTAATTGCCCTAATTGAGCCAAAAACTGCCCACTTATTTAATCCTGAAGCTGCCACTTCAGTAAGGGTTTTAGTTTGACATATGCAAAATAAGAAGAGGTACTAACAAGAGAAGTTTGTATCCTGGCAAAGCAATGAACTGACTAACATGCTAATTTCAAATTCAGACCTACCCAGTGTGATCAGCAGAGGAATTTCCATCACACAGTACAGCATTTGTGTTCCACTATGTTTGGGGCAAGGTAATAGTGTATTGCAACTGGTGGTCATCCACCATAATTGAAATCCAGCCATAACATGTTCATCTGACAAAACTGGTCTTGCCCTACTCTTCCCAAAAACAATTCAAAAGCACTATTTTACTACACTTGGAAGGGAAGGCATGGCTTAATAAAGAACTCAGTCTAAGGAAAACAATCACTTTTCCAAACCTATTTCCAGAACCTGGGCTCTCATGACTGCTGTGGTTACAATTCAATATTCTTTTCAAGCAGCAACATAAGTGTCCCTCAGTTTCAGCACCATTTCTGAGCAGAACAATGGTGTTTGCCTTGCAGTGCTGTCACAAGCTTTAGAACCAAACTAAAACTTGCCACCTTCTTGAACACCTGCTACTTTGGCCACTTAATTAATCATGAAGAGAATTTCCATAAAATTCTGCCATGGCAATTTCCTCTTTGGAAATAAAAGGTGCAATTTATTCCCTTTTTGCAGTTGGGTTGGATGGCCTTACTGTCTAAGGGACCTGCTAGCCTAGTACCAGAAATACTGTGATAGCATTCCCTTTCCAGAAAGGTGTCATTGCAAAAGTCTTAAGTTAGTAAGACAATTCAAATGAACCAATAATCAGACATTAAGTCAAATTCAGACTACCTCCAAACTTAACAACAATAAAGCTTTTATTATATTACATGGTTGGTAAGAGTACCATAAAGACAAGAGAACCAAGTGTACGTTTTGTTAGTGGAAATAACCTGAACCTACACTATTGCACGATGCAGTTCTCAATTTCTGGACATACCTACCACACACTGCTTCGTATGGGGAGAAAGATTGACCTCAGAGGAAGGACAAAATTCTTAGGAAAAAACAGTGAAAATACATTCATTTCCTCTCTATTGGAAATTTATAATTGAAATACAAAAGCATTAACTAGGGGTGGACTTCCAAACTGAAACATGTTTAACTACATGAAAAGAAAACCCTTACTTCGGACGCCATATCCAAAAAAAACCAGACAAGTAAATTGGAGACTGATACACAGTAACTGGATTCCATAAATATGTTCACTTGTTGAAACATCACTTGGAAGAGATACTGTTGTACTCAGCCTTACAGTTCACTAAAGTGAATTCAATTAATTGAAGTGCAATTTCTACTTTTAAAACACACTATTTTTAAAAATGCTATTTTTATAGTATATATCTATCTTACTGCCATTTATTTTTTTCTTATCACTATTAAGCCCACTGCTCCAATTTAAAAAATAAAAAAATTCAATGGGTTTCAGGCATTAAACCAAATTTTGCAATTGTCCCCACTTAGTTGTTTGCAGAGACTTAATTTTATGATTTAAATTTTATTTAATTAAATGCCACTGATTTTTGCTGGGTGTTCACAAGGGCACTTTCTTGAGATCACAATGATACACAGGAGTTAAGGAGAACACAACCATGAGGGTTTGGAAAGATGCACTAACAAAAGCAAACACTTTCTTCAACAACTTTACAAGTTGGATAAAACAAAAGCAATGAAGTTACATAAACAACAAACTCCAAGTGCCATCTTTAGCATTATAAATATTTTTAAAAAAAAATTCTAAAGCTACAGTGATGAGAAAATAAGTGTAGAATTAAAATATGGCAAGCACAGGATGGGGTTTGTTACTAGTAGACCTCAATACCACACCAACCTTTCCTCTTGCTCTGCTGTTTAGATAGCTGCACTTCGGTGTTTGACTTCCAGTGAGAGGAGAAACTGTATAAAAGTAAGATTTCCTCCTCTCCAAGACCAACAGAGTTGTGAGAGGAAGCTCCCTGCATCTTCACAGAGCATGGAGCAAGCAAAGTTAGCATGCTCCACATATTAGGATTCATTTGAATATCAAAAAAACCCCACCCAACCAAAACCCAAAACATTAGTGTGCCCCCCCCAAAAAAAAAACCCACCAAAAAACCAGAACAAACCAAATAAAAACAACAAAAAGCAAACCCTATAAACAACAACAAGAAAACAAAGAAAAAAAACCCCTCAAACCCCAAACATATATCCCCCAAAATAAAGGGGCGGGGGGGAAGGGGAGAGTGTGGTGTGGGAAGGACACAGCTCAAATCTTTTCCAGTGCATCTACCAGCAGTGCCCCTACAGGGCCTGACAAGGGGGAAGATGTATAATTAACACTCATTAAACCATCCAACCTTCTCCACTAAGCTCAGTTTCATACATTAATAGCAATAATCACAAGGAGCACCTCAATGCAGTTTGAGGCCAACTAAGTGGCAGGCTGGAGACCTTCCCCCCTGCTCCTCAATCTCTAGGTATAAGCCAAGATCAAGCTGCATCTCACACTGACTTGTAGCAATCTTGCCTGCTGGGTTCATACCAGTTAGGTTGGCAATACTGGTTACCCCTCACTTCCAAGTGTTCTCTGAACAAAGATTACATTTTAAATTACCTCCTAATTGCACACTCAATTTGTAAGGAGGGTTTAGCTTGAGGTTGCCTGAAATGCTGGGTTTTCAGATAAAAATTGGAAATTGCAAGGGATTTCAGAAACACTTGCATCAGTAATTCCAAGTGCTCTAGCCTTCTCATAACCTAGAGATACATCTTCAAATTTCTGCCACTAGCCCCAAAGAGTTTCACCTGAGATGCCAGTGAAGGCAGTTCATTTCTATCAGGGCTCTTGGAGAGAAATGATACCAGCTCATCTTAAGATAAAAATCCATATAATCACTGTCAACAGTTAACAACCACAATCAGAATAATCATTCATTCTTCAGACAAAACTGGCAAGCATAATTTTATCTATTTTGAAAACAACTTTATGTCTTATTACATCTCCCTTTTCTTTTAAATCTGCAACAGTCTTATCTTAAAAATCCACATACTGGTAACTTACTTCTCAACATTAACAAGGAAATAATATTCTTGATGCCAATCACTGTTTTCAACACCACCAACTGAAACAATTACTTATAAAGTGTTCTCAGTCCAGTGAAGCAGAGCAACGGTAAATAAAGACTATGGTTTATTCTTTTGTCTCAAACCCAGAGCAACAGTACTCTGCAAAAATTAGCAAGCCTGAACTCTTGTTAGCATTTCAACTGGGGAACCTCCTCTCTTCCCCAAAAGAGAAACATCCTTTCCTGGAGTTTTAAAAAAGATTCTGTGAGGGAGAACAAGTAGCATCATTTGCTACTTTTTTCAGCACAGATGAATTTTCAGATGGCTTACTTGTATACATAGCATGAAATATGCATTCCCTGATAAGCAGGAAAAAAAATAGAGGTAGCTGCATTTACCTTTCAATATTCAGAGAGTTTAGTTACGCAAGTTCACAGCTGCAGAGCATCTACAGCAACAAAAGGGGGCTGAGTGGACAGTAAAGCAAGTAAAAGTGCAGCTACTGGGAAAAAGTACATCTACACCTCTGTCCACATTCAGATGCAATGTACTAATCAAGACTAAACATTTTATACATAAATGCAACAAATGATATTATTTTAACAACTGAAAGAAGCAACTGAATAACAAAAACAGATATTCCTTTCTTCCCCAATAAATTTCTGACTGTACCTGCCATGTCAGTGCACTAGTCAGCACATCATTAATGTGACCCAGCTGCTTGCAAGTCTATTCAGTGGGTGGCAGAAAAGTTGGTATTTTATTGTGTCTTTGACACACTTGTTCTGAAATCCAGCATTCATTAAATTACCACCCAAAAAGTGATTTATTAAGAGGACTGCAGCACCAAGAACTGCTTACAGCAAGACAAATTTTTCCAGACTGAGTTGCTAACCAGGTTTTACTTCAAAATTGTACCATGAAGGGTAGGTATATAAATGCCAATGTGTTTTGTTCACAACATCCAAGCATTTTGGAGCCTTAAATACCTGTAGGCTTGATTCAGTGATTCTGTGCCTCATGTGTGGCTCTAATTTAGCAATTGAGAATTTTACAGAAAAGCCAGCAGTACCAAATCAGAACAGCAGAGATTCTGTACTTGCTTTCTGTGATTTGAAAGAACACAGGTGAATGAAAAGAGACTTTTGGTTTATTCAATGAAGTTTTACCTTGTGCAACCCCTATAAATCTGAAAATGGTTTTATGGAATTGGTTTAAAAAGAAAAAATAAATCAGAAAGTGTGTGTTCACAGGAACAATGAGCTTCACTTTACACGTGTTTTGATACTGGGTTTCACTAATAATTTCAAAACATACAGTGCTCTCCTCTTTCTAGATTAGTTGTGCATTTACTCACTAGAGAAAAGCAGTCAAGCTGGCTCAAAGCTTTTTGGGAACAAAAGTAAAGCTCAAGTTTTCCCATGCAAAGGAGAAGCCAGTTTCATGTTTCTTAGGGCAGGAAGGAGAATGGCTTGAGAATACATTCCAGGGTCAGGCTCATGCTTTTGCTGCAGCAGGGAGGCAAAAGACAACTAATGGGGCATCACTTTTCCTAACCCTCAGCAGAACTACCACTACTTCAGAGAGCCCTTCCCACTGGCACAGCAATGGAAACAGTAGCAACAGCTTCCTCCAGCTACTCACTGTCTGGGTGATGCCACCTGTGCTGGGTGAAGATAAGGCTGGAGGACATCAAGCAGACAAAGGAAAACATCAAGGGCAGGAGTTTCTGATGCACCAACTCAGATACACCAAAACAGTGCTGTGTAACCTAATTTTTTTTACCTCCAGAAGTTCGCAGACCTGCCTCATGCCTTTTTGCCAAGCTCAAAGCAATGGAAGCAGAGCAGACTATTACTCGCTTACAGAGTAGGACCAGCTCACAGAAGAATGAGAGACAATCAGTTTTGTACCTCAGTTATATGGCACTTTTCTAGATTCTCCTCATCTCAGAAGAATCTCAGAAAACAGCAGAGTTATATCTTGTCACCTGAACAGCCTTTTATGTTCAGGCTCATGTTAGTAAAAAAAAAAGTAATAGTTTATTAACTATCATCAAGACTCATCAGCTGTTCCTACAACTGCAATACCAAGAGAACATTAAACAGAAAATGAACATTGCCCATCACACTAATTATCAACGCTTTTTAATCCCAAAAAGTTGTAGGTACATGGACAAAGCAAAATCAAGTATGCCCTTCACACTTTCTGATATTTAAAAAGAAAAAATTGTAAGAGGTCATTAAAATTAGAGACATTGATTATTTGTCCACATTCATCGCTAACTTATGCTAGAATTCCACATGCTATCTGGAGACCTATACTGACATTCACAGTCCAGTCAGAATTCCTCTCCAGACTGTATTCATAAGTCCTTGGAATAGCTGCCTGCTTTGTTTGTGAAGCAGATTTGCTGGGTTCCTTCATCTTTCATTATGCCAAATTTTTTGTTTTTCCAAAATGAAATTGGAATGATATAAAAATACAACAGCCTGCATAATCCATCTTGTATTTTTCGGTTGTTTCTCAAAGAAGAAGGGATTCAGAAATGTGGTTTAAAAACGTTTTGTTTGAACTGGACTATCCACAAATATAATCTTGAGGTATTCTGCAACTCAGTAACCAGTGAAATTAAAATCACAGCTTTATATTCAGTATGGGAACATTCATCTTTCTGAACACAGAAAGCCTGCTGATTCCACAGAACACATACATTAAATCATTCAGAGCACCAATCATGCTGCTGTCTACCCATTTGTTACATTCTCAGATAAGCTGCAGTGGAAAGAACTGGAAGGTCACAGATACTAAGGAAGAAGAATTTGGATTGAGCAGAGTAGAAAAAGGACAGGAACCAGACTGAACTTATGAAATCAGGGCTTTATTTGCTTGGCGGGGGGGTAACAAAACACTTCTTTACTTGGTCACATGGAGTTCCTACTTCACTACTGCTCCTGCCTAGAATGGCTGCTTTTGATGGGCAGCTCACCAATTCATGCTCACTCACACGAGTCAAAGGCTGAAGAACTACAGTCTGGCCTCAGTAGGTAGATAAACACATTATGAAAATTGCATTTTCGGCTGAAAATACCCTTATATTTACAAGAAAAACATGAAGTTCCTTATGAAAGCCAGTCTGCTTCTAACACACAAAATTAACCAATTTCTGAAGCATTACAGTCAGGCCAATGTTCCACAAGAGGAGGTAGTAATTTTTAGCAAAGTTCCTGCAGATCATGGCTCCAAGGACAGAGGAAGAGTAGTAGAACCATACCACGTTACCTTTGTAATTCACTAAGCGCTCTGCTTGTGGATGGGCTGGGGTTTAGCCTCAGGAAGTTCTGCTTTAAATTGAGATGAGTGAGGTCTTGGCTATAAAACAGGTTGGCAGGCAGGTGCTCCAGGCTGCAGCATGAAAGATCCACTGAGCTGATGCGTTGTGATGCAACCTGCAAGTCAAGTACAACACCAATATATTAATACAGTAATAATAAAAAGAACATTTCCTTCACCCCTACCAGCACAAGATAAACTGTTCTTTAAGCACAGCAGAAGCCAGTGTTGGCATATACCGCTGATCTAACACAGTTTAGATAACTACTGCAAGTTATGCCATGATCTCTTTCTTGGCCTCAGTGCTTAAACCAGGTCCACAGATGGCTAGCAGAGAGAAAAGAGCAAGGGTTTCTCAAATTAATACATTAAATGAATCCATATTCATTTATGCAGTTATGTCATACTTTACAGCCAGAAAAAAGATCAGGTATTTGAACTGAGCATTGGTTTAGTCCTTTGGGTAGCATTGCCTTCTCCAACTGAGTGGAAGCAAGAGGTTAGCAGTCATCCCCACTGTGTTGGTTTCATATGTCCAAGATGGGTATCAAATGACAGAAGAATTGTACCTTTTACACCCTACTGAAGAGAAAAAATAACTCAGCAGCAAAGCATCAAGCACCCCTTTCTTCTCAATTAATTAGAAGACTGTCCAAAGGTGATAGAAAATATGATAAAACCAAACCTGAGATTTGGAGGCTTAACACTGTTTGTTTTACCTTCCTCTTTCTAGAAAATAATCTATAGAGGCTAAAAAAATTTCATAGCACCTAGCACTATATATGTATAGCTAGCATTAGCCCACAGAGACCTATAAGCAGCTTCTTCAAGTAATGGCAATGTTGCCCCTTTCCATATCTCTAGAGGATACACCTTGGTGAACTACATCTTCCTGTTCTACTTATTTACTAGATTTTACTAAAAATAAATAAAATCCAACCTGCAAAATCAAAAACAAACTCAATCAAACCCATGGCAAAGCACCACCACACAGTAACACACAGCAGTGGGGACGGTGGGCAAGGAAGATGAGCCAAATGATAGAAGGAAAGGCTTTTTTGGAGCAGGCATGGCTGAACCAAAGGAAGAGAAGTAAACAACTTCACCACCATTTTAGACTTCTGGGACCACACCAACAGTGCTCAAATGGTCATGGTGTTCTGTCAGGTGTTCACACCAAAAGCAGTTATCGTTTCACCGGCCTTTTATGCTGGGATTCTGGAGGTACAAACACCACATCTAAGGGGCAGAAAGAGGGAAAGACCCAACAATTCCTCATCAATGCCCCATGACATAAGAGCTTCTCAACTCTGATGAAGGACACACCACTCAACCTTCTGGGCATAGACAGAGTCCCTGCCACAAAGTACTCTGAAACTAGAGGCATCAGGTTTTGAGGAGGTAAGCAAAGTAGTTTGCCACTGAAAGGAAAGCCACAGAATTTTTTTTTCCTCTCCAACACAAGCTACACGGGCCTTAGGATAAGGGGTTGCTATTATAAAAACACAGCCATAAGCTTCAAGGGGAATAGACAGTGCAGTGTTTTTCTCTAACACAACCGTTAATCCAGTCCTCCCACATCCATTAAAACGCTTGAATTTTTGTTACTCAATTAGTTCAGTCCTTTTGTTACAGTAGCTAGTATTTTTCTTCCCCTTGTACTATGAGACAAGAATTATTCATAGGCAATACTGAGCAGTCATCTCTGAATGCTGGGTATTCAGTCTATTTATGCCCAGCACTGTACAGTTCTGATCACACTGCAAACACAGGAGATGAGAAACTGCTGACACCCATTAAATTAAAAAGGAGAAATGTTTAATTTCAGGTGTAATGCTTGTATACATTGCTGCTCCAACTACTTGTTTGGAATGTGATATGAACAGCAATAAGCAATCCAGCAGTGCTTAGCAAGGCACATTACTCTAAAAATATCTCAAGAATCAGAAATGGCAACTCTGAGTGGGAATCATGATAATGCAGCCAAACAGAATCAAATATACAGATTCTACTGTTGCCTCAAAAAAGGATGCAAATCCTTCCTTAAAACTGACAAACCCAGAGAAATAAATCCAGTTAAAGGTAATTTTGGTTTTACAGGTTGTATGTACCGGTTATTGTTTGACTTTTTTTTTTTAAAGGAACACTTTATTATGCAACACATTTAATTAATATTTTCATGCATTTGACAAATATTGAATGATGCTTCTACTAGACAGATAACTGTAAAAGTTAAAACCATATTTTACAAGGTGTTAGTTCTGGAATCAACTGTAATTTTATCAAAGTCTTTCTGTTACCAAACAGTACTCTAAGAATTAACTCCCAAATTGTTACAAGGAAGGATATGTTTACTCATACAAACATAGTTATTCTCACAGGCAGGGATAAGCCTATTCTCTTTTCATTGCTCAATACTGTTCTATCACAAATTCCTACAGAATAGAGCAACAAGATGAAAAACAAAGAAGAATAACAAAGGAAAACATAATCTTAATACTTTATTTCATTCACCAGAAATTTTCACCAGTTATTTTGAAGTTGAATATTGAAATTCTGAAATCACGTTGCTCTGAAATCAATCTTGCAATTGTCTACAATTGACTTGAGCATAGCAAGATTGCGCATGCTTGAGTTTGCTATTGTTTATTAAAAGCAAAGATTTTTTTTCTAAAAGATGATACAGTTCTTTAATAAAGCACTGGGTTTCCCTGACTCACTGTGGAGAATCACTGCAGAGATAAGCTGATAAAGGGTGGCAAAATGCTGAGTAGAATATCCTTCACACTCAAAGACTAAAATGCATCTGGAGAAAAGGACATTATCTGCAGAAAATCGTGCTTCCACTGGAAGAAAACAAAACCAAAACATTCCACTGTAAATAAATATCCCAACAAGTAATCTGGGCTGTGTTCAACACATCCATGCTCCTACAAAAATTGTGATGAGAGTTGGTGTGGTAGCACTGCTTGAGGGAAAGGCTTTTTGGATACACAGGGAAGCTGCGTTAAATGCCTGTTATGGTTTGTTTGATGTTTTCTTGTGGAAAACTCAAGTATAGCTGTTTGATATACTACATGTACATATACAAAAATAAAACCACAAGCAGCACTATTCAAAACTCCACAGGCAGAAGCCACCATGGCCCAAACCAATCTGTCTCAAATGTCTTCTCATCATATCCCAAACTGGACAGACCCTTCACACTTGTCTCACATGAAACCACTGCTGCATTTCCAGCACCAATAACAGTGAGAAAATGGCTGGGGCAATGACCTTCTCAGAAGATGGTACATCCCAAGCCCTCAATGACAAGAGCTACAAGCAGAAGCTGCAGAGTCAATGCTTGTCTCTGCAAGACATGTGACATTTGACAGCCAGGCAGCTCAAACACAAAGCAAGATCTCACACTTTTTGGAGTCTGCATTTCAGTTAGGACATTTAATCATCAAAAAATATAAATAAACAATATGAAATATGCTGCTTTCTCCATTCCCTGGATATGATTTCTAAATACCTTACAGTCTGTCATTGTGTTGCAATGTCCCCCACTGTAATACCAGAGGAGTAGTACTGGGATAAAGCCACAGTGATTTTTCTACATCAAACCACAAAGTCCAATGGAAGATTTTTTTTTCCAGTTCCTGTTGCAATCTCAGTTATGCATCCTAAGCCTACACTGTTCTAATTTTCTCAGTCTTCACATGAATATGGGAAACTAACTGTAGTTTTGAAGAAGTGATATAAAATGTAGCACATGTACTACAAAAAGCCCTGGGTCTACCCATCGCAAATACCAAAAACCTGTCATTGTGCTTTTAAATTTTGCACAGCAGCAACAAAATGCAGATTTACTCTGTAAATACCTCACAAATAATGCTGCTGCAGAGTGCTCTCCCTCCCTTGGGCTGTATGACTCCTGCCCCTCCCCACCTGAGAGCTGCACACACCCCAAAGAAATAGCAGTCTCCCTAGTATGAAAACTCACTTCTATACATGTGTTACTTGTGTCACAAGACACCTACAAATAAAAAAATCTATTCAAAAAAGCCAGCAGTACCTCTGATGCCTAGATTCCAGGCAACACTTCAAATAAAAAAGATTTGCCAAAGTGTTTTGATTTTAATTTTCTCTTTAATTACTATTTTTTTAAAAGGAAACAGTATTTCAAGACTTGTGAAAATATGGTATGGGTTCACTGTAAATCTTTATCACCTGGCAACAAAAATACAAAAAAATATTTGCTTCAACCCACATTCTCGCTGCTTCTTTGCTACACAGGGCTGAAAAACCACTTTGCTTTGTCCATCAGAATAATGACACCTCTGTCACTGAGCTGTGCAACAAGACTGATTATCGTCTTTGTTTTAAAGCCTTGGCTATACTACAAAAATGATCTGTTGCTGACAATGGATGTGAGCAATAGGCACAGCTGAACTCAGCTGCATGGACAAACACAAGTCTTGTTTACACAAGGATATCTTTTGGTGTGACCTGTGGTGTGAATTTAAACCAATGTAATTATGTCTTTTTCCTGTTTACCCTCATCCCATTTCCTATAGCTCTATTCAGATAAGAAATTACTGCATAGGACTTCAACAGAAGACAAAATAGCAAAACAGCCCACACTGTTCAGGCAGCCAAATTCCCAGCCTGTTTGAACTGAGTTGACAGTGTTAAATTATACCTGCTGTAGACATGCAATACAAAGGCAGTTTAATTTTTCTCCTTTAGGATTTGTTTTTAAACAGTTTGATAATCATCACATCCCACCAATGCCTGCATAAGCTTTAACTAAACAGTGATACATTGTCTTGAAATACCTAAACTAACTTCAAACCAACAGGCTCTCCTCACCTCAGAACTAACCTTGCTTCAAATCCTCATCCTTCTTTCTATTCAAACATCAAAGCCCTGCTCAGCAGAGAGGTCTCCCTCCACTGAGCTGAAGCCCACAGGCAGGAAGCACATTGGTGCCCTCAGCCACAGCCAAGAGCTGAGGAACTGTTTAGCCTGGTAAACAATCTAATGCCAGAAAACTTAATGAAGGGGAGGGGGGAATAACACATTTGCTTTTTCTTTAAAGCTCTATATTTTCATTTTAAAATGACAACTGTTAAAATGGGTGGCGCCCCAGGGTAAAAGGGTAGTGGCTTTTCTGGCATCTCCTTTTTGTTTTCTTTCAAATGTTACATTAGATACATGCGAACTCAAGCTAAGGGCCTTGCACAAAAAACATAAAACCCAGCAAAGGGGTTTTTATTGAAAACCTGTCATTCAGATCCACAAACCCAAGAGGCACTGCCACAGGTCAGAGTAGTAATTCCCTATTAAGAAGCAGGGCAGAAGTGTATGCCAGTGTGGCAGCAGTCACAGGGCACTCTTGCCCCATCACTCCTCTGCAGGTGAAGCAGCCAAAAGCCTCTGGTTGAAACACCTCATGCCAGCAAGACTCAGGGCACAAAAATAATTTAAACTCATCCCTTCTCTGCCCTCTTTATCTCTGTACAAAGTTTAATAAACAGGTCACTTCTACTTTAGGCCCTTGTGCAAACCTCTGAAAACATCATAAGAAAACACATGTGGGGAGGGGGAAATATGAAGGGGATTAACCAGAAGTTGGGCTCCCTTACTTTTCATAATCGGAAACCAGAAAAAAACATCATAGATGTGAAAGCCAGCGTCCCAAAGTTTAACATAAAGATCTTGACAGCAAGAATTTGACAAAAAAGGTGACATTCATCATCTGTCATTTGGAAATGCTGGGTAGTATGTGAAGTCATTACCAGAATATGAGTACTTTTATTCCTCCTGGAGGAAAAGAACTCTTCTTTTAGAGATCATGTACTGGTATCAATATTATCCAGGGAATGATACCAACTCTGTACCTTGGAGGGAGTCACACTGGGATGCTCACACTAAGATCCCTGCAAGGACAAGGCTTAAGATGTAACTGAGAGTTAAGTGACAGTAATTAGCTATAGCATTAAGCTACTTATAATTCAGACATGTGAATCTCCATTTGGTGGAACAAGGAATATTAACATCCTTAGAACTGCTTAACTGAAAACAATTTATCTGTAAATACTGCCAAAGAGGGTGACAGTCTCATAAAAATTAAGAAAAACCCCTTTTTCTTCTTGCTATTCCTGTTAGATTTATTTTTTTTACAAAGACAAGTTGCTGTACTGCCAAGCATGCAGACTTTGCAATGAAGCAGGCCTCAAGCAAGGACTTTCTTTCACCATTTTTTCATTTCAGCATGGGAAAATCATGCAGCAGGTCCTCATGGAAGAAATGCTAAGGCACAGACAAGACACTAACTGCAAATCATGCCTGGTCAGTCTTGTGGCCCTTTTATGATTGAGTGACTGCAGTAGCCAGCAAGGGAAGACCAACCAATGTCATCTACCTGGACTTCTCTAAGGCCTTCAACACAGTCCCACACAACATCCTTATCCCTAAACCATAAAGACATGGATTTGAAGGGTGGACTATTTAGTGGATAAGGAATTGCTGGATGGATGCAGCCTGAGTTGTGGTTAACAGCTCTGTGTCAGGTGGAAGCTGGTGGAGGGTAGTGTCCCTCAGGATCACAGATCTTGCAACTAGTGCTCTTTAATACCTTTATCAATGACATAGTGAGATCAAGTTCACCCTCAGCAAGCTTCCAGATGACACAACAGAAGGAAGAGATGCCATCCAGAGGGACCTGGACAAATCTGAAAAACATCTCATGGAGTTTAAGAAGTCCAAGTCCCAGGAGCTGCACCTGGGTCAGGAGGCAACTCCAGACATATATACAGATTGGTAGAAGTCATCACTGAGAGCAGCCCTGTGGTGGGGGACTTGGGGGTTCTGGTGGATGAAAAGCCAGGCAGGAGTCAACAACGTGCACTCACAGCCAAGGCAGCCAGCTACAGGCTGGGCTGCAGGAAAAGAGATGTGGCCAGGAGGGCAAGGGAGATGATTCTCCCCTTCTACTCTGCCCTTGTGAGCCCCCCCCAGAGTGCTGCATCCAGGTCCAAGGTGTCTAACAAAATAAAAACGTGAACTTTTTAAAGCATGTGCAGAAGAAGGCCACAAAGATAATCCAAGGTTGCTCAGAGACACTGCGGATGCCCCGTCCCTGGAAGTGTTCAAGGTCAGATTGTATGGGGCTTTGAGCAACCTGTGTACTGGAAGGTGTCCCTGCCCATGGTGGGAACTTTGGAACTAGATAATCTTTAAGGTCTCTTCCAACTCAAACCATTCTATGACATACTACAGATTTCAGACTCTTGCCAGTAAGACTTACACTAGAAGTTCGCTCATCTGAGTCTCCCCAGTCCCATATGGAGAGGGTGGTGGGGTTTTTTGTTTGTATTAAGCAAGAGATTATGCTAAGTCCTCAATTTCTGATCCAGGTTCTTTGACACAGTTGTATCAAATAGATTAATTCTAAAATGAGATGAAACTTTTTCATGCCATTATTCCACTGTAACTCAGAAAGGCCTTCTGGCCCAAGTGTTTTGTAATACAAATTATCATGGATATAGCTCTACTGGCCTGCAGCCTAAAACTGGTCTCCAGCACTCATTCTCTTTTCTCCTTGGAGACTTTAATCCTTCTCCACTGACTACAGAACAGGCCTAAGGAGAGTAAATATCCCTAAAGTTACGTTTTGCTAATAATTCCACTCCTTTCTTCCCTGCTGCTAGACTTTGCTTGGAAAGGTTTTCAGGGTTACAGCCATGCAGTCTCAAGACCAACTCCATTATCACCTTACACATATCAAAATACTATGCAATATGCCAGTCCCTGCAATGCCCTCCCATCTTATGGGATGTGCTCACTGCAGACTCACTACTCAGGTTCCCCTGAGCTTCATTAAGAGCAACATTACACTCATTCTCTCTTGTTTCTACTCTTCCATTTCCAGAGATTACTGAAAACACTTCGGGATCCTTCTGGATTGAACATACCTTAAAAGGTAACATATGCAACACCTCAATGAGCTTTCAGGTGATGCTTTCCCGTATTTATGCAAGAGCTGCACAAATTCAGCTTCAATAGTACCAGAACCTGATTTAGAGGCTTCAAAAGACAGTATTTGAATGCTATTCCAGATGTGTGGGCAATACCTAGTTTTCTGTTCTCATTCTTGGCTGCAATACTTCAATAACCATTATTAACTGAAGGCAGCAAGCCCAAAACAAAAATCACAAACTCTCTAAATTCCAGCAAAAGAAAAAAAAAGTGAAACTATAATTTCTCTAAAACACAAATTAAGAGCTTGAAGTCACCATTGCACTTTAAAATCAGCTGAACTATTTATACATGTAAAATTAATCAGCTGAGACAAAATACCAGGCTTTCCTCCTGAACCATTACTTCGTGCACACAGAGGAAAAAAAGGAAGTCAAGCTCCGCATGGAAACTAAAGGCTTGTTTATGTTTGAGTATTTGTAATCACCACCAAAAGGAAGCTGTGGGTTTATTTTTAGGGATCTATTTTTAGCAAAAGAATTATCTCAACATTGTCATTTTATGGTATTAGGGGGAAAAAATGGCTTCCTTGTACTAAACTTAGAGTCAGCATATTTCCTGTAAGTAAGGATCAGCTCAAAAAAGGACCCACGGAAAAATGAGAAAATCCTTCTGGGTTCTCTTTTCTTGACTAGATGCTGAATCAACTTTTCTAACAGGCTCATGGTGCTGCTTAGTCTCAAGTGTGAAGAAACCTAAATTGTTATTCGCAAAGAAAACAAGCTTTGGTTAAAGGCTATTGTCAAAAGATGTCCACTGATGCTGGCAGTACACTAAATTAATTTTTAGGTCGTATTAGAATAACTCATTTTCCAGCCTCCAAGCTCAACCAGCAAAAGAAACAAACCAATTACTTTGTGGTCACCTTCTCAGCGATCAACCAGCGTATTCCTGACTTCCAGCCTGTCCCCAACACACACTAAACCAGGCAGCCCAGAATCACAGTGGTACATTCAAACACAGAATAAGACTATAAAGCTAAAAGGAAATGTCAGAAGCTCCTAACTGCAATGCAAATAGTCTGTTTGTTGCACACCGTCATTCCCTGTAGAATGACCACAGGTGATAGCCAACAGCAAAAGGTAAAAGCAAAAATACTAATCTAGAAATTCAAATTGCATGGAAAGGAAAGTTCTCCACCATATTCCTCCAGAAGAAGGTTGTCCATTGCTAAGGGGGCTTATCAGACACTTGGAGAGGAGACAGTGCATCCAGTGACATAAAAGTATGATTTGTCAGCACTGTAACAAGTAACATCCCAAAAAATTTAAAATAAACTACTTATCCTTGCATATGATTTTTCGCTGCACTCACCTTTGATGCTGCTTTGTCATCAAAGCTGTGCAAAAAGGTATTCTGAGCCCCTTTTGACAAGTAAGAATTAGAAAAGCCTGTCCCTAATGCCTCCAGAAACAACTGAAGCTTGGTAATAAGGATCACTGCCGTGTTGAACTCTGTGAAGACAGCTCATTACAGTATCCAGAAATACAATATGAAAGAGGTCAATCACTTAGAGGGCAAGCCAAGGCAAATACAATGTAGGGTTAACTTAACCATGAGACTAGTGGCTTCAAGCCTTCTTTACAGACTGGAAGTTGTATTTTGTATTAAAAAGCTCTGCAAAATCTGTGTTCCACAATGAAACTGGTGTGGAAGTTTCTCACACAGCTTTTCCTGGTTGGCCATGGCTGACAGGAGAAAGCCAAACACAAACATCTGTGAGTATCTGAAATAAAGATGAAGCTATATGCACAAGTGGATAAGCCTTATTTCCCATCACTTTAATTAACAAGCAGAATCTCATGTGCTCAAGGAAAAAGCAGTCCCAGGGTTGATGATCTATCCCTATCTCAAAGGTGGATGAAGCACTGCTGAAAAGCAGGTACATCTTTAGCAGTAATGCTCAGTTGTTGCTCACTGCATTTCCTCAGCACAGTTTCTGTAAAACACATCCAAAAGCTAATCATCTTAGTCTCCTATTTTGGAAATATTGTTGCAGAACTGCAGTCAGAGTCAGGAATTAATTTCTACATTCTGTAGAACTTACATACATAAAGATGGACTGTAGCACCAACTATGTGGTCAGAACTCAAACCTTTTCTTCTCACCAGAAATAAATACCATATCACTAGAGTTATAGATCACCTCTGTCCTCTCTACAGGGCTCATACTCCACTTTTACAACAGTCTCTGAACACAACTGTGAAATTTGTACTGAAAAAATAATTAGAATACTGAGGCAGATGGTCAGAACTAGATAACTTAAGAGAAAAAAAAAACCAAAAAGCAAAACAAATAATTTTGTACTGCTGCCTCAGGTAGGTCTCTACACAAGTTGAGGAAAGATGGAGACTACAGCTGTAGAGGCTCCTGCATTACTTACTTGTATACTATAAGCTAAATTCTAATCTGTTCCTATTTTCTGCTAGCTTCACAGTGCAAATAAATGCATGGAGAGAGCATTCTGCACTGACATGAAAGGAATAAGGCCAACACAGCAGCACACCCTTCTCAGTTGAATTTGCTATTCTTGCTATTTTTACCATGTTTTAAACATAATGTACACTGACATTGTCATTTAGTCTCTCCTTTTTCACAGGCTATGGTTGTTTGGAACACCACACACTTCCACTACAGACTTGAACACAGAGGTGACTGAAACAGAGAGGAAAACATAAAAGCACACAAGACAAAACTCTTAAATTTCATAGGTTTTAAATCCTATTTTTGGACGTTTCTTGTATTTTCAACAGCAGGACTCTTATGTGTGTAGGCACCTAAACCCCACACAACAACTTATTCCCAGCCACAGCTGTCCAACTCTGTCTTGTGCAGACACACAAGGCCCTTTGCCTGTACATCTCCCCCTACCTACACAGACATGCACTATTTACAGCCCTTGCTCCTCATCACCTTTCTTCCTCTACCTGCCCCATTGAACTAAGCACTAAAGCAGGAAATAATTGTCACATGAAGCTGTTGACACACTTCCTGTTCTCCTGCAGCCAGGAGGGGAGAAGTTCTGTGGGGTCAGGTAACTCATCCCGGCATGCCCCGGGCCCACTATTTCCAAGAAGATAAAATTCAATAATGCATCCTGACATAAGCTCTGCAATACTGAATTTCTGAGGCAGACCCTGACATCCCATTTTAACTGCATGCCTTGGAACATAGAGGACTGCTAATCCTTTTATACTCCAGCCAAACCATCCATGTCACGAATGGTGTCGCAGGCAACAATCACAACAGAAATTTCACATGTTGAAAAATGATTAGGTTTACCCGTTAGAAGCATCCAACAGCAGACCACATCCAAACAAAAGCCTCACAACAGCAAGTCCCAGCACTCCTTAGCACCTCGTGCATAACACTTCTTTCTCTTCTACATTAAAGGTGTAGCTTTTTAGCTTTTGGAAGTGGCAAATGAGGAACGCTCTCATCACGTCCTCCTCACTGTTAAACACATGTTCTTTGCCCTGTCCTCCTGCATTTGACATTCAAGTAGCAAACAGTGGCAGATTTGCTGTGCAAGTAATTGTGCCAGTTCCAGAACCATCATGACAACTTTAAATTCTTTAAAGCTGCGAAGATGTTCCTTTCCTTCCCCTCTGCTCCCCCTTCCCAGTTGCATAAGCTTATTTTTCAACATTTGGCAAGAGAACGAATGCATTAGATCACAAAGGACCAAATCTGTTGCTGTTGTTTTCCTTTTAAGCTTCCTTAATTAGGCCTCCAGTTTTTGGAAAGTAAAAGGAAAGAAATGCACTGTGGTATAGAATTATCAATATTAACGAACAAGACACAGCTCCAGCTTTTAAAAATATTCTGTTTGAGGCTAAATCAGCGTATCCAAAAGTGACCTATTTGGAATAAGTATGTCACCAAGTTCGATATTTAGGTCAGTATTTGTGCAATAATTCTAGTCTGTCCTGAAAACAGAAGTTCTGTTCACCTCAGGAAAAATACATATAGAAAAACCAATCCTAACACCTATTCACCTTCCAAAAATGTAAGGAGGCAGAGCACAAGATCTGTCTTGACTATGACAGATTCCACTGTTAGAATGAACCTGATTATACAGGAGCGATGCTTATTTTTAATTAAATTAAACCCCAGCCTCTGCAAACATAAATTCAATTTTTTTTCTTGTATACATGTATTTATTGCAGGAGTGATGCGTTAGGATTTGTATCATTCTGAAACACCACTAAAAAGTCAACATCGCCAATATTCTGTGGGGAGAAAGACTGCACAGCAAGCATTCTTTGCAAGTCTCCTTTCAAGATTGAGCTTGTTATTTAAAAGCTAAAATAACATCTTCTAGCTCTTCTGAAGTATACAGAAGACAGACATGAAAATTTTTTTTCACAGTTAAAAACCAAATTGAGCAATTTTAATGAAATATTTTACCAGGTCTTTTCTTCTGCATTAAAATTTATAGTTAAAGCTTTCATTAGGCTAAGTAAGAGTCAGAAGCCTCAGCTTTCAGCAGTACATATCAGGAGCACAAAGGAGAAGAACTACTCTGAAAAACTACCATTGAATGTAAGTTAACACAAATGTCACTTTCAAAACAAATGCCATTAAACAACATTTATATTTAAAACAGTCTTAAATATTATTCATAAAAACTCACGAAAGGGCAAGTACTATATACAACACTAGTCTTAGGAAAGAATCTGTAAGCACCATGTGACTTAGCCCATAGCAAGCAACTAGAAGCTAAGTTTCAGAGCCATAATACCTTTCCCTTCCTAAATTTCCTTGCTTTTAGAAACACAGTGCTTTACACAGTGTTTTCTTGGTTAGCATGAATATTTCAGCAGCTTTGACCTTGATTAGTTTCCAAACACCTGAGGCAGAACACCTCGCATAAAAGTTAGAGGTTTTTCCCAGCGTAAGAATGTTAGGTTGCCTGAACTACAGAGCTGAAGATTCAACTTTTCTCATTTCTTTATACATGGAAATCAGGTGTGGTGCACCTTACAATTAAGCACTTTGACACAAACAGCACCAGCTGGAGGAAATTTGAGTTACTTTTACAGCATTACTAGTTTCCCTGTTTCTGTTCTTCAGACACTGTGCAGCACTTCCCACACAACTGCCTTGCATACAATCATGCTTGTCTCTGTTTTTAAATTTCAGGACAGGAACGCCAAACGTAAAAAAAAAAAAAAAAAAAAATCTTGAAGTGGCAAAGTACTGTTTGAAAATCCATGAATGCAGAATGCCAAGTTTCAGGTTTGGGGGCTGGGGAGCTGAGGAAAATACCTTTATTTTCCCTTGAAGCATGTTTTACCAGCTAAAAGAATAGCATACAGAGTTTCCTCACTTCTGACAGTCTGAAAAGACACTTGAAACTATGTATTTTCTTTCTCCACTTACATAAAAATGGGAGGTTATCATGAGTGCATGGGGATATGTTCTCATGCTGGCTATCATCCCGATGCTGTTAGTCATTTGGGTGAACTAGAGAGAGAAGCACAGCATGGCACAGAACAAGCTTTTGCTGCCAGTAATTCAGAGGGGCTTTCTGGCCATTTATCTCTAGCTCTGAAGTTCATTGTTTTCCACTGTTTTCCTCACTCATTAGATTTGCCTTTCATTTATCTGATGTCAAACCCTCTGGAGATGAAAGGACACTACTGTCCTAGAGACAGCCCCAAAGTGGCAAGAACTCAAAAACCTGACAGACCATGCCTCACCATCTCATAAAATATGCCTTGGGGTTTTATACCTTGATGCTTAACAGACCTAAGCAGATATGCCAGAACAGCTTTTTTAAAAAGAATTTTAAAACTTACCAGAAAAAAAAAACCTAAAAGACATTTTAAATGATGCATGTGCTAGAGGCTGCAATAGTTACTGTTCGAAGAAAGTTTGACATATAATCAAACCTCTTTAAAAAGCCCACAGCCTAGGCTGTATCTTTGGCCATCGGCTGGATAATACATTATTGCAATCTAAAACCAAAACAGATCTAGTGCTACATGAGTGTCCCTAAGTACTGCTACATAAAACCAGTACAGAGCATGGAGAGTCCTATCAAGTACGAAACTAATGAACAGTTTAGGCCCAACTACAAAATCAAACAGAGCACGCTGACAGCACAGCAAAAAAAATTCCGTTGTAAAGAGTATGAAAAATATAACGGTTCAAGATATATAAGGCTTTAGCAAAAAAGTGGCAGGGATAAAGAGATAAAACAGACAACTGCAGAAACACCTTTCAACAACACAAAGTGGAACTGAAGAGTTAAATGAAATAATGCAGGCCCCAAATTCCTATAATTAATTGTGCTCTAAGCCCAGTATAAAATTTGCTTTACAAAGGTTTTAGTAACTTTTTTCACTGACAGAAAATTATTTGCTTATTACAAATAACCCAAAAATCAAATAGTTATTAAACTAAAGAGAGGTTCAGCAACACTTCAAAGCAGCAAAAAAAAAATCCTTTATTCTAGCAATTTAATATTTTGGTTCTGTGTAAGGAATTAATAAAAAAAAGCCTGACATTATTTTAGGTTTTAATAACACTGAAAAAAACCTTTTTAACTGAAATGTTGACACTTATATTTGTCATCCCTGATGCTATAATGGTCTCAGTAGATCTATCCAGCTGATAAGAAAACTTAAGAAGCTCAGTACAGCACTTTGCATACACTACTTCAGTAGAAAGAAGCCTTGGTGTAAATGCTGAAAAATTCACCTCCTTATTGCCTGCTACCAAGAGCTCTTAAATTGCGTATTTCCACACAACACTAACAGCAGCAACAGCAGTTCTTGGCAATCAACCCATAAGAGGGACAGTATTGCTGCATGGAGAAGACTGAACTGGGGGAAACTCTCCAAACATCCCACTCACACTAGAGTTAGCAGCATTCTCACCTTTGATGCTTGTCGCAGCCATCGCAGATATTCAGTGAAGTTATCGAAACAAATGTAGTAGGTCTGGCTTTGAGGTCCAGAGGAGCTAAATGCTAAACAGTGCTGGTGCTTTTTCACTTCTTCCACCTATGGCAGAGACACAAAAGTGTGAGTCAACAAGAATCAAAACTCTCTTTGCAAAACTCCCCAAGGCAAAGTTAAAGTGTGCCCAAGAGGACATCATCAAGTAGAGCTGGATTAACATCTCAAACACCCAATCTGGGTCTTGGCTGTCAAATGTTCATGAAATCTACACAAGCAGGAATGAGAACAGAAAGAGGACAGAACTAACGGAGAAAACCACAAAGAACATAAACATTTTAATAGAAACATTAAACACCATAAAAGGTTTGCCAGTGAAATGCATATAAGGCTGTTTTTATGCAACCTAAAAAAATACAATTTATGCTCCCTGGTTATTAAAAACAGGCTTAACAAAATGCTTCTCTTACAGCCCAATTAAATTCTTTGGCATTTCTCAACTTGCTAAAAAACACCCAGAATACATCATTCTGCTACCATACACGAGAAGTCCCACACAACTTATGGTCTCAATGTCTCAGTACAGCATTCTGGAAAGCCTTTGCAAACCAGGAAGTGCAGAGTATTTATGGGGATGAGGAAGAATATTTTTTGAGCAATAATTTAAAAAACACTTAGTCCTATGCCAAGCACCCTCCTCCCAAGCTTTGTCAGCAGAAGCCCTCAGTACATTTTTCTGAGCTTAGTTGTCCTTTTCTTTTAAAATTTGTTGTCAACTTTCTGTTTAACACAGTCTGCATGTTTTACATCACATAAGGCATTTCTGTGCAAAAGCTACTTAGAAATTCCACATTAAGCAATTAAAATGGTACATAATCTTTTCCCTTTTTAAATTAAAAGAAATATATTGAGATCAAAATAACATTCATCTCAAAGAGAAGGCTGATGGGAACCTTAATCCTGTCCTTTCCAGCAATCTACAGCCAGGAATACAATTCACTCCCAGGAGCTCACACACTGTTGCCAAAAGAGGACAATGTTTCTACTCCAGTATCTCCCAGGAAAAGTTGGATAATTATGTGAAGAATCCCAAAAGAGCCATGAAAAACAGCTCGTAGAAGGCAGCACTACTTCTCACACTGCTAGTATAGTATATTAATGAATCAGCTCTAGTCTGCATATATAATATTGTGAAGCTTGTTTCTCTCCAAATAACTCTTTAGATTTCAACTTACCAGTATGTAAAGGAGGATTGCATAAGGTGTAAATTCATCCTCAAGATGATGATTCTCTTCCCATTACCTCAGATAAACAAGCCAACAATAGTTTTCTGAAACACTACTTAGGCTAAAACAGTGATGTTGTAATCTTACTGTCTTCACTACATTTTCACAGAAGAGTTAAGGTGGGAAGGGACCTCTAGAGGTCATGTGGTTCAACCCCCTGCTCAGGCAGGTCCACCTAAAGCCAGTTGCCCATATCCAGATAGTTTTTAAGTATCTCCAGGGGTGATGGATATGCCATCACCCACCTGGGTAACCTATGCCAGTGCTCAGTCACCATCACTGTGGGAAAAAATAAACTTCCTTGTGTTCAGTCTGGAACTCCTGGGTTGTAGATGTAATCTATCAGAAAAAAGTTCAATTTCAGCTTTTTTCACAAGGAAAAATGTTTGTTGCTGTTAGCTTAAGGCAGACCACTACTCGTACAATGCTGAATACTCAAACTCCTCCAACGTTCAGAATAAGCCCATACCCTTAGTTGTTAATCTTCAGAATTTAAAGGAGTAACCCAGCATGGATAAAACTTGGATGAGGAGGAAGGGCACAGATCATACACAACAGACCCACACACATCCTTTGGCTGTATGCTATTCCATATATAAACCACTTAACACTGTACACAAGAAAAAGACACTGACTGTGAATCCATTGCTTTTCTTTGTAGTTTTAATTCAAACACTCTAAATTGTTAAATATGACTGACCATAATCAGAAGTCATTTATATACTTTGAAAATCCCATTTCTAGAAACAAGCTTTTGGATTGTCAGAATCATCCTATCTGAATGCAATCTTCTCTTCATAAAGAGACGCAGGTTAACCAAGCAAATAAATAAAGTAAAATATCTTACTTTTCCACCAATTAAAGGGAGGACATGCATCTTTCCAGTCTGGCTTTCTTTTACTGATGAGACAATTAGGCATGTTCCACAAAGGATAGCTTGGCGTCTTGTCCATCTGTTGACTGGCAAATGTATTTTCCCTTTTCGAACATTGTACATTCCTGAGAGCTGAATCCGTTCGGAGCTGCCAGTGCTGTGGGGCTTTCCTGAAATAGAAACAAAAGCATCCACTTAATCACAGAAAATCTTTGCCTCTTTCACTCAAGTCATCCTGAGACTTGATCAGCAAATTTTCAAGCTACAAACTGCAGCACGACAAATGAAATACAGCTTGAAAACCACGTAAGCAGTTAATTTAATATTAGCTTCAGTACAGTCTTCTTCCACAGGTAGAAGGATATGACAGGTTGGTATCATGAGGAGCAGGTCACATTAAATCATCTGCAATAATCATAGAAGCACCAATTTAATGGTATCAAGCTTCTCTATGGAACCTGGAAATCAAATGTTCATCCACAACCATCAGTAATTGGTTCCTGTTGAGTTCACGTGGCATGTGGTAACTGCAGAAGGGGGTGAGGCAGTGCATGCTGACCCATATCTTTGCTTTTCCATGTTTCTTCCAGCTATCCTTCAGGTCATGGTTCAAACAGCTTCAGAGGCTTCCCAAAGAACACAGGTTCTACCTTACCGAGCCCACAGTGCTCAGTCCAAACCCCACAGCAGAGGCAGCACACTCAGACATTATGTTAACAGGTGCAACCCAGATGAAACCTCTCAAAGACCCTGCTTTAGTCTGAGTAGAGATTTGGAAAGAGTGACGCTCTTTTGTCTGTAATACAATGAATTCACTATTTTTAGTAATTCATATTATTAGCATAACTACCAATTAGGCCAATTCTGTTAAATTACTTTAAATGTCTCAGATTCCACTAATCTAATCTATTAATAAGAATCTACTCTACAGAAAACATCACGAGCGATGGCAACACAAAGACAAGCATCTCTCACCTCTACTCTTTCAGGATGTAAATGGGAGGCACAACTTATTCATTCTAATCTGATTTATCTACACCAAGTTACCCTATCAAACCCTAAAGAGTCCAGCCCAGTCATTCAAATATATCTAAGTCCATTTGAGTCATCCAAATTTATCTGAGTATTTTGCAAACAGAGACAAGAGCTAATCATGTTCAGGTTAAACCAGTCCAAATTTATGTAAGAACACCAGTGTTGGTGAATTTTAGGAGGGAGCTCCCCTGGACAAACAAATCAAAGGGTATGTTAATTCCAAGTAGCTTCCCCATCATGATAAAAGATAAATCACTAATTCTCCTGCACTAATTCTTACCAAAATTCTTAAATACAAGGAATTAATAGCTTATTAGGACTCCAGAAAAGCAAACAGTTGATTCTAACACCAGTATTTCAGAGCTGTGCCTACTGATCTCCAGCAGTGACAAGTGCTGCACACTATTACTTCAATTCGCTATTTTTCCTGCTTGCATGACAGCTCATTTGTCTCAATGAGTCTGCTCTTGCCTTCAAATTATCTATGGAAAGATAGAAGACACCTACCACATGCCCTACCCACTGCCATTCTCTCACCCCTGCCTAGCTCGCGCCAATTCTTGTCCTTATCTTTAAAAGCAGCCTTTTTGAATCTTCCTGCCAATTTAATGAGCCAACACTTGGCATAGCTACCCTCAAGCCTTGCTCTGCTCTAATAAACACTAGCATTTAGGCTACTAATGTCTGCCAGTTTGGATCTGCAGGAACATCACTGTTGCTTGAAGCTGAAACACTGAAACTTTAATGCCCACAAGGTATCAGCCTCAAATTCAAAAATAGGAGCTCCAAGAAAGCAGCAGTTACTCTGCCAAGCAAATTCACATCCAACCACAGAAGCTGTGGATTAACTCTTTGCCTAACAGAGGGAAATGGGACACCTGTTCCATGCAAAGCCTCAAGACAATTGATAGAGAATACAAGTGAGTAAATTACAGCAACTCAGCCTTAACAAACACAAAAGCTGAACTGAACATTTTATTTGGAACACTAAACATTTAGTTCTTAAAATAACTGAGAATTTACCTAGCTTGTGCAGAATGACGGGCTTCATGCCACTGAGCACTGATTAAAGAATTAACACATACAAACACCCACATCTCTGTAATGGAGTAAAAAGTGCCTGGTAAATACTAACAGCACAACTGCATAAGGAATAGCCATCTGGGATGAGTGCAGTTGCACCTCTAAAATTATGTTTTATGATCATCTTCCCAGGTCTGTTTTCTGACTGTGCACTCTCTAACTTCCCAGGAAAAGCGGAACACGCTGCTGACAGAAACCCTTTAACACTGCAAGGCATAACCTCACTCTCTTGGGAAGACAAGCTCATTTAGCCTTTCAACATAACCAAATGCAACTTTCACGAACACAGGGCATAATTTGTACTTAATATGGGCATACCTGTGTCCTGGAAAACACCAAACCTCAGAAATTTTTCAGGAGTATCGTGGATAGTAAAGAGTAAGAGCTCTGGCTACAGTGCTGCAGCCAAGAGGCTTGGTAGGAAACACATCTTTCTGGAACAATCAAGTAGTACCATTATCCTGCCTAGCCCAGTGGTAAAAAGACTACCACACTAGGTACTCACACTTCACAGAGGGTACTGAAAAGTTTTGAGAAAAGTTACTGGGGAAAATAAATTCGGATGCCTGAGAAATCTGCTTTCTAGAACCAGACTCTCTTGGACTAGGTACATGATGTTAGGCACAGCTGGACCTGTAAAACTACTCAGAAGTCTCTAAAAAGTAGTTCTTAAAATTTCATGTAAATTCACAGAGTTTGTAAGTCACAAGATACAGTAACAATTGGTATCATTAGTAAAGGTTTACTAGAAAAACTGGAATAGAGCTATCACTAGAAGTATTCCTGCTAGATATGAATTGTATTACCTCAAACTTCATATTTGACTGGAAAATTACTGGAATAAGAACCTTCAGTTACTCCTACAAATACCAAGAAAAAAAAATAACCCCCTTAAACTCAAAGGAACCCTTCAAAGGATTTAAGGTGCTTTTTCCCAGAAAGTACTACTCCTTTGCTAAGTGAAAGCCAGAAGGTTCTTGATGAGAACATACAGAAATAAACACTGGACCTATTTCATTAAAGCAAATGGTTTCTCTCTTCCTATTCTTGTCTACTTCACTACATAACCAACCATCTGGTTGGACCAGATGATCTTTCAAGGTTCCTTCCAACCTGAGCTCTTCCATGATTCTGTAACTTGAAAAGCTCATGTTTAATATTGGATCACATGTTGTTGCCTGAGATGCAATCTGCTCACATATTCAGTTTGCTTCCTGCTTAAGGACTGTAATAATTGATATTTGATAAAACACTGCGATACTATTATCATGCAAGTGGGGAAAAAAAATGAGTCGAAAGCCACTGATTTTGGCTTATATTGATTTTAAACAGGTTAATCAAGGACATACCAACTACTTGTAGAACTAAATTCCTAGATTCCTAAATCTGCCCAAGTATTTTTTGCAGGTAACTGCGAGCAAAAGCTGTCTGAAAATTAGCAGCCCTGCCTACTGAAAAATAAGCTTGGACAGAACGAGGTTTAAAGAGCTCAGGTATTAGCTGCCAAGAGAGCATAAAAGCAGGAGAAGTTTAAATGACAGTGAGCTCTGCCACAGCAGAAGCGGGATGGGGTTTGGGAAAAGTGTGAAGTGATCTAAGGCTGGCTGTTCCTCACTTCAGGGAGGAAAGCAGCAGGTGGCAGAGTCTCCTGCAAGAGGGCTCATCCGTGACAGGCTGGGGAGTGGAGGACAAGGGAAAGGGTCAGAACTGCACCTGCCTTTTCCATGAAATCAAATCAGAAGGCAAATGACCTTTTTTCTTGCAAGTGTACAGAAAGACGGGGAGCAATTTGGACTACACCAGAACGCCTTCAGGCTATGAATTAAACACCAAAAATTATGGCATAACTACAGTATCACCACCAAAAATCTGTTGGTTTTGAGGTACCCTGCCTCAAACAGTGCCAGTAGAAGCACTGTTTTCAGTAAAAGCATCAGCAGTTCTGAAATTATGTTCCTCAATCTGCCTCACAGACCTTCCATTCAAGATTTAGAAGGCTGCATGAGTTTCACATACAGATTATTCTTCAGTTTTAACTAACCCTGAAGGAAGCAAATGAGTTTTTACAGGGGCTTGTGATAATATACCAAAGCCAACAGTCGTGCAGACAAAATGGTAATGATGATCTTTTGTGACTTCAAACATAAATTTCAATCCTGCCAAAAACTTTTAATATAATTATTGTTGCACTGATCAGAGTGAAAGCAAATAAGCCAGAACATTGAGAAGAATCACATACCAGAAAATGTTTTTCAAATGCTAAGCCCAACCAAAGCAGTTTGAGTATGTTAGCAAGAAACCATAAAAAGATTCTTTTTCATTCCTGTCAGGTCTCCAAGACTACAGCAACTCCTAAGCACCCCCACAACAGGACTTTTGTTCTGTGCAAGGCATTAGAAGAGATGCCTCAAGGAATTATGAGCAGACCACTCATTTGGCTATCTTGATATTCATGGCTGAATTCCTCTCAGTTGTAACTCCTCCCAAGTCTTGGAGGGAAACTAGAGGTATTCACAAGGATAAAGAAAAGCAACAGATTTGATTGAAACAGCAGGACTGTCACTGGAACCACAGAACCTACCCTGCTTCATAGGAAGCAGGATGGGACAGGAGTGATCTTTCCATGATGTTAAAGAACTAAGATCTCACCACAAGCAGCCTGAGGAAGCTCCGGGAGCACACTGACATCCTGCCTGGTGCAGAGACTTCAAACCTTATTAAATAAATACCCACAGCCACTTGCTTTGGATTCTGGAGTAAAGCTCTTTATCCCAGCGATGGAAAGCATATGGAATACATTACCATCAGAAGTTATAAAATACCAGCTCATTATGGGACACAAAAGTACTTGGGGAGAAAAAAAACCTCTCCTCAGCTATACGGCTGATTAAGTTGCAAGTACTTAGTATTCCCCCTGTTTGAAAAGTACAGCCAATAACGTCTGCCTCTAAAGAGAGACTTAAGACATTACCAAAATAAGAGCAGGGAAAAGTGTTGACATAAGAAACACATTCACTTCTGTGCAGCAGGTCTTATTTTTATTACTAATATTGGTTTGATGGAATGAAAACTAAAAATTCCTCGTGACCTGCCCGGTGCAGGCAGCCCAGCCAGCTGGAGAGACTGCCTGCCCTGAGCCATCTCGGGTATTTGCCAGTGGTGAGAGAGGCTTAAGTTATTATTCAGTAGGAATAGTGTTGAAGTTTGAGACTTTTCAGAAGTGACTGAATTAACTCTGAGTGCCTAATTTAGGGATGTACTTTTCCTGCTACAGCTGGGCAGCTACAGAGGTCATCATCCTCCTTTGCAGAGTGTTGGGCCCCCAGCCCAAGGCCAGCATTGCATCAGCCCCACCACATCAGCTGTTCCTCACAAGCTGTCCCCAAGCCCTTTCAGACAAAACAGGCTGCTTTAATTTCTTGCTTCTCCTTTTGACTGAGAGGCCTTAGGGACAGCTCATGGTGAGTAGTTCAGCATGGAGAGCAGAGGAATGGCACGTAGGGGCCAGAGCTGTGACACAGTGGCTGCTGCTGGAGAGGATATGTAATCAAACCCACCCACGACTTTCAGCAAGTCATTTCAGAAACAAGATGTTTCACACACTAATATTCTGTGAATATCAATTCTTGTATGCATTGGAGAAAAAGAACACCCAAAAACTATCATTCAGTTTTGAAGATTTTGATCTGAATCCACTTGGTAAAAGCTGGGCTATTTTTCCTAGCTGGTCAGGGGGAGTCAGCAGGGTGGGTGGCAGCCCCTGAGTTCACGCCTGCAGCACCATCCCCACCACCCCTCTGAAATTAAACCAGAACACCTCATCCCACCTTGCCTGCAAACCTGCAAATCAAAGCTCAGTGCTGGTCCTGCCTAAATATAAGTGCAAAGAGGCCTCAATTAGCTCAAAACACTGAAAGCCCTTGAGTGACTTTGCCCACCTTTTGGGAAACTATGCCATAATTGCTGTTGCTGAAACCTTACTGCCAGATCATTCTGCAGATTTCTACTTTTGCCCAAGCCCTTTTATTAAATACATATGAAGCTACTGCCTGCAACGTTTTTGAAGCTTTTCAGTCATGTAAGGCTGCTTCCCCTTTCATTCTCGTCAAACTAAGGACAGCAGTGATGACTTCAGGCAAGCCCCAGCGCAATGAGATGTATAAAAATAAAGCAGAAAGTTGGATTAAAAAAAAAAAAGGTTGACAAAGGAAGCAAAGAAAATACAAGTAAAACCTCAAACTATTGTACTGCTCTCTTCTTTTATTTGAAACTTATAAAGAAAACCTACATACAGATACATGCTTATTAGAAGTATTTTTTCTTGTCCACACTGTCAAAATTTGGGAACAAAGGCACAGAATTAGCAGGTTTTACATTTAACTAAGACCAAGGATTCACCTCAGTCTCTACAAGCAGGCCGCTTTTGCAAAGGTAACAGACCAAGAACACATATCAAAGTTTCACCTGGCAAATCATTCCAAAATCAGCAATTGAATTTTTGCACTCAAATCTGCTTAAAGATTCCTGCAAGATTTAACACAAGGTCGCAGATTGATTCTGTACTGCTCGGTCAAGGAGGGACTTGGTCACCATTATATTGTTCTTAAGGGCATGTAACTATCAGCATAGTTCCACACTTCACTCATCATACTCCTCATCTTGCTGCACTCTGTATTGTATGAGTGCTGGGGGAGCCTCTGAAGTAGTTAAGTTTCCGTTAGGTATTAGCAGTTCAAGCTCTACTACTTGAAGGCTGTTACCTTTTCACCTGAGAAAGAAAAGCAAACTCCAAATGATGGATTTTACTGAACTGTGTTAAACTCATCCCCTTTTCATTAAGGAAACATTCACTGAGACAAAACTGGCAGAGCAGAACACAGACAAGCCTTTAGTCTTTGTGAAACATGTTCCTCCTACTTTACAGGAAGACCACCCTTAAAAGCAAGCATTACCACTACATGATATGATACAATAAAACATAGTTAATAGTTTTATAGCCATAATCCTGCCTTCCACTTTAGAGTAAATCCCCACTGGAGGAAAGGTTTGTATGTATTTCATAATTCAGAAAATATCCCTCTTTCCCCACTGAGACAGAGTTCAGTCTTTGTTCAGTCCATCATTCCCTTTATCTTGTTCTCAACAAGACTCACCGTCTTGACACGGGAGCCCTAAAACCATGGTATCAACACTTCAAAGGATATCATGGGCAAAATGTTACAAAAATTACTTCTCTGAAAAGCTTCTCTATCAAGTGTCATGTATATCCATGGAAGATGGCTGTAATACCTCTAATGCCAAAAACTAAGTATCAAAGTATATAAGCATACATAAGCAGAAGCTTCTGAAGAAAAACCTAACAATGATTCACAGCATTCATTGAAGAGTCATTGTTAACCAGCACAACTACACTAGGACAACCTAAGGCAACAGGCTGAAGCAGGATAGTGCTGAAGCAGTGGACAGGATGCTATTTACAATTAAAAGCAAGCAAGCACAGTGGAAATTCATCTGGATTACTTTGTAGAGACAGCAAACACAAAGCCTTGGAATGCAATTGTTCTGATTGTCACAAGTGAACTCCAGATCTAGCTGCTCCAGTGTTATCTTGACAGATTTTAAAGTTCAGTTCATACAAGCAAATGTCCATAAACACAGACTCACCCCTAACAAACTGAAAATCCACCTGTTCTTAAACTCCTCACCCCATCTATCCCTACAAACTACTCCTGCAGCTGAAACATGAGTCCTTCACATTCAAACTCTCAGACCTATGCATCCCCATCCACTTCACTTGTCTGCAGGAAATCCAAGCAAGCTGCATGCAGTCAGGGTTGTTTACTTCAGCAAAATTAAGGCACACTTGATGTCCAAACTTCTGCTAGCATTAAAAATACAATGGAGATGCAGGATGAATTCTGTTGTTTTGTTGAAATATCTCATTTTGAAGAAAGCTTATAAAAGGGAGAGATTCACCTGCTTTCCAGTAGCAAAACTCAATACCAACTCCTTTGGGAAAGAACCATATGTCACCTCTCCAAGAAGAAATAACTGAAATATCTTGAAAATGTACCATCAAGAAAAAAAATCTCATCTTCCTCCTGTGCTTTAACAAAGTTGCAAAAAGCTGCAATATTGGTCTACAGGCTTCCAGGAAGTCTTATCTAACACAACTTTCCCATCTTGAACTTAGGATTCATTTAAGGAAGCCACTAACTAAGTTCTTCAGTGACATAATCTACCAAGTATTTTCGCTCAAGGTAAATTTAAAACAGAATTAGTCTTACACTGGGAAGACTTGTGCCGAAATCTGGTCAAGTTCCTTACATGTATTTCTTTAAAATAATACTTTAGCAATACATTTCAAATTTTTCCTTATTAAGATGGCCTCAAAAACCTCCACTTTTGAGTTTTACAGTTCTATGCACTGATATTAAAGAGGTGAAAATGTAATAAATAGGCCCAAAAAAACCCCAAAAACCAAACCAAACCAAAAAAAACCAACCAACCAACAAAAAAACTTAGAAACTCACCAGTACTTGCCATGATTTTTATGACAGCATGTACAGCTTCTGTAGAATGGGACCCAATGAATGTCCAAATGATCTTTCCCCTTTCTTCCCCATTCAGCCCCTATAAACGGCTGAACAGCACAGCTGAACAAAATGCTGGAAATGCACTTTTTTTGGTGAAGTCATGCAAAAATTGACTTCTACTTGTTCTACACCCAAAGCACAATAAAGCCATGAGCACAGTAAAATCCCTGGCATCCCAAAGGATACTTATCCTGTCTAAAGCAAATGCTGTATTGGCAAAAGCTCTGAGATAACCAACTGTTTTAGGCAAAGCTTGAGTCTTGATGGAATTGAAGAGCAAAATTACACTGAAGTTAACAGCAGCTTTCAGGTTTTATCTGTGTTAGATGTTCAATATGAGGCATGGCAATGTAAGCTCAAAATAACCATCTGAACACACACACTCCTCTGAGAAGGAAGAGTGACAGCCCCTGGCAGAAGTTCATCTGTATGTCTTAGTAGTACAACAGAAAGATAGAAACTCATGCTCCTTACCAGCAAAAGTTGAGCAAATCCCCACATGCCCTTGCACATACCTGCCTCGCCCCAAGGAAGATGTGGGTAGTCAAACATTTTAAAAGAGCTACAGAGGAACACACGTGCATGCTAGGTCAAGAACTGCTTTGTATGAACTCCTTACATAACAAAAATGTCAACCTTCAATGTACTCTAGACTAAAATTCCAACAACTGCAAGATGATTAAGCTATTTTGTGTGTTAAATTTATTCAAGTTCCAAGTAAGTGATTTTCTCCTTGTTCTTTCATCAGAAGAAACAAGTCAGACATCCTACATATCTAAAAGCCTGTAGTAATCTAAATCCTGTTAAGGTAAAATATTTTAAGTATGACACTTCCTACCACTGTACCAACATTGTTGCACAGATCAAAATCTAAACTCAAGATTTATCATAGGACCCAAGTGATAAGCAGCTTATGTCAAAACAATTCTGTTGACTATTGCAAGGCTATTACTAGCACACCTCAACTACGTCTAGTTTAAAAAATCACAAATAACTGTGAAATGAAACAATACTGAAAAATGTGTAACTTGTCCAGTCAAGACCCTCTAAGGTTCAGCCCTGTAAAGAGAAGGCCAGAACACTGGATTTGGAATTGGCAACACCTACAATCAAAAGCCACAATACCGACTAAATAAAAAGACAGGAACTAGTAGGTAAAGATTGAGTGACTGCTTTAAATTGCACAAAGACAGAGAAATATAAAAGCCAGAAGAAACAGCGCAAGCAATTAGTCAGAGGCTTATCTGTCATTTAAAATTCAGCTTCATGAACATGAGATTTCCAAGCTATTGCTAGAAGGAATTCTGGCTGACCTTATAATCCAATCTTTCTCCATCATATCAGCCAGTGTGTTCACAACTTGCTAGGTAAGCTTAGTTCATACACATTATTTCTATACCTTGGCTGCTTTTCCCATGTACTACTAATCAGTATTTGTATGTGCATGTGATTTTATGTAGTATGTGCATACAAACTTTTATTTTAAGGAGCTAGTCAGAGCAAAAATGGCTTTGGTTCTGACTTCAGTAAGCAGGTACAGAATACATGTTCAGCTGAAAGTGAGTGCTGCAACAAGCCACAAGGACATTCTTGGTTGCCTCTTTCTCCCTCTCCTACAACACTGTAGAGACTGTTCCTAGCACCACCCTTAACAGCCCTTCTTTCTCACTTCTCTCTTATCAGCAAGAGCAGCTTCAAAGAATCACACAGAAGCCTGGATGATGAAAAAGGAGAGACAGGATTTGCAGATACCCTTGGAAAGCTTCACTACCTGGATTTCTCCCTGCTTATAGCCATCCACTTTGCTTTCTTGCTAAAGAACACAAACCCTTTGATTCACGCTAACTTGACTTCAATCATTCAAGTGTTTTCTTTTTTTCAAATTTACATGACAAAGGTTGGATTATGCTGATATACATTAAACATGTGTGTCAGCAGCAAAATTCTGTACCTCAGATCGCATTCCTGAGGAAAATAAAAAAAACGAGACAGAAGGAAAGCTGATTTTATAAAGTGTGAAGAAGGAAACAGTGGGAAGAGATATGCATCATGAAGAAACATGAAAGGGAACATTTTCTCAATGCTTTTCTACACTTGGAAACAGGCAGAGAAGATTTATCACATGCCCACAGATATCAGGTTTGACACAGTTTCTTCTCTTTCCTACCTCAGAGACTAGAAGTAACTGGATAGCATATGGGAATTGTCTAGGGGTGCACATCATACGGTTTTATTACAAAGGAGAGGAAAAACCCAGAAGAGATTGGCTTTTTCCATTCCCTTTTTAAATTAAATCAACTATCACACATCTGAGTCAACTCCAAACCCACCAGTTTTCTGTCCAAAGCACTCCATGGGTCTGTGAAAGGATAACCACAAGTACTAGTTCATAAGCCTGACTAATTCTAAAATTTCTTCTTTGATGCTATACATCCCTATAAGAAAAACGCTGAAAATTCCCACATCCATAGCAAGAGCAGGAAAATGCCTGTACAAAGGTCCAGTTTTACGAGTACATAGTCTGATTTAGAGCTCCTGAAGCCTCAGGAAGTTTTCTAGGAGACATCAAAACAAGTTCATAAATTTCAGCTTTGACAAGAAAGTGAGTATGCTAAAAAAAACCTCAGGAACTTAAATCCATCCAGAGCACCACTTTAATTCTGGTTCATGATAATTTTAGAAAGGGATCCATAAATACCCACATGAGTACTTTGTACAACCCTAGTAGGATCAACTTGAAGCTGGGGCTACTACTTGTCAAAGTTTTCTCCTCTCAGTGAAAATACCCAGATGAGTCTGAAAACCCCATCTACATACGGGAGGACGCCATCCTGGAAGTCGAGCATCACCTCTACTGGCATTTGAATCCAAGACCTCTCAATACCACAAGAGCAGTCCAGCTGAACAGTGTTCAGTATAACACACAGCACAAGTAAATCCATTTAAGTATATTGACTGTGGTCAGACCATAATAGTATTTCATTTTTCTGCCATAGAAATGAATGCTTTCTCTACCATCGGAAAAAATATTGTGGCTACACAGAGACACAGCAGTTAAACTGTTTACTTTGAAAAAAGCTGAGCAACTGAAACTGTTCTACCCTCCATCCTTGCCCAATGCTAGTAGCATCTAAAAACAAACAAAAAGCCCCCAACAAAACCAAAACCATTCCCCCTCCAAAGCACATCCTTTGAAAGTTCAGCACATCTTAATCTTATTAAAACTGTATGAACCCTCCACCCTGTAATCAGGAGAAAAACCTAAAATATGCAAGATCTCATTTAAGCAGGCTCTCCAATTTGACCCACCCACTCTCACTGACCAATTGTCTTTAGTGCCAGGCTCCTTACTGAGGAAGGGATCACATTACATTTGACTTTCTGAAAGCCATTTCACAGGTCACCTCCATGCAGACGAGTACAAGTGGCCAGGACTTTATGATCACATATCCTAATGGCAGAAAACGTCTCTGGTGCTATCTCACCTGAATAGAGAGGAGGAATCAAGAGACAGTGGATCAAAATCCCCCCATTTACCTCCCCTTTCCAGAGATCTACTGTGTGAGTGGACACTGCCACACATCCACAACAAAGATCAGTTTTAAAGCTCTTCTCTCTAAAACACACATGAAGCTTTGCTGTGAGAAAAAAAAAACACAAGAAAGGTCTGTGATGCTCTCTCATTCACTAACATTTGCAGGATTAAGTTTTAAAAGCATTTGGACAGATTTTGAAAAGAATCCTTCCCAAAATACTACCATTTTGATTCCTCTGCCCAGCCACCCCTCCTTTGAGGGAGAACTGAGACTTCTGAAGACTTCTTTTTTTTTTTTTGGACTCTTTCTATTCATGTTCCAAATATCTTCCTCTTCACCTCAGCAAGAAAGGAAGAGGTCAAGGACATATTATACTTGTAGCACTTTAATTTATACTATCACAGAAACAAAAAATTATTCAGTAAAATTTATTAGTAGGAGCAAAACAATAATTAATTTTAATTACAAACTATTTACTTTGCACATGGGAAGCACATTGGGTACAAAATGCCAAACATTGTCAACCTCCAAAAGAATATAATTCTATTATACTTCAGATCAGTAGAACTTGCATGTATTGAATCTTTTAAAATGGAAGTTTCATATACAGTATTGCTACTTTAACAGATTTAATGAGATAGTCTAATTTCTAGGCACTTTAACTAGAAGATGATTTCTAGAGAGCTAGACAGATCACATTCAGCTACATAAGGACAATGAGACTAAATTGAAACACCATAAAATTATTCAATGTAACATTTTCAATTAAAAAAATAATCAGATCACAGAATTACAGAATATGCTGAGTTGGAAGGAACTCATCAGGATCCTCAGGTCCCACTCCTGACCCTGTACAAGATCACCCCAAGATTCACACAACGTTCCTGAGAGCATTGTCCAAATGCTTCTTTGAACTCTGCCAGGCTTGGTGCTCTGACCAACTCCCTGGGGAGCCTGTTCCAGTGCCCCAAACCTCAGGGAGAAGAACCTTTTCCCAATATCCAGCCCTGCCCTGAGAGAAGGCTTTGCCTGCCTGGAACACCAAACAGGGAAACTACAGAGCCTCTACCACCAGCAGATGCACCTCCTCAAAACTTGAGGAATCAACTGCTCGGCAATATAAGAAAAAGGCAGCCAGTCATCAGGATCTGCTTTCAGCTTCAAGGAACATTGGCATCTGTATTTTAGTTTTGCTATCAAACCTAGATGAGGAGAAGGTGGCTTGAGAACAGTCTTACACCATGGGAACATCTCCAAAGGTGTAATGTGAAGTAGGGAAGGAGAGGGAGAACTGCCCCTCCAATGCAGGAAAACATTTCCCCTTATTGCCCCAGTTTGTCTTGTTCAACATTTTACTCTAATCTGAGTTTTTGTAGTAGCATCCTGCTGGTTTGTGAAGCAAATAAGCCAGCGACCCAGAATGTAATTAAGGGAAAATAACTGTGCAGTTTACCTCATCCAATTTGCATTTTGTGCATACTAACTCATAGTATGAAAAGCTGTTTAGACGTACTTTCTCTCACTGCTCTACTGAACTATTTGCTATTAGAATGGTTAATATAATGTGAGAACTCACTAGGTGAGTTTAAAAACACTTTGATTCTCATTTACTCTATTTGTCTTTTTCTTACAAAAGCATACAGTTGTTTAGACTGTTCACAAGCAGAGAGGCTTTGAGCAAGCATAGCAACTGTACTCAAACATTTATACAACTTGGCATTTCAGCAATTCTTGGCCAGTTGTTTTACCCTATAATCACTTTCTTTCCATCTCCTTGAAATGCTTTCGCTAATCCTTTGGCTCAGGTTTTGCTACTTCCAGGGCAGAATTCACCACTGTCTCTACAAGCTGGTTTGAGCAGTGGTTCATGTGCTCCCCAGCAATGACATGAAGAGACCGAAGTCCTGTTTGGAAGGCTTATCCCATAAACTGAGACCACAATTACTTAACATGGCAGAAATCACTTCCCTGAAGCTACCTTAAATTCACAGTAAAAATTATACAAAGCACATTACTAGACCGATCCCCAACCTGGAACCAAGAGTCATATCAGTCACTGAAGCTTAACATATTTCTATATTTGAAATAAACTATGGAAAGCTTGTCCTAATAAACTGTAGAGAAAAGGCCCTCAAATTTCTAGGACACCACTGAAGAATGCTGGCCAGCATATTCTAACATTCAGTAATACACACAGCAAGCCAACCAGAACTTGCTACAGAAACAAAACTGGCCATTCTTCTTCAAAAAATAGGCTTTGCTTGAATTTGAACTTGGAGACTTGGAGATTTCAGCTCCAAGGATGCAATGACTTAGCAGCTGTCACAGAGGTATTGTCCTACTAAACCATGAAGAACAGTCTGAGAACTTATCCTTTGGAACTTTGGAGTATCTTTGGAAAATAAACTCATCAATCCACCAGAACCTAACCATTATATGAAACGTAACTTTTTAACAACTTAGCTTTTTAACTGAGAAACTTTTTTCTTCAAAGTCCAATCTGAAAGAGATATTGGTCTTAACAGCTCTAATTTGAAATAGGCAAATCTAAAAAACTTAGTAATTTTAAACTAAGAACATAGATCACCTCTGAAGAAGACTGTACTGGTGTACTGGATTTTTTTTTTTTTTTTTGGTACTAGAAGCAGTTAATTCATAATGAACATGAAGATGATCTCTTCTGAGACATTTAAAGTTAATGCAAAAAAGACATTCTGAATCCACACATGGTATTAAGTTTTCACCACACAGAATTCAATGCATGGAAAGAAAATTCTCATGTTCCCTCAGTAAAGTTTGCTTGTAGAGAATGTGGAAATTATCTGAGAACACTGTGCTAGGCCTCAGGATATGGGACTGAAACCCAAACTTCTATCCCTTGCCTTTCTTGACTTTTAATTTTATGCATTGTTTACCATTTTGGGGGGTGGGGGGGAAAGAGAAAAAGGAAAGAAAGCACAAACACAAAATTACTTTTAAATCTTTCTATGCAAGCTGCAAGCAGTGCAGCTGTGTTCATCCAACACTCATTAGGGGGGAAAAATTGTTTCAGAACAAAGTAAATACAATTCAATACTTGAAGTTAGAAATACAAAATCTATTTGCAAACTTCACAGTCCAAACTAGGTACTGTCACAATGATAACCTCAGTACAACAGCTCAGGACTACATTTACATTTTTTGGAAATAGCTGCAACTGTGAGTTTTCCTGTGACTAAATATAATCTTTCCAGAGATGCATCAGACAGGCTCCTAACTTTTCTGTAAAGGAAACCTGCTATAAGGTAAAAATGTGACAGCAGCAGTTTTAGAGAGGGATCTGGCCAGAAAGATCATAATAATGAAAAAAGTGCATTCAAGAAATCTGTCCTTTCAAAGCACGGGACTCTTTATCAAGTCATCTTCAGCTTTATCTGCACAACCCAAATAAAATTCTGGTTGAATAAGGCCATTATTTGGTCTACTCCTCTAAATTTCTCCTTAAGCTAAAGGACAGCAATGCTCCAAGGCAATGGTAAACTTATTACTTAATGAAAACAAAAGAGGAACAGAACACATTTAAGACACATTTCTCTGAAGTATATTACTGAAAGATAAAAGATGCTATCAAGCACAAGACTCATGCAGCATTTGCTGAAGAAGCATAGATAGCTTCTTCCTGCAGATGTACCTTTGACAAAAACAAAGAACATACCAGGCTGGAAAACAGGGGATGCTGCAAGTTCCAAGGCTGCTGCATGCTTTTCACCTATCCAGAATGTCTCTCTGGTATATTGTCTTGTTGCAGGGTTTAAAAAACCTACCCAGCTTCTACAGGAGAAGCATAAAGCCACAATACTACTAATTCACAAAAGACAACTCCAATTTATTAAAATTACATAGCTACGACCAACTCACATACTTATATAAGTTGAGCTGCTGTCTCCTCTCCTTGAGAGTTGGCCCGGTACTGCAGGGTAGCAGACCAGAAGTAACATTTTAAAGAGGAAAAGCCAACAGCATTACACCAATCTGTAGAAAAAAGTACATTCAGTCTTTATCATTAGAGATTTAATCTTCTAGTACTGTTCCCTCCAGAACAGCACATAACATGTAAGTACAGAGTCAGAAAGGTTAAAGAAATCCGTGAATCTACCAAACACAAAAATACTCTGTGACCAGATCCCTTGACCTGGAACTAATGCAGATTTGTCTAGATTCTGTAAAAATCCAAGTACATTGAAACTTCGGGCTTTTTATGTTATCAACTCCTTAGTTTAGGAGTAAATTACAAAATACTTAAACTGTGTTCAAGCAAAAGGTGTGAACTTTCTATGGGCAGCCACTAGCAGTTTTAGCTATCCCTCAACAGACATCTTACATCACTATGCATCCCTAGTCCCATTCTCTTCTCTCTTCTGTATCCACAGACAATGATCCAAATAACATTTTGCAGTCTGCTATTATAATGCAGTTCGGCTGATTTTTTTTCTATCTTTTTATTAATGCATTACCCCAAGACTTGTCATCCCACTGCTCTGAAACAAAAATAGTACACTTCTGAAGAGAACCCAGCCACTTGTTCTTATAAAAAGATTACCATGCCAGTACAAAGGTTGTTGTTTCTAACCGAGTTACTCAAGCATCCTGCAATAAGCCATTCAGAAGTTCATCGTTACTTGTCCAAACAGATTAGTCATATTTGTGCTGAAGCAATGGCATTATGTAAAAGACTGCTTCTCTCTGATCTGCTTCATTAGCTCCAAATCATATTTACAAAATGCAGCATGCTACTTCAGCATGTCTGTGGCAATCAGCAGTTAAAACACTTTATTTTACCATCACCCATGATTTATGAACACATGGGTGGCCAAAGTATAGCCCACGGGTGCTGGGCTCTCAACTGCCTGCTCTCTTAGAGCACAAAAGGTAGAGCCCATGGAGAGCAGGAGCTGTAGCTCTCATCACTTCATCTCAGTTTTAGTGGGTTTGTGCAGAGGGGTAGCCCACAGACAAAGGCATCAACAATGTGCTGCTCCATTTTCAAGAACTTGTGCACATTTATATCTGCTGATGAAACTGAGCCGTTCTCCAATGGACAGAATTTAGATATTTATTCAACTTGACAGAAACAAGCTATTTAACAATGGGAGGAGAGTAGAGATGAAATAATGAGACTAGGATGTTATGAAGTGGAGAAGAGGTAGAATAAATACTGACATATCCCATTGTAATTCTCAAGCTGACATTATTGAGTTGGCTTTGGAAACTAGGACAAGTGATCTGAATCATGACAAAAAGGCTTTCAAATATACACTGTCTGCTCTTTGTTTGGATTTGAAGAAAGCAAGCAGCTTCCCTGAACTGGTGGGTACATTCTCAGAACTCTTCTCTTTGAGAGTTATTTTCAATTTACCTGTCAAAGATGGAAAGTTTTCCACAGAAAACAATCAAGCAGGTTAGCCTTTGAATTTGTCTGCTGTGAGAAACCACATAGGTTATGGATGTGCAGTGAGCAAGGTGCAATACGTAGGCCAGACAGAATTTACTGGAAAAAAAAATGCATTATTGTTTATAGAGTGATAGTATTATATCAGGCACCCTAAACCTGGTTCCCACAGCTCACTGCTTGGTGAGGAGCAGTAGTGGGAGCAAGATGTGTGTATCTCTCTCAATAAGTAAATGGAAAACTTCGGGGTTGTTTCACTACCTGATACTGTAAAGACAAAACTATGTGCCTTCAACTGATTAAGAAAATTCATGGCTCATGGCCATACCACACTGACAAACTGAACCACAGCATTACCCCCCCTCGCCCATTTACGAAGCAAACTGTGTTTTCAAGGTCACTGAAACTTCTGATTCTTGATATTGGCACGAGCCACATGACAGCAGCAGAGCTCTGATGTCTGCCCCTGCTGCTCTGCATGCCCCACACACCAGCTCAACTCAGCCTCTTCCATCATGACACTCTCAAAGACTACCAGAGCCCCAAACCTGTCCCATACCTACTTACCTGCCTACAGGCCTTCTTAAACGAGATTTATCACTTTCTGACATATATATTTGTGCACATTTAAGTTCAAAGATGGGGTTCGCAGATCTGCACGGAAGTTACATGAGCAAGAATACATACTGCTTAGCTCAAACTCTCAAGTCTACTGCATCAGCTGCACAGGAGTTACCTACCAAGTCCCTCTATCAAGACCATGATGCTTTTCTGGTAGATGTAGAAACAGACAAGAGTCTACACTGTGAATAAAGACATACTTTCCCCAAAGGATCCTTGCTGGCAGTGGAGGAGTTAGTTCCACTCTTGTTCAGTGTTCAAGAAAGTAATTCCATGCACTTCAGTTTCTATTGAAGAAAGGAAATGCTGTTCAAGAGACAAGGCTAGTGAATAGCTAATGGTAAATGGTATTTTTGAAGAAGGGTACCCATCCCTTGAAGCAATAAGTGCTGTTTCCACCATCATCTATATATAACAAGAGGGTTAGAGGTGCCTAAAGGTGCAAGTCACCGGTCCTCAAAAAAACCTGGAAAAAAGGTTCCACCTAAAATTCTCTGTCACCATTTCACATCCCTGAGTTTATTTTCTAAAAAGGACCAAATCCATAAAAGGCAAGCTATGCAGTTTCAGGAATTCCCCACCTAGGATATTAAAACCAGAAATGAGACTCCATGTTTGGTGGTTTTCCTTTTCATTTAGGTTTAGCAATTTGGGGAGAGAAGAGGCAGCATCAGATTTTGCTGGACAGTGATTCAGTACTACAGGGATGAGTACTATTTAATTTCACAACTTGCACAAATTTTCCATCCTTCCATTAAAGCATAAGATTCCCAGTTTAAGTATTCCTATATACAAACCCTGATTAATCCAGCAACTTCAGCTGGGTTGCTGTACATAGCAAGAATGAAAACAAAAACTCCAAAAGCCCCACTCCAAGCCCAAAACCAAGCAAACCTCCAGAACACTCTCCACTTTTTAAAAAATCATTTCCAAAATGGACAGACATACACCAGACAGGCATCTTGAATACCAATTCTCTGACCAGACTGGCTATTTCTGGATCAGTCTTTTTGGTATGTTCTATTCTCACAGACTCATGAAACTATTTTCCACATGCCACAGCACAGATCCTAGCACCTGAAATACCAATGCTATGCCAAGTCACGTGATAGCAAGAGGGAAAAAAAGTAGTATTACACCTAAACTAATAGTGTCATAGACCCCTCCTCACTATGGTCTCCCACTGTTTCCCTTTTCTTTCCCCCCCATCTTCCCACCACTAACATGAATCTCCAAGCTCAAGTCACCACTGTGTAAAGCAGAGTGCTGTCAGGGTTTTAAGATGCTCAAGGCAGATTTAATCTAAGAATACTGCTTCAGATTTGCAAGTAGTGTTTTTTGCTTCTTACCCCATCTGCTGTAGAGCACAAATTTTGCCATCCCAGATTATCCTGCAGAGATCATCAGGAGGGCACAAAGCTCCTTCTCAGGAGTAAAGGAGCCAGCAAGCCTCCACCATGCACAGTGGGGGACGCACACCACGATGACAAGTGGCACTCAGAGACAAGTAATGACACCCACGTGGTGTCAGCTATCAGAAAAGCACATACATGGAAGACCCCTCTGCTCTACATGGCAGTGCTACTCCAGTCTTCAAGTGTAGGAGAAGTCACCTGTTTCAATATAAAGTTCTCCTTGAGACTGATTTATCTTCATCTCTTCCAAAGTCTACAGGAAAAGACAGAATCGTACAAAGCTAGAAAGCTTAAAGTGAGTTTGCCACATTCATTTCTCAACCAGAAAACAGCTCCTAAGTCTTACTTGCACATGTCCTTTTCTACTTGCTCTAGAAATGCCAGTGGCAAACAGAAGCATTAAGCAAAACAGCTCCACGCTCAGATGAAAGATATCTTTACTTCAAACACAGATGAGATTCCACAGCACATGTTGTGGTTTTCAGGAACAGAAAGCAAATCTGTCACTTGGAAACAGATAAGCCCATCTTCTGAAGGGCCTTGATGCTGACAAACTTCTGCAGCTAAAAATCCAGCTCAGATAAAGTTTCTTTTCCTGAGCTAAGCTACCTCAAAGTTTAGGATGAAGTATGCTTGCAACAGAACTTCAAAGCAGCTGTGTACAAAACAGAAATAAATCACATTTCCTAAGCAAAAAACAGCCTATGTGTAATGCTCAGTTTTGATGAGAACAGGGGATGGCCCATCTCATCCACAAATTTATGTGTTATGCAGAATCTTCAAGTTTGGAGTACACTATTTTATTAAGAACTAGATAAAGCTATTTTCATTCCAACATAAAATTAAACTTACTCAGTAAGGCACAAGAAAAAGGAACCACCTGCAAATTTGAAGCGTTCCAAATAAAAATCTTTGTCTATGGTTTCCTGGAGACAACATTCTTCTGTAACATTCATAAAGCATCATTTTGTCCCCAAATCCCTGTGCATTCTTAAGCCAGAAAAAGAGTAATGAGTCACAGCCATAACTTAAAACAAGATTCCTAAAACCACACTGTCAACTTCCAAGTGGTAGATCAACTTCACCACCTTAAAAGGAAAAAAAAAAACCCAAAAGCTGAAGGCTGCTGATGTTCAGTATTTTCAGAGCCACCTCAGATGTGGCATCAGCAAACACTGCCCACACAGAAATAACTGATCCTCTCCACAGCAGAGGAAGCAGAACTCTCAGCTGTGCAGAAATGACAATATTGCTCTTCAAATATCTCACTTGAGTTAACACCTATTGCAGCCAGAGACTACACAAATTCAAATACATACAATTCCTATTTATGTCACAGCTGAATGGGAAATAGGCTATTCTGGAGCAAATGCAACTAAATTTTTGTTGGTTCAAGTTGCTCCTGTCCATTTACCTTTCCTTTTAAATCCTCCCTCAGAAACTTGGGTATTTCACACCAACTTCAGCTTAACTTTAATATTGGTCTTCATGACAAAGAGATTATTATTCCTACAGACTGATAAGACTTAGGTGCTGTTTTTAAACTGCATGAAATCCCACTCAAGTCCTGTAACTTGTGGTTCTCTTTTTATAGTTTAAATCCAGCCGTGAAGACCGCTGGAGGATGTTCAATCTCGTCGATTTCTCAGGCTTTGTTATTAAAGCAACCAAAGGACATTAAGGCTCACAGCCACACCATACAAGGAGTACAGGACAACAGGACCAACCCAGTAGGGAGAAAAAAAGCCACAAGTGCTTCTCAGCTGCAATTCACTACATGGTCTATAATTGAAGTGAGGGTTAAAACACTAGTTTGCTCTCCTCCTCTCTCAGCTTTCCTACCAAAGACCTGCCATGTGACAGATTATAGATGTCTTTCTTCCCTCAACTTCCACAGCTATTAGTGAGGAACGCAGACAGAAGCAAACCTACAGAAGCCACATTAACATACCCAGAATGAGTGGCATGACATGGAGGCAAAGAGCAGAAACAACAGCACCAGTCATGAGGTGAGAAAGTTAGGTATGCTTTGTGAACAAGTATCAAGGCACCAGAAGATTTAACAAGGTTTAGCCTTGTTACATAGGAGGAAGAAAAAAAAAAAAAGGGAAAAAAATCCCCCACCAAAAAAAACCAACCAACCAACCAACCAAACAAAAAAAACCACAAAAAACCAAAACAAACAAAAAAACCCCACAACAACAAACAAACCAAAAGAAGCACCAAAAATTTTTTTTCTAAATGTTTTTTTCATCAGTACTTCCACAACAATATAAAGAGAACTGCAATGCTACATTCTTTAAAGGAAAAACTTTATTCTTTATTTTTTACTTTATTACAGTAAAACTGACTGTAGGATAAGTTATTTGGTGTAGCAAATTAAAATGTTAAATAAGCTTTTAAAATTAAATTAAAAAAATAAATTTAAAATTTTGTTAAATAAAAATTAGACTATTACTCCACTTACCAAACAATAAAAATATCTGGCCAACAGCCAGTGTTTAACAGTTACTCATCCTCTGACACTCACATCAACTAAACATTTTCAGCCTCTTACTGCTTTTTGTACTCTGATCATTGAGTTTGCCCATTAATTTCTAAGGGCTGTCAACTTTCCCAAGTCTCATTTTTTCTAATTAAAATTGCAATAGATTGTATATGCCTAGGATTATTTCAGCATTTCTCCACATCCATAAAAGAGTTTGCAGCATAAACCACAATTCCATCTCCCTTGAACTGAAAGTCACTTTCACTGTGGGGAAAGAAGTGGGGATGAAGGACTAAAAACCCTTGTCTGATAATGACTTATCAATGTAGCAGTCTGATAAATTTTTTTACAGTACAGCCAACCTAATTCATCTTTTAAAGTGAGGAAAGAAGTTACTTTACAACTGACATGATCTCAACACTTTTGAAGACAACTTCTGAGGCCATCAACTAATACTTTGAGTAGTTTCACATTAAAGCAATATACAGGGAAGCCACTCCTAAAACTTCTAGCACAGGTAAGGATTTGGTACATTCAACATCAGCTAGAGCAGACAGAACAGCAAATATGCTAGTTATTCAGAACAACACACTTTTTGTATTGTAGGAGGCAACAGCGTATGTTTATGCTGTTGCTGCATTAGGCAGTCTAGGTTGCTGTGCTGCTGCTATGGGGCTGTTTTGTCAGCAATGATGAAGCACTGTATTAATCTTTTAATAGTATTTCAACAATAAAGCATGCCAGCTAGGTCTCAGTAGAGCAGCATCAACAGTGTTAACATGAGTTTTGAAATTGCTGCAGCCACTTGTCTTTATGTACAGGCAAGCAAAGTCATGTGGGCTCTGCAGAGAGGTGACTTATTCCTGGCTCCTTCTCTTCCATACAAGCAATTCAAATTGTTTCACCACAAGGTTGCTTATCTCCCCAGGTCACCTCTGCAACAATTTCCCTCTCCCTCTCTCACAACCCAAAGGACTGCTCCCTGACTTGATTCCCTTTTCTGACTGAAATCTCCATTACATGCCCAACCATCAGCTGCACGTTGTTCCTCAACAATCTAACTTCAGCAACACTGAAACAGAACATTGTCCTCCACCGAAATAAAATAATATTAAAAACTCTGTCAATTCACTCCATATACAGCCACTTTGCATACTGCCTCTGCACTCGGAATACAACAGTGCTCATTCCCTTAGGGTTCCTCCTCAGACTATGGTTTCTTAACACCATGTCACCTGTTCAGCAGCTGGACCATTCCAAAGGTATTCTCATCCCTTCTACCCCCACTTATGAAGTTAATTTCCAGTGCTCCTTTCCCTTACCACCCACAGCCATGACAGTACACTTGTTTGTGGGAGCACACAGTTTGTCAGACTATGAAATTACCCTGCTATGAAACAGCTTTCTCTTTTTAGTTTTTCTAAGCTATTGTTGCTCATTGAATCCTCTCAGAATCCAATACCTTGCCTATCTCTTTTTCACCTTGTAATTTCCCCACCTGCTAAGTGCAGGTGACTTCCCTCATATATTAAAATTCAGAGAGATAACAACGGGTCAGGCAGCAAGCTCATGAACCAAATACTTTTGACCTAAACTCCCAAACTGTTGGGAAAGATGGGACACAGATGCTCCTACACCAAACTAACCATAATCACTACACAAAGTTTCATTCCATCCCTCCCACTACATAAAATTATACCACTTCATCAGTCTGCAGAAGTGATGGCAATGTGTGGTTTTCACTGGAAACACAGAAGACAAAGGAGAAGTCTCCATTAACTGGACATGTAGCAGGAAAACACTCAGGCAAGAGGTTCTACAGCCACATGTGATTAGTCACGTGTTCAATTGCATGTCAACATCCAAACTGGAGACCAACAGCTGAAGTAATCTTTAAGATCTGAGAACAAACTCAGAAAAGGTAAAGAGTAACAACCGGTTGAATGTAACATACCCAAACTATGTGGGCTAAATCTGAACCTATCCCATGCCAAAACACCACTTTGGGCATGTACAAAGCGCATACTGGTCTCCAAACTACAGCTAGGGAAACCCCCAAGCACTTCCACAAAACCAGTTTAGATTAAAATGACTTACCTATAAAAGAGGAGCACAAAACCTATTTCAGATAGTGTTTCAAAAAGGAAGAAATTGACCACGAGTCTTCACTATCTTATAGGTCCTATTTATTTGGGAAAACTTGTTCAACAAGTCACTTGCCTGTGAAACAAGGCATCACTGAATGTTGCAGCATTAAAGCTAGCACATTCCAGACCTTGATGTCAATGTCTCTTATTCCTTGGCAACAAAAGTCTCTGTATTATTCCTTTCAAACAAACAAGTCTCCCAGCTGATACAACACATCAGAGCATGCTGATTTAAATATGTGTCAAACCTTTCTCTAAAATAGAAAGGCTGCTGAGCTGAGAGGCCACTGTGATGAAGTGAACAGCAATGCAGAAAGTTACATTACATGAATGTGCTAAAAGGAGCTCATGTCCTGCTTTTTGAATGCTTTACAGGCTCCCTGCCTATAGGTTTAGTGCCTTGAAAATGACATGCCAGAGAAGTGGGCTATTGTGTTAACTAACTAGCAGGAAAAGCAGCAACAGCCAGGAATGTCACTGAAAAGCAAGGTCGTGGAAACTGAGAGTTACAGCCTAGCATCTCCATCAGATAGTCTGACACTTCTCACGGAAGTCTGACACCATTTGGCTCTTTCAGGTAAATATCAGATAATTCAACTTCAGTTTTTACTGGATTAATAAATGCACAGCTTAACAGATCGAGTTGGTACTGTTCATATAAGAATGATATAAACTAAGAGGAGTGTCTCACATGGCTATTCCTGCCTAGGCAACATGTCCTGGTGGGGTTATTTTTATGCTGCTGTAAACAGACACATTCCATTCCACCTGTAAGGTCAGCAGCAGCACCTCTGCATTCCCTCATCCATTTGTTTTTCATAAATTTACTCCAGGTTGCCTTTCATTTTACATAACTTGCAAAGAGTTTCAAGCTTTTCAGAAGCAAGGAAAAAAGCAGCAGTTGGATTTTACTGTGTAGCAGCCCACAAAACAACGGATACCTTGCAAGCTAAACAGTCTGCAATTCTGTTTAGGTAATTAACATTGGTTTTATCCCCAGGTGCAAGAGAAGAGAAAGGAACAACGACAAGTTTGCTAATGTTTTCAGTTTTCACATTCTGGAGATTTATTATGCTAGGTGTCTGTGATATTGAGCAATCCTCTCACAAGGGAAAAAGACTAAGAGCAGGAAAAAAAATTAAATTTCTTATTTTTCCAGTAACCCAAAATAGTTTTCTTATTCTCATTGGAGCAGCTGTAGTATTTGCAAGAAATAGTGACAGAAAACACAATAAACATGATGAATTGGAATAATGCTTGCAATTCACTGATTTGTACATTACTTTCTGAATGCCAAAAACTTTGGAAACTTACCTTTCATCTCTTAAAAGATTCTATAAACTGATTGACACAGAATGGTGAACACAAAGTAAGGTGAGTATACCAAGAGAGGAATTCCTCAAGGCTTCGTTAGTACTTGATTTCCATGACAACATTTATCACCTACTTCTAAATCAATCAGTTTATAAAATCTTTCAAGAGATGCAAGATAAGCTTCCAAAGTTATACACAAGTAAGTGAATGCAAGCATTATTCCAATTCATCATGATTACAGCCTTTTCTGCTACTATTTCTTGCAAATATTACATCATCTGGAACTAGTGCTCCTTCTGTCCCACAAAGGTTACAAAACCCATGAATTATTACAAGGTAACCTCAAACTCATCACGAAGGTTTGCTCTTTCGCTTTAATAACTACTTTAACAAATGGCTGGGATTATTTAGAAAATTCATTGAATTCAGATAAAAATTTTAAATTGTCTCAAAATCAAATTACAAGGTGTCACAAAGTTTTAAACAAAACCACCAATAACAAAAAGACGTTAAAACTACTATCCACAGAAAAACTAGACTTTCATCCACACTAGGATGCCTTAAGCACATTAATCCCTCACCCCCCTACACTCACAAAATTCTTAAAATATCACTTCTCAATTTGCTATTTATTGGTTGAGCCCTCAGGCTGCTTGCTCTCAAACTTCATTTCTGAGCTCGAGCGTTAATTTGAAGAGTCAGATGGAACAGCCACAGCTCCCTGCTGGAGTATCCCATTCTTGGTTAAGCTCCCTTTTTAATACTTAGCTTAGTGCCAATAGCACAACACACCAGAGATTACTTTACAATTGCAGTTAGTCTTGGGCCAATTATACTCCTGGTAGCTTCTTCCAAGGGGCATAAACTTGTCTATGGAAAAGAGAGTGAAGAAAAGCAAAAACACAGTTACCAGCCTTAGCAGTGTTTTCTCTGCTGGAGGCTCAGGTATCCTCCATGCACTGGAGTCCTCCAGCATTGACTTCAACACCCTTTTCACCCTGCAGCAATCCTGCTTCAGCAGAGCCACAGCTTCACTTCTCTGCTGCAAGACGGAGATGAACCCAATTCGGTACTATCTCCTAAGACACCATCCATCCACAAAATCCTCCCATGTGATGATGTATTTGTCCACTGTTCATATCTCCTGCCCTCCCCACCTAAAGTATGAGCATTAGAAATAAAAAAAAAAACCACCAAAACTATCATGGCTCTGGTAGTTTTCTACCATTCACATCTTCGATAGCTAAGACCCTTCCTTCTTCTCAGTGCTAAGATGCTACCTATAGCATTTGTGGCATATTTTGAAAACTACAGTGTGTTTGAAAGAGCCTTCTTCCACCACTGATCAAGGAGAGACAATGCAACAAAAAGAGCATTCAAGATACAGGATGAGGTTACACATAGCAGCCTGCTTCATCCAGTACACTAAACAAGAAAAGGTATTCCTCTCTGAAGCAATAAAGCATGGACCAGGTACTTCCTCAGCCATTTCCGAGATGGAAACATTTAATTACCTCATTGTAATTACCTACACTAAAATCAGTCCAGGACCCTTGAAGAAAGCTCCTCTTTAGAGACAAGATAACCACCCTTGCCCTCAAACACCAGGGAAATCTGTCCTCTGAAGTTCACACCCTCTGCATCTACAGGAAGGGATGCTGTAGAACTAGATAGATTGTAAGTAACAGATAATGAATACAAGCATCACTTTTAGAATAAATAACTTAAATAAGAAAACTACCTAAAGACATTTCAACAGCAATTAGACAACATTTCAGTGACTCATCTTATTATAGCAGACCACAGGAGACCAGTGTTCCATCATTAGGAAAGCTATAATGATTCACAGGCACCACAAGAGGGACAACTGTGATTCAGCTTTAGGCCCCTTAAAAGAGGAGAGACCCCAGGGGAATCTCCATGTCCTACAGTGCACTGGTACTTCCAGGTTCACTGCTGGCAATGTGGGAGCTAGATGTCAAGCCAGGAGTGATGGAAAATTCAATTTCACAGCCTTCCACACTGCATATTGATCAACTTCTCTCAGTTAAAGCAAGATCTTCAGCAACATCCTTGTCACTAAGCAGCCATTTGTAAAAGAGGCAGGGGAGAAAATATTTGTTTTTCAAATACCAAAGAACGAGGGAATGAAGAAAGGGTGAGGGAGAACCACACAGATAAACAATTGCTTTTCATCACACCAGGAAGTGCATAAGGACAACTTGTAATTGGTATAATCACTGCCTCTGCTTCTCATAAAGGATTAGTTTTTCTAATTACTGTAAATATTTTTATTGCCACAGCTCACACTGAAGAGCAAACAAAGCTGGGGAAGCAGCTCTCACAGTCCAAAGGACAGAAGGAACATATCTCATGGTGCAGTCATTTCAGACTGCAAGGAAGCCGCTGGCTTTGTGAGCCAGCCTCATCCTCACTCCTCTTCCTCCTACAGCCCTCCCTCTAATAGACTGAGAGGCAACGGCTTGGTTCTTAACGCCAGACGTGATTTCTCCCCCACTACTTCTAAATCCAGCTTCTTCAATAGCTGACTGCAACACTACTCCCACCTTTCCCTCCTGCTCCCCTGCAACTTGCCTTCACTTCCTTCCATTAAGTTAATCCACACTTAATCAAGACCAGAAAGAAACACAGCTGCCTGACAAACACACCTGCCCCACTATGCCTGTCACCCTGCTTGTTTACACTTGCTTGTACTGCCTTGGGTTTGTCTTGCCTATGCTCAGATCTCAAGGGCAGGAATTAGTATTTTGTACAATGCCTAGCATTGCAGGAACCCAATCCAATTATACACAAGCACTCCTGCACAATATGTTATTAAATGTCAGCTTGCCTATGTACCAATTTTATTGTTTTTAACAGTTAGGCAGAAGCTACATTCCTAACTCTGGTTATTGAAAAAGGCAGGTTACATTTTGAAGCTTATAAAAACCAACCAACCAAAACACGAAAGAGGAACAAAAAAAAAAAAAACAAACAAACAAAAAACCCCAATGAAACAACACCACCACCACCTCCACCTTGACTCCAAAAAAAAAAATCTTTGCTCTGAAGGTTCTTCCACCTCACTCTCATCCTACACCTATCCATTCTATCAACGGTACTGAATTAGAAGAAATGAAAAAAAAATATATAAAAAATCAGCACTAGAGGAAAGCCATGCCTTTTCTTAAGTGAACTAGGGATTTAAGGCCTTCTAGGCTGAAGAACAGTCTTTAAACATACTGTTTTATGAGATGACAAAATAAATCCATTCATATCAAATCAACTTGTTTTTAACCAAAACAGATGTAAACTTATCCCTCCAGAAACACAGATCTTTTGCAAGCAGTTGAAAATGTTAATTCTGCTAAAGACTTCTAGCAAGTTTTTAATAGCTTCTTCATACTGTGCAGTAAAAATCAACTGGTCAGCAGGCCATAAAAGATGCAGAAGACTCAAGATGAGCCAAATCTCCTGAGGGCCACTAGAGATGCTTTTGGTGACAAGTGTAACAGAAGTCAGAGGGAGCAGCAAATAAGTGAAGGCCTGGTCATCAATACACTGCCAACTAGATGAGCTGCACAGGATGAAACCATACAGCAGTCAACGTGTAAAGAAGCCATGAATGACCATGCAGGTTCAGGTAGCAAACCAGCTGACCCCTCTGAATGGCATCAGAGGGCAGAGTACCAAGGACAGCCCTGACTGCATCTCATTAACTTTAAGTGATTTCCTTCCCAGCAACTACTACCACTACCTTGATTGGTGACTGTCAGTTTTGTGGGTGGCGTTTTAAGCGGAACATCACTGTGAATCCACAAAGAGGTGTAAGGAAAGTGATCCTATAAAGACTCCTCTTGAAGACAGTTCAGCCAAAGACAGTCATGTGGCGTCAACAGAATATCTAATCCGGTGGCAACTATGAATGGAGGGGAGGAAAAAAAATTTAAAATTGTTTCTCACAGGATAGGTTTACAAGTAGTTGAGAAAGACAATTCTGCAAAAGACCCTGGCTTCCAGAAAACTATTAACAGGCCTAGATGAAATTCAGATCTCTTTGGCTAAGTGGGAATGACCAGCCATCAGCCAGTATGTGAAATATTTTGAAGCCATTTAATTTAGAAAGACCTCCTTTTACTTCTATGCAGCTGGGGAAAACAAACAAACAAATTTAAAAAAAAAACCACAACAACAACAAAAAATACACTCAGCATGTACCTGCAGAAGCTAACCCAAGACACACATAGTGGTCTTGACAACAGGTCAGATTTGACATCCCTGTATAGCAATTTTAAACATATGAGTCTGTTTTCCCACCTGAATCAGAAAAGCTTCACACTGCTAGGTCAAAAGGGCTGACTTATCCTTGAGAATATAAATAGACAATAGTAAATAGGATTAATAGTGTTGTAGTACTGGTACAACTCCTAGTGAAATACCTACGGCCAGCTCTGAAATCCACAGTGAAATCTATGAACAGTGATCTATTTAGTCGATTAAAAGGAAAAGGGGCAACTCTGTATTCAAGTCTCCTCTCTCCTAGATGAAAAATTCAAGAATTCCAGTCTGAGAAATACGTAACAACAGACAGGGATGAAAGCTGAAATTAAACATGTTAGACTACAAGAAAAAGCAAAGTAAGTGCTTTCTTAATAGTGAAATAGCTTAGAAGTCCCCCCAAGAATCCTGCAGGATACAGAAGTACATTTTACATGTGCGCACACACACACTGCAGTTTTGGTTGTGTGCTAGAAACTTTTCTAAAACAAAAATGTCTTTCCAAACAAAACTTCATATAAAGGACTTGTAAAGCTTAAGCAAGAAGCTAGACTAGCTCATAGGAAGTTCCTTTCACCATGCAATTGATCATTGTTCTTGCAGGCTCATGGCAGAGAACCTTGCTGAGTAGCAGGGAGCTGAAAATACATGAAGTTTTGTTACACCAAGTCTGGTGTCAAGTCCAGGCACTCTGCAGATCTTCAAAGGCTGGGGTCTCAAAAAATATCTCAACCTAAGCCATTATCAACCAAAGCAACAGTTTAAGTTGTTACAAAGACTTCCACCACAGATGCTAAAAAGACTCACTTATAGAGGAGTGCAGCCTCCCAGACGTGTAACACCTCAACACCAAAGCTTTCGGTTCTTTTAAAAGCTTCAAAAAAAGACACCAGATGTGCTTTGCTAATAAACATTTCTTTTCAGGAATTCATACCATTAATGGAAATACTAGACAGATATCACTTGGAGCTACTGAAAGGAACCCATCCAGAAGATCATTCTGAACTTTGGAAATTTGTGGCATCTGTCCCACCTGCATGGCTGATTTTGATTTTGCAGTTGAAGATTTTTTCCCCTAAACTCAGATTTAAAACTAATACTTACACCTAAAGAAAAAGCTGATACCTATCCTTAACGTTTCTCTCTTTTTCCTTTTTCTTTAAAAAAAAAGGATGATGAAAATCTTTTCGGACAAGATAGCACACACAGACACGTTGTTAGAATTCAAAAGATTTAACCTTCTTATCAATGCTATTACCTAAGTAACATACTGTTCCCTTTCTGTTTCTTGCTCCAGGAAGCAAAACATAGCAGTATCCCCTCTGCTGTCATACCAGACTAGATTTCTGCAAGAACAAATCCAGATACAAGCAAAATAGTGTCTTCTTTTATTTTTTTCAAATTAAGAACATCTTAGGGGAGCAGGGTCCCACAAAGAAAGAAAGAAAAAAAAAAAAGTCTTTTTTTTTTTAATCTGAATTAGAAAACAAACAAACCAGCCTTAGTAGAGGAAAACACAGCAGCAGAGCCAGGTAACCCAGACAATGCACAATTAGTGCTGAAGGTGCCTTCAGACATCACAGAACATTCCAGGCAACATTAATTTATAATTAATATATTGCCTTCCCTTACCATCATGGAACTTATGCTCAGTCTAGTCTCCCCTACTTATATGAAGTACTTCGCAAGTTAAGAGCATGCAAGAATGCCAGGAACATAAAAGAAACACAAAATAGCTCAAGGGTAGTCTCACACCTTTGCACTGTGTTTTGTGAACCTACCAAACAACACTCTTTGCAACAGGAAATGAATTTCATTGATTTTCTTCACATGAAGAGGCCATTCTTGAAAACTGCTGTGACTCTGAAGGAAGGTCAATAGAGTTTAGAAGGATGGACCTTCTACATGCAGAATCCCAGAGAACTAAGTGACTTCAAGTGAGTCATTGCAGATTAGTTCACAACCCTTCCAATCTCTTTAGAGAAGCAAAAAAAAAAAAAAGGAAAAAGCATGTGCCAGCAAGGTATGATTAAAGATATTTCACTACTCTTCTCCACCATGCTGTCACCACATTGTTCACGTCTCCTTTGTTCTCAACAGCTTTCATCTAAGCCATCTGCTTTAACTATTTTTGAGTATTTATTTCACTTTGTAATACCTAGGAATCCTCATCATAACACAGGAATGCACCATGCCAGGTGATATCTAAATACAAGCAGTAAATGCACACCTACAAGAAAAAAAAAAACAAAAAAGGCACACACGCACACACAAAACACATGCTTGTCCCAAACAGCTTACTTTTTCAAGGACATCATTCCTCGGAATGCCTCCACATTCCTCAGAAGAACATGACTTGAATCTTCATGTGTAACACAACTAAGGAATTAGTTGTCAGACAGAGTGATTCTACTTTGTAGTTACTGTTATTACACCCTCTAACCTCAGTCACTCCAAATGCACTTTTCTCAGAAAACAAGATTTTTACCCAACAACTACAACTTTCTCAATTTGCTAAGGAAGAGATCTTAACAAAAATAAACTGATTTTTTTTTAGGATCTGGAAGTTGAACTCATGTTAGGAATATATTATGAAGCGGGTGTGGACAACTTTCTGTCATCAGTTAGTTGCTTCCCTGAAAAAAGGTTTTGACAACATTAATTTTCATTTCCCGTTCAGAGCATTATAATGAAAATTGTCAAAGCTGCACCTGCTCAAAAGATTTTCCAGATCAACTCTGTCAATACTAAGAGCAACAACAAGGAAAGAGTTTCCTACTTCCCAGATGTCAAGAGGACATGAAGAAATAGTAAAGTTCTTCTCACCAGGCCTCACAAGTGGCATATGGTTCCTTCCTTTCATATGCATTATAGCTGTCAGCTCCTGTTATACAACCATCTTACTGTACTCAATGAGAACTCACAAGCTCAAGCTCACTCACAAGCTCTGCTAAGTATCAACAGAAGTTACAAGACTTGCAAATATTACGGTCATATCAAAAAAAATCCCATGCTGCATTGAGTAGTAGTTAAGATGTTGAGGCTACATCAGTTAGGCCTTCAAAGTTTTTAAAATTATCAGCTAAAACTTAACATGAGTACACAAGGGAGAGATTAGAAAAGAAAGGCTGGAAGAATCTTCCACTCTGCAAACGAACACTCACAGGTCTGAAAAAGGAGGTTTACTTGGGTAAAGCACTAACCTCAGAACACAGGGTATCCTTCTCTGAAAATGAGACAAAATTATTTTATCTTCTAGTTAGCAGCCTCTGCCTTACTTACTCCTTAGATGTTCAGAACACTTCATTTCTCCAATATCACATTAACTGTCTCACATGCTACCAATTACCACCACAAGACAAGTATCATCATCATTCTGCAGACAGTTAGGGAGACAGCCTTGCCCCAGGCCACAGTGAGTCAGTGGCAGAAGCAGAATCTCATCATCTCTCATTGCTCAGCTCCTTCCTTCAGACAGCAAAGTTTTACTACTCCCACTGTCTTAAGAAATGGTATCTTGATTTGCCAAAGGACAATTAAAAAGAAAGATCTAGAAACCAGGAAACAAATAACTGCCAAAAACCTGCTGTTTAAGTAACTCAGTAAGTGCCTTGATAAAAAATAAGGATATAAACCACTCTATTTCTACTACAAAGACACTCTCTTGCCTGCAGTCACTGCATCTCTAACTTCCATCACAAATAAAGCATAAACTCCACAAACTATTTCCTTGTCATTACAAGCCTGATCTGTGCACAGAAAGTCTTCTATGCTGCCTGCAAAAGGTGGACAATCACAATGCATGACTTAAAAAAAAAAAAAAAAACCTTCCCTTTCAGTTTTCCAAGTGTTGACTACAAGAGTGGTATTTTTAGTACAACTTATGTAATAATTGGATGAAACTTGGGCATTTCAGGACTCGATGACAGCCATGGTTTCTCTCTAGTGACAATTTACATGCAAGTCTGTTTCTGCAGTTCTTGCACCTCTATAATTCATTTGCAGTGCACAAACAGGAAACTGGAAAACAAAGCAGCAAAGCCTAGTTCTGAGCAACACTGCACATTTAAAATGAAATTTTCTTTTAAAAAACGTAAAATATGTTGTTACTGAAAAAATGCTTTCAAGTCTTTGAAGATGACACTCCAACACACATTAAGATGGCAATTGCTCTGCATATGACTGAGTTGACAAGGCTCTGCAGTACTGCTGTAGCACTAGAGCTTTTACCAACTGATTTAAAGCTTTGATGTGGCTCAGGTTTTATAAGATACCCTGACAGTGCAAAGTCTCTGCTGACAGAAATAGCAAGAGTTCCTTCAGCAGCAGACTTCGGCTGGTCCGTTTTAAACTGCAGTCTCCATGGTAGAATTTCCTCATCTGCATCAGACTGTTCTGCTAGCAGCTACTGAAGGAGTGCTTAAGGCGATATCATACAGTGTGTTTAAACCACTGCACACTGGACTACTTCCCTCCTGAGATGACAGAATTGAAAATAAGTAACTTTTACTTTCACTGTCTCCAGAACAAGAGAAGAAAGCCTTTACCTGTCTTACTTATCAAGTAAAATACTGCAACATAGATGAGACAAATAACAAGCTAAATTAAAACAGTTTCAATAAACACTGCCTTGAAACAGTAACAGTTGCTTCACAGCCTGTGTTGCTCCTGTGCTATGGAAATGGTGTCCGTATTGCGTGAGCAGAGGAAAAGAAAAAAAAAAAAAAAGGCGGCAGCTCTCAGGAATTTGTATGCTTAGGCATATTTTCCCTTTCATCTTTTCTGTCTGTTCCATTCCATACCCCTCATTGTAGTGTTCCTGCTTTCTAGAGTCCCAACTGCTATGAGAGAAACACCAGAAGTTATCCTTGTCTTCCAGCTATGACTGTCAACCTTTGTTTTCCCCATCTGCTACCAGTACAGCACCCTTGCATTAAAGAACACTGATCGTCTTATTGAACAAAGTTTGACTTGAGACTCCTGCTACTTCTCTAACATAGTTCATTATTTACAACAGATAAAGTCAAGCCATATTAATAATCAAGGTAGCCACACAAAGTCAGCTGCCATGCTCCAATACAGACATGCCTTCATATACAGTATATTAAGCTTTTCCTTCATTAAAAGCTGTTCTACGAGTCACAATGGACATACCAGCAATAATCTCCCAGAGGGCTGATGGCATTATAAAGGAAGAGTTTGTTTCTCCCCTATAGCACTGCCCATGATGATAAACCTCTCAACTCAAGAGTGCAAACACACAAACCCACACAGAGAGAAACATGTCTCCTATTTGCCAAAAAGCCAACCAAGCCCTGAAGAGAAAGCCGGGGGGGTAATGGTAATCAGCCAGCTGCTCACTCAGAGGGATTTCTGGACAAGTCATTGAAGCTTTGCTACTCCAGGATCCCAGGTGAATATTGCCCTAGGAGGGGTGTGGGTCAATGAAGAGAAGACTCTCTCTGGTCAGTAAATACCAATAGAGGTTATTTCATACTGTCTCCTTAAAAAGCTGGTGACCATTCAAAGTGTGCCTGCCATTCACTAGTGGCCAGTTTAACAAAAATCTATGTGCTATCTTACTTTTCAGAGCAAGCAGGTGATAATCAGACTGAAGCCTTTTACAGAAGGATGCACAGGTTTTCCTACTAACTGATTTCATTACTTCCATGAAAAAAAATTCTGTCTACTAATCAAGCAATGCAGACAGATTACCAGGGGACAGAAACCTCTATTAAAGCTTAATATTAGAAATGTCAACTAGAGACCCAATACTGAATAATTCAAAGCAAGAAAAGGTCTCTCTCGCCTCTTGTCATCTGGTTTGAGCTATTCTTTGGCAACACGTAACAATCAGTTTCAGCAAAAGGTGGCTGGGCTGAACACAGAATTAAAGAGGCACATAAGAAAAACAAAAATAAAACAAAACCCCATGAAATGAGGAGAGAGAATCCCACTGGAAAAAAGCTTATGTATGAACTCTACAGCCTGAATGAGAAGAAATCATCTTTAGACATGTCTGAAAAATTCCATGTACAACTGGAAGAGGACTAACAACCATAATCTTCTAGCTTCACAATGCTCCTCTGCCTTACTAGAGTAGTTCAAAGTTTCAGAAATGAAAACACATTAATGTACTTTTTTGGACAAAAGCAGAGTTTGACTAGAACAACAAGCAAGCTCTGACATATTTTCATCATTTCTTCTGTAAGTGAAATTAATTGCAAAGCAAAAGAGGAATATCAAGTATATATCTTTTTATGTCCCAACATTTTCAGGCCTAAAAAAAAATATTCCTTCAACTTTCCAATCCTTACCTCACTAAACTTTTTTCCTTCTCAGTATCAGCAGTCTCCCCACTAATCAACAGAAAATGAAATAAGAAGCAGCTTAAGAATTTGACCAATATTGGCTTAGTTATGTTGGCAAGTTCAGGAAAATCTGCTCTTCATATTGTGACATAACAAAAGCTGAAGCAACAATTCGGTATGTAAGGAAAACTGATCTTAAATTTAACAACAGGGAGCAAATTAAGAGGAATTCTCTCAGATTTTCTCCATTCCCTGCTAAAGATTTTGCTGAGATCCATCCAAGTTTCTCTCACCTCCCTCATAAAACACAATCTTAAAGACTCTCTGCATAGCAGTTAAGACGTCATTGTTGGCAAAACTTCATCTTTACGAGAGAAACCAGTATTCCAGCAGCTCATGGTACTAACGAGTTCTTTAAGAATGTTCAGACATGGGTTTGCAATTAAATTTAAAAACCTGTCACCAGTCTTTGTAAGCCTAAATAGGAAAGGTACCAATTACAAGAATTCCCCATTATTCTTTGACTGCTAACTTAGCAAGAGCACACACTAGTAAGAATTCCCAGGAACATGGAATACCATTCTTTCTCATTGAAGAGCTGCAGAGAAGCTGAAAGGAGTGATTTTTTTTTCCTTGCATTCCTTCTCTTTTTCATGATTTCATTACTTAATTTCTCAAAGCAATCCTATTCTATTTTTTAATTTAAGCAGCTATATTTGGAGAGAAACCACATAATTATTTAACAAGGCCAGAACCATACAATCTATTAATTTTGTATGTCAGAGAGAGTGCAGTTACATTCTGAAGTCTAATCTACTCTCACTCTGGTTAAGACATTAGTACTTTTTCACGTTTGTGTACAAAGAAAATTACTTCTGGAAGTTCTGTTGAGTAGTTCACAATACACAACACAAAAAACCCCCACATTCTATGTTCACCAGGCCCCCCTGTTTTATAGAGTGCTGGAATCAACTGCTCTGTGCCTGAATTCTTCAATTTGCCTGAAAGATTTGAGACAGCAAGACAATTCCTCTTCTTCCAAATCTCAAACCCTCTCACAGTCTAAAAATCCCTTCAACTGATTCTTTAGCTACAAATGAAAGGTCTCAATTTGAAACACCAGAAGCAATAAAAACCCAAGAATAGCCTGAAACAACCTAGCTTAGAAAAAAATCTTGTTCAAAAAAATCATTCATCTGAAGCCTGCAAGTGACTTTCTTTTTTTGCAGTAAAGAAAACTAGACTTAAATTCCTGTCTTTAATAATAAGTAACAAGGGACCCTCTTCCACAATAAACACACCTCAAGCTCGCTCACTTTGTAAGACTGCCCTAAATATTCAGCCAGAAATCATGCAGCAACTCCTCCTCTTGTTTTAGTATGAAATATCCCTTAGTTTACACATATTCCAAAAACTGGAGCTTGAGAAAGAGTTTATCACTGGTACCTGAAGCCTTCACAAAGAAGCACAAGTGATTTCCTAAACCTGAAATATGCATGAACGGTAACGAGATTCCGGTATGGGCAAAACACAGCACTGGAGACATGTCATCCAAGGAAGTTGGTTACACCTCAAAGCCTTTGCTGAACACTCAAGTAAAGATAGAAATACAGGGACAGGACATACACATTTGAGACGAAGATCTAACCTGCCAAACAGTCTGAAAATGGAACACCATCACAGGAATAAAATGGATATCTAAAAAGCCTCAAATTAAGCAGCAATACCAAGATGGTTTCTCATTCCCTTCTGCCAGCAAGTCAGACTTACAACCTCCAATTTTACCTTTGAAAAGCTAAAAAAAAAAAAAAAAAAAAAAGGAAAATAATTACCTTGTTTTCACCGGCATTCTAGATAAAAATAGCATTTTTTGTATCCTGCATGGAGTCTAAGTCCTCATTGCATCTCAGGGGGACCAGGAGCTCAATGTCTGACACAGCTGCTACCTTACAAGACCATTGTTTCCAAACTACATTTCCACACTACATTTCCACCAATTACATACAGATTTTAGATTTCCTAAGATTTTCAGTTGTTTGAAAAGTCATACAGAAGTTTCATATTTTCACTGAAAGAATAAAATACACACTGTCTAACAATTTTTTATTTCACCAGAATACCAAAGCGCTAAAGCTGTTAACATTCGTCCCTTCACCAAAAACACATACAGCCCTACCTCTTCCACAGGAAGACAATTTAACTGCTTTAATCTTTCCTGAAAGTAGTTTAAATATTTTTCTTGGGGTTTTCTAGAAATAATCTAGCAACTGCATTGCTATCTCTTAAAGAGGAAAGCTGTCTGATAAAGCAAACAAATGCAGGATCACTACTAGTTTTGATTCTACTGTACAAGCCATAAAATGGAAAAATTTTAGTCCTTGAATTGCTTCAAAGACCCCACCTTCTTTCTTTGCCACTTTAGCTATTTTGGATGTAAATCCAGACATCATGGTCTGTGTTTTATTAAAAGGCCTACTCCATTTCTTTTTTAATTTATAGGACAAAATCAATCAGAAAAACAGTAGGTATGAATCATACACCTTAAAAGAGAGGGTCAGCCTTTGACTACCTAAAAGAAAAGCAGAACATCTTTAGAGACAGCAACTGCAGCTCACATGCACCACTATGACATCTCAGCTGCCTCTAACACTGATCACAAAAAAACTGTGTAGCAGTCTCTACAGGAGGCATCAGAACTAATACCCTAATTGCCCTAATACCCTCGCCCCCTCTCAGAAGGGACTTCAAACAACTCCACAGTGCCTGCCCATGGAAGGGGAATAGACCTTGTCCAGTACTGTCCCCCAACACCTCCATCGGGCTCTTTCACAGTGCTCAGTGACACGGAGAACACTCTTCAGTGCCTGTTCCTGTCAGCACTCTCATGAGAGCAACGATGTTTCCCTGCACTTGGATGCCTGGAAAAAGCAGGGACCCATGTACTAAAAATCAGCCACTGCTCCTGTCAAACCTCTTATCTCCCCTCTCAGAGAAGGAAGGCATTAGAAAATACACTAGTGAACACCAAAAGTTCTTTTAATCCTTCTTTGCTAAAACTGCATCCACTTCTCAAGGAACATGACTTCAAAGCCTATGGTCAGTAATTTCTCAGGATAACTAATCAGCACGTCAGTGCTGCTGTGATTAGAGACCACAGCCAGGGAGTGTAGCCTCAGCGTTCTCACACTCTCACAAAGCAGTCTGAGGAGGAAGATGTTACTTCCAGGAACATTCAAGGATGGGGAGAGAAAGAAACAAAACGAAAAGAACCCCACACCTCCTAACAACCAAGCAAACTAACAAAAAAAATTCCCATTCAGCACTCCATCACAGGACATCTCTTCACCTCTAAGTTAGCTGCTAGGTTGCCAAAGCCTGCAAATAACTACCATCAAAAACCTAAAGTATAGTTATATTACCCCAGTAACTAAACATCATTAAAGAATCAGATCTACATCTTATTTTTGACCACCCAGGTTGGTGAGCAAGAACTAGATTACACCATTTTCTCTACTTCAGTCTGAAGCCCAAGCTCTCTCTCCTTCAAAGAGACAAATACTTGAAGCTGTGATATTTTCAGGAAGCTGAGCTACTTGCTGTAAAAAAGCTGCTTAGGAGACTACACATTATCTTTTGGGAGGTGTGATGAAATATTCATTTTGGTCTGTGTAAAACATCCATCATACCATATGGATGCCCATTAGTTCTTGCACGGAGTAACAACTCAGGAAGAAAACCACAGAAGCAAAGCAGAGAAACCCAAATTCCCACCTTTCATATCACTGTTGCAAATGCCATCAAGAACCGTTCTCCCCTTTTCCCCACACCACACGCAGCTCCAAACACCACACAAATGAATGGCCAAGATTTAAGGTACCAAAGAAATATATGGACTGAACATCTTGACTGTTTCTGGGAAGACAGATCCGACGTGATGTCCCCCAGTTACTGAGCAAAAACATGACCAGCAACGTCCACTGGTGATTGGGAGCCCGAAGTTTGGATGCTCAACTGTCCCAGTAGAGAACTTTTCCACATGAAACCACACACTGGGGACACAGGGACAGAATCATCCAGGCAGAAATACATATTCAGTCAGTCCCAGCCACAGAAGGAGTTAAAATATACGTTTGTTATTGGCAATGTTACACACCATTTTTCACCTCACACACCTTCTCAAAACCAACAACAAAACACACTTGCATGAGCTCCCATTACTTGAAGGACTCTGCTAGACAAAGTGGGAAGAGCAGACTGGAATAAACCAGTATCACACTCTTCTGCATGAAGTGACAGCACAAGCGCTCTCTACAGCCTAGATGACTGCTACCCAGGAAAGCAGCAGAAAATAGCTTAGTTTAAGAACTCAAGCGTCCTCTTTTACCCCAGAGTAATTACAGAACACAGCAGACATTCATTCTGGAGAGCAGAGTACAATAGCTGTTTGTTACCATCAGCACTACAATTTAGCATTTATCTAAGCCTATCACACACAGAACAGACAGCACAAAAAATGCTTGAGGCAGAACTCCAAAGTACTAACTGTAAGAAATTACAGGTGAAAAATCCAAGCAAGCACCAGGACTAAGGCTTGGCCCACAGCTCACAATTTAACCACCCTGTAATCTATTAATTGAGCATACATTTATCCAAGCTTCATCTAAAAGCATTAAGTGCAGCTGGTCAGAGAATAATCAGCAGAAAAGTATTTAAATCACTGTAGTCTACTCCTAGTAAGGAAAGTTGCATCTTACACAGCAGAGGCACAGGCTTTGTGAAGAGGAAGAGCAACCATATGTGTTTAACATCAGAAACAATGTTATAAACTCACAAAGTCCATAACCGACAGAATTAAGGTGTCTATGCCTGCATTTACATTTTCTTCTGCTGGGGGGGTCTCACGAATTTCTCCACGTTGAAGCTCAATCTCAAATTTTAAGAAGCATAAGCTACTAACTTTCCACATCTTACCCAGGTAAGAAGTCTAGATCCCTTTCCTCCCCCCACCCCCCCACATCCTACAGCAGTGCTGATTTAGACTTTCAGAAATCAGGAACTTTAACACACTCAAACAAATCCTGCCTCAATGTCCACTTTATTTTACAACCACTACTAAATTCACTCACTTTAGTAAGGACTCAGATTGAGAAAACTGTTACCCACACTGCAAAGCAGGTTTTAGAAAAATCAGACCCCATCTTCTAAAACAACATGTAGCATTTTAAGAGCTACCTTGTTTATGTTAAAAACAAGACTAAAAAACCTAGTTAGACTGGTGTGAGCTCCCAGTTCCCTCCCTACTTGCATGCCCCTACCTTCTGCAGAGGAGAGTAGGACAAAAACACTGATATATGGCATGGGAAATAGAAAAAAGCAGCATCTATCCCATGCTTGGGAGACTTCTGTCCCATCTTCAGAGAACAACAGAAGTAACAGGATTTCAGAAGCTACTCTGCTATATCCCTGAGTAACCTCCCACCGAGAGATAGTAAGAAATTCAAATAACATCAGGACATACTTCACACTTTCCTCTATCACAGAAACATGCGTAAAACGTTTATAAACATTATTTCTAAATACATTCTGTTCCAAATGAGGAGACTAACTGTGCTACTTAATTTACTGTGGTAAGTATATTTAAGTCTCTAATTTTTAAAGACTGCACATTGGCTGAAGGAATGCAATTAGCTGAATACAAATACTTGTTTGGACTCGTACAGAACAGCAACACATACTTTTCCAGAAGGGCACACTGGATTGAACATGTAATTATAATCTCAACCGTAGCAGCACAAATAGACTAAACAAGCACTGTTCAAGTTACTCATGCTCAGTTTTGAAAGTTTGACCCCTGAAGCCAGAAGTACATTCATGAAGGAAAACCAATTTTTCCAAACTGCCAGAAATACAAACACAAGTTTAAGCAAGCTTACAAATCCTGAATAATCACAGTACCTCTTTAGTCAAGGCTAATTTCTCCATCTCGAAAGTTTCAGCTCAAGCACAGAAGTAACAATTCTAATTCCCTTTCCAGTACTTATATTTTTCAATAGATGGCCATAACAATGGCACTAATAACAGGTAAATATTCCATTTTAACACTAAAAACATATTTTAAGTAGAAGTCAGACTTTCCCAGCCAAACTTCTCCTACCACCAAAAATTCCAAGCTCCAAGAACTCTTTTGCTTAGCAACTTCCTGCCAGAGAACACTCATAGCTTCAGGAGACAATTGTCTGTATTTTGGCTCCTCCTATGAAGAAATACACTTAGAGCCAAATGGCATGCAGCTACAGCTCTTGCTAAAACCTCCTAAAAACAGGTACAATTTCTATTTTGTATTTCTAATAGAAGCTAGCATTTGCAGCAGTATATAGATACTCTCCATGTTTTATTGCAGGCCCAAAACAAGCTACTACTGTATTTAACAATAATTCAGCTCCCAAAGTTTTATGAAAGAACTATGGCTCCCTACTAAATCCATACAAGGTTTATCTCCTTGACCCAAAAAAACCCATTAAAATGAAGTGCTCAAGACAAGACTGCTGCACCTCTGAAATCATTTCTCAGAGAAAAAAAACAAGCCTAAAAAGTGTCTGAGTAAGGAGCCACACGTGAAATAATGCTCAAATCTGTAGGCTAGAAAGTATAGTTTTCAGAAGTTCCAGGTGTCAGCAGCATAAACTGCAATAACCAGTCCCAGGTTCACTGGCAATCACACTGGATTAAGATCACAGACACAGTGGTTGGAGCAGAGGTCATTAGCCCCATCATCCTCTTTGGATGGCAAACAGCATGTCCCTCTGTAAGAAACAAGATCTGAGATCTCTCAGCACAACCAAAGTCACAACAGAGCCAGTCCTCCTGGAAGCCATTTCTGGGCACCTGAACAACAAGGATGTGACTGGGATGAGCTTAGACTGCACTCAACCAACCTGACTGTATTCAAGGGACACAAGTAGGAGCATGTACAGGCAAAGGAACAGCAGTGGATATTTCTCACTGCCGTTTTTGCAACACCTTTTGCTTTTTCTCCTGTAGGATCCTCAGTTAGTGAAATGAACTAAGTGGACAGTAACACCAGGTCCAAGGCTTGTAATCAGTGCTACAAAGCTCAACTGCAGACTGTCCCATTTCTATGGAAATAATTCCAAACTTCACCAAGTAAAACCTTGAACAACCCAATCTAACCAGACCTGACCTACTCTGAGTTGGAAGTGATGCCGACTGAGACATAGAGATCCCTTCTGACCTAAGTTATACCATCATCTCTGCTTTGGGTTTTTAATTAAAGAAAACTCAAAATGTCTGTTGCAGCCTATGTTTGCTTTATGCCATGCTTCTGCCACCCTGCTGGTTTCAGCAGATAAAATGGACTAAGAGCCACAACAGAAGTTCTCCTTAAAAGATTCCCAAGTCTTTCTGAAACAAGCCTCAACACCTGTATTCTCAAGTCAAAAAATCTCAAACTTGGTTCCTACTAGGAATTAACAACAATGAAATACTCAAACAAAACCCTCACAAGACCTGTATCTTAAGTGCTAAAGCAAGAGAGAACATCATGTTCATTACTGGACTCTTGCAACAAACACATTCTGGTAAATATGTCAAATACATTTAGATCATGCATTAGAAAAAAGGTCCCAAAACAGAGTTCTTATAGAAAAACAAAACAGAAACCAAACACAAAAAAAGCCACCACAAAAAAAATACCCTTAACTCTCTGCTTACCCAACAGAAGGAAGAAAGCATTCTGAAAGAGCACAAATAAAAACAAGTTTTCCATCTTGTTTTTTAAACTGACAGCAATGCCTTATCGATGTATCTAAAACTGAATAGACAACTTCAGTTCACCTTCTGCTCTGATTGCAATAATTCCCACAGTGGGACTCTGGTATAAGATTTTAAGCACCAGAAGAAAGAGAAGTAATGGCATCATTTGCTGGATGGAGGCCAGGATCTCACATATCCACTCAAGCTTGCATCTCTGGAGACAATGTTTGCTCCTACCATAATTGAGTTATGTTCTGAGCAATGAGAAGGTGAATCAATTATGTTCACCATTAAACAGAAAAGCTTAAGTATTCTCTCAAGAGCTTAAAAATTTGCGCAATGGCACCTTCAAAATACTGTTTACCCTTCTCTTTTAAATAAATAACACCACTTCTATTCCATTTCTGCTCTTCCTGAAAACTCCTCAGCTTACAAACCCATGAAACGCACTCAGGTTTTAATCCAGCAGGGCCTGGCAACTGGGACTCCCTGTTTTTATGTTTACACCAAGTTCCTGATGGATTAATTTATGTTAAGGGCAGCATCAGATAAAACTGCCATCTAAGCCTTTTCTAAGCCATTAAGGAAATTAGCAGGGAACAATCATCATCTCAGACAGAGTCACATTTAAAAGGAAAATTTTAAATCTCATGTATAAAGAAAAGTATTAATTCTGTAAGGTCAATGGATTTATAGTATTTTAGAGGTTAATCCTCTATGGGTTTTGTAATATTGGCTCATTACCTTGGAATACAGATACAAATTGAACAAAACCACTGCAATAAGGCATTGAAAAGGTGCCAGTCTTCTGTACTTCTTCAAATAGGATACACAGGTTGCCTTACTCAGAAAATAAAAAGCCAAACTGAAGACAGATTCCTGCACTCAGTTATGCATCACAATTAAAATCGATTTTTGTTCAGTCACAGAAGTCAATTAGCACCAATCTTAGAGTGTTTTCAGGCACCATCCCACAGACAGGAATTAAGCTTCACATACTGCAAACAGATACAGGTAGGCACATTTTTGGACAACTTTTTAGCTAGAAAAAGCAGGCACACAAGTACTTCAACCTATGAATATTCAAGTGTTGGGTATGTTTTGAGTTTTTTCATAAATAAAGACTGAATTCACCTGTAATTAGATAAAGTATCCTTACTATCAAAACTATCAAATAAAGCCAGTGTCATTTCTATCACAGTGAATACCCAATTCTGCAAACCAATGAACACAACTGGTTTATCTAAGATGTTTTTACCACAGCTTATGGAAGACAGTGTGCTTATTCATGCTATCCAAGATAAGATAAATCTTAAACATGTCCTTATAAAGATTAAAGAACCTCTTAATAAAAGTTGTGTAACCTGTTTTAAAGAATATACATAATATTTGTAAGACAAAACAAAGAGTAACTACTTGGAAGTAAATCCTAATCCATGTAGATTTACCCTCCATTTCTGACAAGGATATTATTTACATAATTGAAAATCAAAATAAAAGGTAATTCCCTACTAATCTTATGTATTAAAAACTACATGGACAGGGTCATCTAGAGAAGTCATATAATACATAGTGCTTTCTGTAAGAATGTAAAGTTACTTTTCTAGATCATAGAGTAGAAGATTCTGCTATTAAACTCTTTCTCCTGTTTACATTTTTAAGCAGTAAAAATGAAGAAAAAGAAGTCTACAGGAGATACTGTGACAGATAAGGTGTAGTGGACTTGTAATACAAATGACTCTCAGCACACCACTCAACTCCCTTACTTCAATAAAACGGCCGCAGAATAGGAGAGGACCTACAACAGCCATGAGCTGGGGAATGAGCCTTGCAGTTTGAATTATTGCTGCAAAAGCAGCAGAATACCTTGCAAAAACAATGTTTGCCAGTGTTCCACAAAGTTATTTCAAATGTCCTTGGGATAACTGTCCCTCAACTCTGAAATAGTTAATATCTTTTAAAGGCAAAATACCATATTCTAAAAATATCAAGAAATTAATCCACTGACACTGAAAGTTTTGCTTAAAACAGCATAAAAGCAATTTTGCACACAAATGTACTAATTTGGACTAGAAAATATATTTCCATGCAGAGTTGCTAATGAATCTTAACTTCTAATTCACAAGAGACTTAATTTCCAATTCAGCAATACAAACATTAGAAACCTGGAAAGATACTTATCTCATTAACATGCAGCTTTCACAATCTAAGTTATGAGCTTACTGTTTATTATTAGATAGTCTTTACACATATAAATCTGGGTAAAAGACCCACCACTGACAAGTTCTTAGAACTCTAACAACGCCTCTGAGCTAGATCTGGTTAATCCAACATCCCATTTTCCCCCAGCTCCACACATACAAATGGTACTCCCCTTGCTTGCTATTCTTGGAAAGGCCTCAACAGTCTGGTCTAATTCTGCCTCCAATTCCTCCTGCACTATATTCAGCCAGGTTCCATACAGACACAGCTCATCTCGGAGAAGTAAGTCTGTCTTCAAAAACCTAAGTATCATACCCATTGGCTTTTGCTGCACAGTGCCTTCACCTCCTATGCAACCTTTGATTAGAACAATTTACTTCTTTCCAACTCCTGAGTTTTTCACACAGTCTCATGACTGGATTCGTCCCTTCAGCTGGCCAAAGTCACCACTCACTCATCCACCAATTAGCTTCCTCCCACTTAAAATAATGTTTTATGAATGTAACAGAAATTTAGAACCCAGCTGGAAACGTTTCAGAGTCTCCTCCTGAGCTGACAACACCAAAGATGCACCAGCACTGCCACAAGGGTAACAAAGGGTAACATTTTAAGCTCCAAATGAGTCCAGCAGAAAAAAAGACAGTAAAATGTATTTCACTTTACTGGACCTTTAAACAAAAGTACAAGAGTCTCATCCGAGACAGGTTTACTGTGAGATACCTGCCATTACCCCCTACAGACAGAAGATACCTAGACAAAAAAGATAAACCAAACTAGACAAATCATAGAATAAAACAAAATTCAGAAACCACATAAAGTCTTACTAATACCTATAGCAGTATTTATGAAACTGAAGCTTTTCTCTCTTTTCCTACAGAAGAGGACTCCAGGTACCCTCCCTGAAGTCTAACATTCAAAGTATTCCAAGCTCCCTATTATCTACATAACTCACTTATCATAAAAGGCCATCTCTGCAGCAACATAAGAATTACATGTTCCTGGGTGACTCAAAAAGGTCAGAACCTAAGCATTAGTAAGGCAACCAAAGTTACCTGATTTTAACATTGCAGTTTTATACTGATATTTTTGCTCCTCCATAGATATAGATATACACACATCACTCATTCTAAGACAGAGTGGCAGGGTGCTACAAATTTTCCCCCCTCCATTTCAGAAAGTCACCCAATTTTCCCTCCTAGCACTGTTCTTGTACACTTCAATGGCCTTACACTGTACAAGAAGCCAAAACTACACTGGGGGACAAGGGAGAGAATAGTAAGTACAACACGAAATCAGTCACCAATTATTTCCTGTAATTATGCAAAAAGAAACAGAGCAGAAGTGAACTATTAAATGCAGGTGGTACATCTATGACAGTAGCTATAAGTTTAAGAGAGCAAATCTTCAAGCTAATCTGATATTTAAATGTTTTCAGAGCTGTTTCTTCAAGCAGGGATATTGGAAACACCCACAAAGGAACTCAGATATAAAATCTGACTTTCCAGGTTTAGTCGCTTCAGGAAGTTTTAATACACATTTTCCTATCCTTTACAGCTTGATCTGTTACTGACTAAAGGGCAGGTGACTGGGCTTACAGCAGTCAAAAGCAACTGTACTTCTGGTGACCATGAGACACTGGAGCTCAAGATCCTGATGGGAGTGAGGAAGCAGAGCAGCAGGGTAGGTACTCAAATACATGAAAGCAGACTGGCTTATTCAAGAAGGCTGTAGGAGGAACACCCTGGCAGACACCTCTGAAGCTATATTTAATGGGGTAGAACTCATCCCACTGACAGCAGAAAAACGTCACACTCATTTCTTCTCTAGGAGAAAAAACTTCAAAGCCACAGTTTTAAATAGGAAAGATCCTAACTGCTAAGAAGTGGTGCAGCACTGAGAGATGATGCTAAGCGTCTATGAAAGAGTATAATATGCACAAACTAATGTCTCCTTTTCCCCCTGCACATCTCGTTTGTCTCCAGGGCAAATTCTGAAAATCTCATTACAAGAAGTACTTGAGGAACTTTGAGATAGACATACCCCTCAAAAATGCTCATTTACAGAGTCAAATCACATTTATTTTCCTTACATTTCAGTTCTCAGTTCAGAGATGGCTGAAACAACCTTGTGTTAGATAGGATGAAAGCACCAAGTTTTGGATTGTATTCAACCCCACGCATTTATGAGTACATCAAATCCTCCTCAAACTCTATTTTGCTAGCATCTAAAGTCACCTCAACACCAACTTTGTAAATTCCATTCTCAATTACTTGAAGCAGTCCTTTTTCCATGATAGGCACCTACATTCAAGGAGAACATGGAACTCCAGTATATGCTGTACTTTTGAAGGGATCAGTACAATGCATGTTTTCTTTTCCCGTTATACATGAGCACCTTAATGTAGCCTTAGGAGAGTGCTTCCTTCTAGAAACAGAGCTCATCATGGAGACCAGGGAAAAAGGGACAAGGTAACACATATGCCCCTTTTTCTTTCCCCCTCCCCAACTCATCTTAACGCTTAATGCTAATGCTTTCTCTCTTAGCATTAAAATCTTAGCATAAGCATAATAGCCACCAATTAATTTTGGCTATAGTTTGAAGGTGAATTTCAAGGAAGATAATAAAACATTGTTCCAGAAATTCAAACAAACAAACCCAGCTTCTTCCAAAACAGTGTCTGAACACACACAATCCTCCTATTAAAAAACAGCTGCTCAAGCTACCCTGTTAGCCAAGCAGGCTGTTCTCTAGCCATGATTCTGGGGGAACACACAAGCACAGAACATATCCAGGACTGCTTGTATAAGTACCACTACAATGCAGAGAGAGAAAAGATCTTCTTGAATCTCTCATAATATGTCTGCCTTAAATATAAGCAAGCACATCTGATTAGTATAACAACCACCCGTTTTTAATTTGTGTTTTAAAATCTGCATTTTACAGCCAACATGTTCTACTCTGGCAGTCAACTCTCTGTGTGAGCATTTCACATGCATCTCAACAGAATTGCTGCAAAAGGGGTTACACACCTATTTCATGTGGCAACACTAGTTAGTAACTGGACAGCTTACACAGTAACTGGTCAGCTCATGCAAGCTGATCAATTTTAGACAAACCTCAGCAAGGCAATACTGCCCAAAATAAGGCTCTTTTAATCACTCCCCATGCCACAAATACCAGACACCTAGAAGAAATATGGAACTCCAGAACATCAAAGAGATTACTTCTTCCCACTGCAGTTTTCTATCTGGTGCTCTCTGCTTGCTTTCTCTTGCAAGCAGAGCCACAAGAAAGAACCTTTTTCCTCAAAGGGTCTCCCAGGAAAAACAAACACACTTCACAAAGCAAAAGGACTTCCCTCCAAAGATTTTGGCCACCTTCACAGTGGAGAAACTGAGTGGGGAAAAAACACAGCACCAGTGCAAAACATTCAGTTTTAATCAACCTCCTAATATCATACCATTTTCATGGTGTCGTGCCACTAATTTCTCCTACTTTTGAATCCTTCCTATTGACCTCTGGATCCAGGGGATGCCAGTGACCTATCAACATGATACTACCACTACTGTGCAAGTTACCCTCAAGCAATTCTCTAATCTGCACCAAGTGCTACTTTGGATGGATTGTTTTGTTTATGCCCCGAGCTTAAGTCTTTAAAAGTTATGCAAGTTAGGGCATCCAGGCTTAACCTTCAATTTTTGTGTTCAAAAGTGCAGTCTTCTTGATTTCAAATTCTTCCACATCACTGGTGGACAATTTTAACTAGTCATTTGTAAGTTTTGAAAATGTCTTCTTTAGCTGTAATACATCATACAATGCTCTATAGTAAGAAAGCTTTCTGCAGAATTAAGCAAAATTCAAAACAGCCACTACACAATTAGCAAACCTCTGCAGGCTGATAGCCCAGCACCAAGTAGGGAAAATGAAAGAGAAGATTCAACTTTCCCCTTGTTTCTCAAAAATAGGAAGACAAGTTTTTTTTACCTATTATACTGATGGAATTCCCCTTGGTTTGGAAAAGTTTCATATGTGCAGCCTTTACGCACACTTTATGATTCCTATACAAAAAAGCCTAATTGACAGAAAGGTCTCAAACTCCAAATAACAAGACACTGCAGATTTTGTGTTCTAGCTTTGTCCCTCTGTATCCCTACAAAAGTTGGTCACCGAACTGCAGACCACTTGTCTTTTTTTTTCTGCATCCAGACATTAATAAATCAAAAACTTGAAACTCTAGTCTTGTTCACCTTTATTTTAGTGCTAAAAACATTATTATCATACTTAATATAGAATAACAGCAGAGGTTCAACATATTACTGACTATATCCTGTAATAGGTGGATTGGATGGTATGCAGCAGGAGTCATGGGAGGACACTCACTGAAAAAGGTATCATGTAAATATTTACACATTTATTTTTAAGAAGGCTGAAATTAGAAGTCCAAGAATTCAACAAATGTTAGTGATACAGGCAAACTCCTTATTTTAGATACTTCAAAAAGCAGGCTTTTAAGATGCCATAAAAACGTCACATCAGTACCTTCAATCAGTACCTGATTTTGCAGTGACCATTACACCAAACCTTTTTAAAAACAAAATGCCCACACACAAGAATGCACAGCTAGACAGCACTACTCCTTGTTCAGATATACAAAAGATGCCCAGAAACACAGGTGAATAATTGGTACTAACACATTCATTTATCTAGAGAGTTTTCTGTAGCCCCCAAGTGCCAATAAGGCAAAAAATGAGACAGTAAGAAGCACTGCCTCCTGAAAGCTACAGATCTGACCCCCAAAACCATGTTTTTCAGACTCAGTGTCTTACAGACATTAGGATGGAAGAACTTGCCTATGAAAGGCAACCCTGAAAGTGGCATGTCCTGGTGAGCAGCATTAGGCCCATGCAAACTGCACCAAGCTCAAAAGGATCACTTCTGGGTGATGTCAAAGCAAGGCCTTGTTACTGCAACTGAAGGTAGGAAATTAAAAAACAAATAACCAAAACAAAAACAAACAAACAAAAACCCACAAAAACAAAAAAACACAAACAAACAAAAAAACCCTGATCCAAACAAAATTCATCCATTATAAAGATTAGCCAATCTTGAAAAATAGTACTGAATATTACTCCACAGGGAGGAGTAAAAGAGACTATGCTAACAGAACACAGAAGTGTTACACACACCACAGTCAAAACCCAAGCCAGTATAGCTAAATACATCCAGCCATTCAGCCAAAGCAAGATTCCCCCTTTCAAAAGTTTCATCCCATTCCCACTCATTTCTACAGGCTGGAAGACAAACAGACAACATACATTTTACTTAACCATGCCCAGCAGCCTAGTAAGAATAAAGACAGGGTGTTCTTTTAATGCAGATTCAGAATTGAGCACAAAGCCCCACCTAAACCCAGAACTTCTGACAGTGGCTGCTTCAGGAAACTTTCTAGAAGAAACACCATAGAGTGTTCTCTTCAGTACAGAAATCCCTTGAAAGGAAATAGATTTCATTTTCATTCAGCCCAGATCAGCCCTTTGGCACTCAAAGGTCAGAGCTGCCTGAAGCTGTGCAAGCAGTGACTGACTCCCCAGAGCCTCCAAGAACAGTGGTTCAGGACAGCACATCATAAACCACCAATCAAGAATCCTTCCCTTGCTGCAAACAAATCTGCTTTATTAAAAAAAAGGATTATCCGTTCTTCCACACTAATTAATAATTAGTAATTTTTAACAGGCAATAGGGCAATGGAGTTGGCAGAGCGCTCTGTACTGCCTCCCCCTTCGGGAAATTCTGTATTTGCTCTCTGCATGCCCCACTGCCTGCCCCTAAAACCACGACAACAACAACGCCCTTGCCCATGACCGCATTTTTTTTCTGCAGTAGAAAGTATACACAGCCAAAAAAAAGCTGAGGTAAAACTCCAAAAATCACAAATATTTAATCTCAGTCATCTAGATAACTGCATCTGATCTTGAAAGCAACACCATTAAGTCTGATTAAGATTTAAAGTGTACAAAAACTAGAGCATAAAAAATCTAAATGCACTTGATTGGTAGTGTTTACCTACCCTGTTATGAACCCAGGCAGAAATAAAAGTTTAAAAGCTAAAGATGTTAAAAGACAACTTATTTTCTTTATGTTTTATTAAGGAGCTAAAATAATTTCTGCCTTTCAAACCTCTCCCAGCCCCTCTATTTTTTTGTATAGAATTTACATTTAGAATCTTCAAATTTTGATTTTTTTTTTTTTTATGGAGAAGTGAACAAAAAGGAAGAGCTGAGTTCCTCAAGCAACAACTTGATTCCTCAGCAAATTAGGTTTCTGGGAAAGTGCTCTAATGATTTCTTGCAACTGGATTACAGGTTGACAGGAAAACAAGGGATTTGTGGCTACTGAACTTTTGGATTATTTATCCCAGCAATTTATTAATGCAAGCTATTATATGTTCCAACATCAGGGCCACATGAAACATCTGTTTTGGTACTCACAACCCAAATGCAGTTCCGGGACTGTCCAGTCACTTAAAATGGAGGAGTGCTTGACTACTTTAGATAATGGTATGACAGCACAGCATCATGCCCAGCCAATTTGTTGGAAAGTTTTCTGAGGAGAAAGTGCCCACCCACACACTACAGAAACCAAAAGGCTGCTGGTCTTGTGACTTTCCATAATGTTAGAGACACACCACAGAAGAAAGATCTCCACCTTGCAAGCATCCAGCTTCCAAGACAGAATTCCTAATAGAAGGACAAAAATCCAGCAGTTTCTGGGTTATGGAAATGAAAGGGAAGAGGAAAAAAGTAATTCACCATTTCCCCCGCTAGTTTTAAGATCAAAACTATGGCAGAAGTGTGTACGCTAAAATGCTTCTCACCACTATCAGGAATATGGAGGGGAAAGGACCAGGTGCCACAAAGCTTGCCATCTTGCCCAAAGCCCTGCTAAAAAATTTTTCATCTCGAAATACTTAAGAGAAAGTTAAACAATTAAAAGAAAAATAACAACAGACAACACGGTGTATCCACTAAAGTTGCCTTCACAGTTTTTTTCCTCACAAAAATGTGTGAGGCAAAAGGAGAACATGGTACTGTTGCATCAGTAAGATTATACACTTTTATCTTTTATGGACATAAGAATCCTCAAGGAATTTTGAGTCTCAGCTAAATCAGTGTCTTTTACAGTCATCATAAAATGCAAACACTAAAGACCTGCTGATGAATATGTGCCCATACTTTCCAACTTCTAGGGTTTAAAGTAGGAAAACTAAAATATTTTCAAGAAAGGTGCTACACAGTTACTACAACAGTTTTTAAACTCACAAGGAAACTGACAAAAAAGGACAGAAGCTTGCCAGGTGACAGAACATTACAACATAACCTCCATCTGACTGTCCTGATTTGCCCCAGGTTTGCTACTAGTTTGCATGTTATGCTCTTGCAAAAGACAGCGCAATGTTGACATTAAAAGTGAAACAATGACAGATAACTATTATCACCATAATAAAATGTCTAAGAGCTGGCTAAGTCAAACAGGACCAAAGGGAAATTCCAAAGCCTAATTTTATCCTCTTAAGTATCTAGATACATAGACATGTTTGCAGAAATATTTTCCATTCACATGATGGCCACAGCATTAATTACTATCTTACAACATTCTGCTAAACATACACACACACTCTGACAAATTTAATCTTATAAAGGCATATGTTTCAACAGAGCAAATCCTACACCACTGAGAGTGGGGAAAGGAGACACACAAGAAGTGGCTTTCAGTGAAAACCAAGATGGTTTTCATATGTAAAGCTCATCCACACAGTACTAAGCCTTTGACTCCTAGTTTACCCATGTAATGGTCCCTCCAATACCAGATTATAAAGGCAGAGGGAACAACACAATCCTCTGGAGACTGGTACTTCCAGGTGACAGTATCTTGCACAAAGCATCTTGTGGCAAGTGCTCAATTTGCTTATATAAGTCAGAAGCTAAACACAAAGACTGGGCATTACAACAGAACAGGCAGCTCTTGAGCATTCATCTACTCACAGGGCTAACAGCTAGGAGGAGCAATGGCATAACTACGCATTCCAACACCCCATTTTGTAACAGCAATCATTAACTCAATAGAACATGCTATAATAATTAAAAAGGATAGGAATTACACTTTCTGTGTAGCCCAGCTCTCCTCTTACTCACAGTGCTGTCAGTAACCTTAATATCCTGTATTCCGGAAGGTGAAACAAACTAATTTCAAAAGAGTCAAGTTTCTCTTCACACTCTTTTTATCTCCGCTGTCCACTCTGCTCCAACAGCAACCCATAATTTGCACTCATTTCCAAGTGATGCCAACGCACTTCTTGGGCTGCCTGGCAACAGGAGTTTTACTTGTAAACCTCCCCTCAACTGACACACTCCCCTCCTCCAGTACTCAAGAATGTGTGGAATAGCTGAAGCTATTTATCTTCATTTTGCTGAAGACTTTCACAAGGTGTTGAAAAAATACCAGAAAACCAACCTTGAAGCAAATCTGTGCTTGCATGCACTTTTTAGTCTTGTTATGAAACTAGGTTCACAAAGTAAGTTTAAGTAGTGACCTTCTAACTTTGCAGAGATTAAAACCTTATACATCATGTGTAATTTTATACATACAGGCAAGCAGAAGGTTTTTAATACAAAGCTGTAAAAAGTAAAGCAACCACATTACTTTTAGAGCTTAAAATGGTAAGCTGTTTTAAAAGGAAAGCTGCCACAGATATTCAGCACCAGCATCTATAATAGAATTCAAAACTCACAGTTCGAAAGTTGGGGGGGAGGGGAAGCAATATGAAGAAGCTATCTACCAGCAACAATGTTTCACTGCTAGCTTCCTTGTTTTTTTCCTAGAACAATCCAGACACTTGGCATTATTTTTTCAGTCACACGTATGGTAACAGGTGCCATAATCTGTATGTAAATGTTCTTAACAGACCACGGTCCAGAACCAGGGACACCTTGGGAAAACTACTTCATTCACAAGATTTTTAATCTCATGAAAAGTAATTCAGACTGATCTCTAAAACTTGGAAGCTGGAGCATGGAAAGAGAAAAGGACAAAACAGTGACAGAGTATAAGCACAATGCTTTTCCTTCTAGAAACTACAAAGGAACAGAATGAAACTCAAAAAAAAAAAACATTGCAGTTTTCAGAAGAACAGGAAGCTGTCCTACAAAAACATCAGAGTTTCAAATTAAGTCTCACAGCAGGGCAATCTAAGTCCTACACATGCCAGGATCCAAATAAAGGTGGAAACTTATAAAGGTGATTACTTAGCTTTAAGGTAATCCAAGTTTAAAACATTATTTTTAAGGGTACATTGGCTTGCAGCTTTTATACCCCAGCATAAAAATGCATACTTTGCCACAAGCTATGAGCCAGACACACAAACTTTGGGTTCCCCACCTCCAGTTCGGTTTCCAGATGAAACATGTCAGATGTAGCCCACCCTGCCTACATGAAAAGCCTTTAATCTATGGACTTTTTTGCCATTCAGGTACCAAATCGTGTATATTCACTGTTCCATCAAGCACTTCTCTCTCCATTTCGCAACAGACAATCCAGAGACATGTTAACAAGCAAATACCCGGAGAGTCTGTACCACCCCACTTCTGTTTGTTTTGGTGAAAATGGCAACTTGCCCAACTCCTGCTACACTCATGCTAGAGAGCTGTGTGCTTTCCTCAATGCCTCAGCTGTAGCAGCACAAAAACCCACACCAATATGTCACTTTCCCTTTTCCAACGCCCTTTACATGTGTCAGTAATGTCTATCACTGTGGTATCTAGCTATAAAGATTAGATACCACAGGTCAGAGATGTGAGATAGTTCCTGAGAAGTGAAATGAATGCTTAAGTTTGCAGAGCATTTTGTAGTTTTGACTACTAGCTTTGATTCAGTCATTGTTTTCTCAGTTTTCTTTCACCTTCTTCTCCCCTTTCCCAAACAAAGGAAAGCCACTGTTACCAGCTTTCTTCTCACCAGGCAGAGAATACACTTCCTCATCCCCTCCTTGAGAGAGCACAGTCCATGGATGATGAACATACTAGCTAGGGCCTTAAAACTCAAATAGAAAAACAATTATTTAACTTGAGCAAGTTAAATGTAAGCAGCCAGCTACCACATGCCAGCATAAAGTTTTCTTCATCAAACTCAGCACTTCAGAATATCGAAGATTACATGTACTAGCAAAAAAGTACTAATCTATCCCTGTTCAGACAAATCCGAACATACCAAAGGATTCAGCTATCTTGAGGCTGTGGACTGTGAACTTCTCATGATTCTTTGCTCTTTCTCAAGAGCTGCCAAGTGTATAAACTGTTCCCATTATTTACTCACAGATTAACAGTTGGTAAATTGGTCCCAGGGAATTTCTGAAGAATTTTCCTTATAACCATTTCCCTTGCTTACAAAAAAAAAAGCCAACCACACAACGCCTTCCATCCCCAACCCCCCAACCCTGAATGAATGTGAGAACTTCCTGCACTCAGAACAGCATGAATAGACCTGGCAAGTCGTCAGGGAGATAGTACAGGCCCATGAATACTCTGAATTCAGCTTCTGTGCTGCCGCTAAATTAAAGGAATTCAGGAGCCTCACAAAGGCTTGGTTATTTAATTATATTATAAAATAAAAGGCTGAATCTATTAGACAGCATACGAAAGAAACCCTTTCCCCAGTGCCTGCGCAGAACAAGCAGCCCCAGTGACTCTGCCTAACCTTCTCCCTCTCCTCAGGGTGATGTCACCACCGCACCGCTGCCAAATCCAGCAGCGCTGCCCATGGAGGCAGAGCGCTGCTCTACCTGCAGGCAAGAGCCCTCACCAGCTAGTCTGAGACAAGCCGTGCTGCTCTGCCACATGGGGTGTTTACCTTTGCTCTTCACTCACCACGAGACTCGTGACACTTGCAAGCAAGCTACAACTGTATTTATCTCTGTACCTTAAACCCCTAACTGGATGAACTCATACGTCAGCATTCAAACCCTCTTTTCACTTCAAGTGCCTTCAGTACAAACCAAAGCACACACATTAATAAGAGTAACTACCAGTACCAGTGAGATGCAAAAACTGGTTTTTTTCCCCGATCATGTGCTACCCTCCCCCCCTTTATAACTACCAAGGAACAAATGCACTCAGCAATTTGCCTTGCAGGTCATTAGGAAATAAAGTCAGAGCAGCTTCCTCTAACTGAGGGCTCTGTTGCTCATCAAGTCTCTCAACAGTCTCACATACACACAAGAAAATGGATAGGGCAAGAATAGCACACAGAGGGAAAGATCAAAACGACCCAGAGCACCGTGCACTCATTTTTACAGTTCAGCTGGCCATGCCTGCAATTTGGGAACCCAGGCTAGTACACATGAGACAGCAGCACCTCATCCTTGTGCCTTGCCAGAAAGGTGACAGCCCTGTGTCTCAACAAATCACAGTGAAATGCTCAGGGCAGTGGCCATGCTGGCATGGCCTAATGAGACCTGCAACCAGCTACCACCATGCTTTTCACTACCAAGAAGGGAAGAAAATAATCCCATCCAGAGCAAAACGGCCAGGTGAGCCTGCCTGCAGACAGCCCCACAGGGTGTATTCTCAGCATCAGCTGCCAAAAGGACAACTGAGACTCCAGTGTGGAGAAGCAAACACACAAGAGAATCCAAAAAGACAGAACAGGATGTTTATGCATCAATGATAAGACAAGGTTTGTCTAATATTTCATTAGGAAAACAAGGGTATTGCACTATTTCCCTGCTATGGATGAAGACATTGTTATATACAGACATTTCTGCTACAAAAAGGTTGGTGGGTTTATAAAAATAAAAAGTGGTCATGGAAGACTTTAAGCCACAGCATTTGCTTTGGTATGGACAGCATCTACATTAGGTATGAAAGTCAGACATTAATCTCCAACCATCTTTGGACAACTGCATACTGCAAAGCAGTATAGTCATGTCTACAGAGAACAGTCCAAAGGATTTTCAACTGAGAACATGCTGACATGAAAATTAGCGGATATGAGCTAAAGTAAAACCTGAATGTGAAAAATGCAAAGCAAATGCGAAGAAAAATGCCGGTGCAACCAGAAATACACAGTGCCAAGGCACAATGGCCAAAGAACCTACCGAAGAGCACATTAAATACCATCTCTAACTAAGGATTGCCAACACACAGAGCAACAGAACAAACTTGAACTAAAAATACCACATCTGGAAAGGCAACTCCCCAACTCTAAGTGGAACATGGTTAAGAATCTCACAGAATAAGGAACACATAGACACAAGAACAGTTCACCTCTACAAAAATTACAGTTCTTGTGTTCACCAGTGACAAGGACACATAGAATCATACAATACTCTGAGCTAGAAGGGACCCACAAGGATCCTTGAAGTCCAACTCCTGACCTGGCACACGACAGCTCCAAGAATCACACCATGTGTCTGAAAACGTTTTCCAAACACTTCCTGAACTCTGGCAGGCCTGGTGCCATGACCACTTCCCTAGGGAGCCTATTCCAAAGTCCAACCACACTCTGGTTTCCTAACATCCAGCTTAAACCTCCCCTGACACAGCTTCATGCCATTCCCTTGGGAGGAATGGTCACCAGAGAGGAGATCAGTGCCTGCCCCTCAGCTTCTCCTCGGGAGGAAGCTGGAGGTTGCAATCAGGTTTTCCCCTCAGTCTCCTCCAGGCTGAACAAACCAAGTTGACCTGAGCCGCTCCTCATAAGGTTTCCCCTCTAGATCCTTCACCATCTTCGTAGACCTCCTTTGGATTCTTTCCAATGGCTGGAAATCTTTCTTATACTGTGGTGCACAAAACTGCAGACAATATTCAAGGTGAGACTGCACCAGTGCAGAGCAGAGCAGGGCAAAGCCCTCCCTCAACTGGCTGGTGGTGCTGTGCCCAATGCACCTCAGGATGCTGTTAAGCCCTTTTGGCTGCAAAGGCACACTGCTGACCCATATTCTACTTGCCGTTGACCAGGATCCCCAGATCTGTTTCTGTGAGGCTCCTCTCCAACCTCTTGTTCCCCAGGTTGAGTGCACATCCAGGGTTCCCACATTCCAGGTGTGGAATCTGGCACTTGCCCCAGTGAAATTCATATGGTTGGTATGCAATCCTCTTCTGGACAGAACTCTGAACACTGAGTTCCTGGGACCGGCCTACCAGGAACCCTACCTTTTTCAGGGCTACGAGAGGAGACTAGACTTTCCCTGTACAACACTCCCTAGCAGCACTTTCCTTCATAAAGGACAATGGTTGCTAACTGCATGCTTTATTTAACTTGTCTAGTTGATCATGCCTAGCTTAGCTGGTGACAGCAAACATGAGAGCAGTGCCAAATGCTGAATCTCCTCCATGTGTGCTGTACACATTCCTAAAAAGCAGAAGCTTTAAGGATGTGCTGCATATAATACCAGTGTTTACAAGTCAGTCTAATGCTAAAGAATCAGTACATCCAATTCTAGGTTCAAAGACTAACAGCATGAACTCTTCTACCATCAGCCATAATTCTTACTACGCAAAACCAGCCCTTTTTTCCTTTATTTCATAATCAGTTTACAAATTCTTTTAACAGGCAACCCAGGCCACAGCTCTTGTCTTTTAAAATCCTACATTTGCTAGAGATGCTCTGCTGGATGAAGAACATACATGTGACACAAGATTTTCTATTTGAATAAAAAAACCCTAAAAATTTTCAAATGCTTATTCCTGTAATATAAAGGTACAGTACACATTAAACTGCTTTAAGGCTCTGTTCTTTTTATCTGTTTTGACTACTGTTGCCTTATCCTACATTGTTGACATACACAGACAGCAATTTGTTGAATTCATTACAGCCATGTGCTGTGACTCTCTGGAGAGAATTTTACTTACTTATTTTTGCAGCCCTGTGTTAGCCATGCTAGAATAAATGCTCTTCTCCACAAGTAATACAGTGGGTACTGTTTGATAGACAGCCTTACAGATACAGGCATGGGAGAATGAGGAACACAAAAAGAGGCCTGCTGATACACGCATATTGAAAAGAAACCCCTCAAAATCTTCAGTAAGGAGACTCAAAATGTACAAAATGGCTGAGTTGGAAAATGCAGCCAAGAATGTCCAAAAACTTCCAGGAGAAAAAGGGCAGGAAGGAAAAAAGGGGGGGGAGGGGAAAAAAAAGACAAAAAGGAAAAACAGAAAAAATGAAAATAAAAGCACTGCAAAAAAAGGCAAGTGGGAAGAAAGAAGAAAAAAAAATAAGGCAAAAGGGGTGACAAGTATCTAGCTGCCTGTTCTGGGCTGAAAGCCTCTACAGTTGATCTCTGCTTTGCAATCTGCTGACACCCTCAAGACAGTGCTGTTCACAACTAAGGTGACAAATCTGCATTCCCCATTTCCACACCACAAGTAAGTAGTATCAGTTATTTGCCAGAACTCAAAATACATTGAATACAGAACTGAAGCAGCAAGAGGTGCTGAAACTGCTCACACTCCAGTGGAGCACTGGAGCAAAGGATCACATCCCACCCAGTGCTGCAAATTAAACATCAAATATACCTCGGGCTCTGGCAGACTGTTTTATCCAGAAAAACATTTACTCAGACACTCACAGAAGAATATGACCTAGTCCACTGCAGGCTACAAGCTGTCTTAATCTCTGTACTACAGTATCTAGTGATACTGATCAATATATTTTCATTCTAGGTTTCAATTACAAGAAGCTGCAAGTTGCAAAATAAACTAGGATCTTTTATCACAAAGATCCAGAAAAGAAGCATTCTGAAGCATTTTTCTTACAAGAGACACATCCAATACGTAACCTGTAAAGCAAAATAAGTAAAATAATTTCACGTACTCTACTCATATTAGCAGCAATTAAAGTTGTCATTTGATTAAGGATATTAAAGAGACACACACCAAGCAGTGCTATAGTCTAATCTTAGCAGGGATGAATACACTTATACAGATGATACCATTGTTCTGGAAGTCATGAAACGGAAACACTTTCTGTATTTGATAGTCTGTAATGTATCACATTAAACTGCCGTTTATTCCCATGAAATATGCACACTACAGGTTATAATTTAATTGATAAAGAGAAGGGACATGTTTTTCATGCCATCAAACAAACCTGCCTGCTCCCCCACAAGAAAAAAAAGAGATAAGACACATCCCTAGTAACTTCCCAGAGCTTGGATATTTCAAATATTTTCAGTCAGTCCTTTCTTTTATTAGCTAGGACACCCAAGACAAAAAGGTTAACTGCTTGCTCTGAAAGCATATAAACTCAGGTCTACTTCTAAATAATCAATTTTTAATCCAAACAACCATGCTTCTACCAAGACAGTACATTAGAAGTCCTCAACTCAGGAATAATTTTGTATAATTACATACTGCACAGCTTTCAACAAACTCCTGTTGGTATTTCTGAAATGTTAAATTGCATCTCCCACACATATATGATTAACTTCTCTTTGAGACACATCCTGTTTGCAACCTGCAAACTATCATGCTTTAGTGCTTGTGGCCACGAAATCGTACCAGAAGAAACCAAGAGCTCCTAGACTGTTAACTTCACTTCATTAGACATGCTAGCCATCTTCCAGATGTTCCACCACTTCATTCTTAACACTTTGTCATTAACTTCTTTATTTCAACAGATAAGCTTCATAGCATGAAAGCAAACAGACGTAGATGCAGAAAGTCAACAGTGACACACAGTAATTATGCCTGAGACAATAAGTTTCATAAGTAAGATGACTGCTCACTGATGTCCCCTAGAGGTCTGTCTGTCCCACCGGTAACACAGAGAATAAGAAAAAACACCTTCCTCCATCACTTACGAGTCCTGCACTTCAACCACTACAACCCCATGTGGAGCTACAGGCTGTGGGCAGAGGCTGGAAAGCTGCCAGGTGGAAAAGGACCTGCGGACGCTGGTTGACAGCAACTGAACGTGAGCCAGTGTATGCCCAGGTGGCCAAAAAGGCCAAAGGCATCCTGGCCTGTATCAGCAGTAGTGCAGCCAGCAGGAGCAGGGCACTGATTGTCCCCCTGTACTTGGCACTGGTGAGGCTGGGCCTTGAATCCTGCATCAGTTCTGGGGCCCTCACAGCAAGAAGGACTCAGGGGCTGGAGCGAGTCCAGAGAAGGGCAATGGAGCTGGTGACAGGTCTGGAACACAGGTCTGATGAGGAGCAGCTGTGAGAGCTCAGGTTGTTTAGGCTGGAAGAAAAGGAGGTTCAGGGGGAAACTCATCACTCTCTACAACTGCCTGAAAGGAGGGTGTAGCCAAAAAGGGTGTCCCCTTTTTCCAGGCAACAATGTGACAGGACAAGAGGAAACGGCCTCAAGCTGCACCAGGTGAAACTCAAGTTGGACATGAGGAAGAGCTTCACTGAAAGGGTGGTCAGGCATTGGAATAGCCTGCCCAGGAAGGTGGTGATGTCACCACCCCCAGAAGCATTCAAGAAACAACAGGACACGGCACTTACTGCTCAGCTGGCATGGAGGTGTTCAGTCAAAGGTTGGATTCAATGACCTTGAGGTCTTTTACAACCTCAACAGTTCTATGAATTTGAGTCAATAATCATAAAAGAACTCATGATAAGGAGTCACTGGTTCAGCTGACCAATCATCTAATAAGCAAGTAGATTGCACACATAGTTAGCTTTAAAGCTTGTAGGACTCTTAAACACAAATGCAGTGCTCCTACTAACTATCTGCTGTAAGAAAAAGGTTAGAGAGGATCTGGCAGTAAGACAAAGCAAATGCTTGAATGAGAACAACAAAATGTCACTGTACACAACTCTGATCAGAAAACTCACTGTCCACTTAGATACTTACAACTTTCAAGGCAGCTTTAAAACTGATGAGAGCTGCTTAGATAGAGCTCTTCCATGGTGTACATAAAAGCAAAATTAAGGTTTTGGGCTTTCAAGCCCAAAGGTAAGGGCTTTCAAGCTTTTCTGTACCATTTATATTACAGCCAATAGTAGTTTGAACTAGGCATAGTTATTGTTTAAAGAAGCATGCAGCTTTTTCAAAGGAAGAGAGTCAGAATTATTCTCATCAACTGAAGGTGCCTGAATCACAGGTTTTGTTCTACCCTTAATGCTGCATCTACATTCTCTCCTCCTCAGAGCACACATTCAGAAAAGGAGTGGCCTGCTACTTATCTTAATTACAGGTCTTACTATCTCTTTCTCTTTGGACACAAAGCTTCATAAATCAAACAAACAGGAAGAGAAATTGCATTCAGATTACATAATGAGGTTTATGTAAATTGCACCTACAGCCCAGGGTCCTGAACTTCAAAGGCATTCCAGTTCCTCGTTACCCCCTGGACCAAGGCCCACTGTTTTGTCTTTATTTAAATAAGTTGGCATGGCATTTGGAGTGCTCAAAGATGAGAAGAACTGGTTCAAGTGGCTATTATGGCGTTTTGAGAATTATGACTACAATCCAGAGCCTAGTAAAGATGAAGATTCCTGTTGTCACTGCACAAGACCAAGAACAATTAATACCCTTCAGAGGGACAAATTTAACCCTGGCACACAAAAACGCATTGAGTTAGCCTCTAAAAATCTTGCCCACTTACACAATTTTAATTTTCCTTCTACCAAGAACTAAACTAGATTAAACTGGAGAGAAAATTTCCCTGAAACTCAGTATTTTGCATCAATATGTAAATAGTTATTCTTAGCTGTCAAATCGAGGAACACACAGTTAGTTGAGCAATGAGTATTTTCAGCATCCCTCCAAATAAGTCAAAGCCAGCTGGAAGAAATTTTACTTCCCTATCGACAGAAAAAGCTTCAAAGAATTGTGTGCTACGTTGTGAAATTAAATGACTTCACTCCAGGAGGTCTTTCTTCTTGACTTAAGAGTTATAATTTTTAAATGCAATGTCCTCCAAAGAACAATTTTTGCCCCCTAAATAGTGGGGGGATGGAGCAGGAAGGGGGGTACAAAACCCCCTAGAGATTATGTACCATTCCCATTCTTTCACATATTTAACCACATCCATAGGAGCAGAAAGTCTCAGCCATCAGATCCCAAGGTCAGGACTGGCTAGCTAGCTAACCAGGGAAGCAAAATAGCCCCTGGCTGGGGTAACTGGCATAAAGAACTTGGACTATCCACTAAATGATGTTATGTGACAGTGGCAGGGAGTACAGAGGGCCCTGGTGACCACATCCATGGTGAGTAAACACAGACAAGACCCCAAAGGGTGATTACTGACAGTCCTTCTTTAAAAAAAAAAAAAACAAACACCACAGTGGCTGTGCCAGCACAGACACCACAAAAAACCAGTTCTGCCATTCATTTTGCCAACCTGAAATCCTGAACAGAACTTCAGCAAAACACAGTATTGTTATTCATTTAAAACCCACATACATCCCTCCGTGATGGTATAACAGCTGTTGCATTCCAAACAGCAAGTAATGTTTTTTCTTTCCGTTAACAGTTTATCATATAGCACACATATGATAAAAAGTAAACTAAGTTATATCATAAATAACAACACTTAAGTTTAAAATTCTCAGATACTTAAGGTGACTTCAGTATGTAACAGCAATCAGTGGGAAAATGTTCAATTCATATTTGCCACGAGTTATTTTTAGAAAGTGGTATCTATGTTAAGATACCACAGTGGATAAATGCCAGACTAATTGAAAAAAATAACTAATCTACAATGAATACAGGTTATTTTCTAGTGAAAAATGTCCAGATTATTCTCACAAAAAAGCCAATGTTACAGCCAATTCAACTGTCCAGAAAGGCTATTTAAGGACAAGAGTTACACAAGGAATAAAACACAGTGCTTTGGAATGAAGCACAAAACTGAAAAACCTAGAATTTTCACAGATATTTTCTGCCATGAAATTTATAGACCTTAACTACCTCACATCTATACACAACTCTGACACTACCATGCAGGTATAATTTTAACAGGTTTCCAATCTCTCAGATTATTTTCATAAGAAAGATATCATTGCTTGTTTTTTTTAAATGAGGACCATCGTCCTCCTGTGATGTTTCTTAAACATCCTGTGAAGGGCTTAGTGTTTCAGAATTCCTGTCTTAGAGCCAAATATAGAAAAAGTTAAGACACATTCATTTTTCAGTGGATTTAAAACTTTTTTGAAGGTCAGTTGCATTTCTCTTAAACATCTCAGAGAAATAAAAACTAAGCTGGAATCACATGGCCAAGACAGTGAAGTTTACAAACGTGAAGATATTTTGGTACACCCCATCCCACCCTTTTTACTTGGGTTAAGTTTCCCCACACAAACTGCAATTGACTTGAAGCATCAAAATCTATTCCATTTGAATATACACACACAAAATATTTTACCAAAATACCCTCGAAGGTAACTACAGCATTGAGTTCTCTGGGTTAAAGAATAGTTATTACAGAGTTACTCCAGACAAAAAGTTTCCCAAAGTGTAAATCCTCATTTGAGCATCAAAGCTCTAAAATAGAGCAATGAAACTGACTCAAGGGAAGCTGAAAACAAGTACATGAGCACTTTGATCTGAACTAAAATGCCAGTGTGCCTCATTCCACAAGCAGTGAAACAATGAAAAGTGAAGACTAAGTCAAGCTATCTTTGCTTCTGTCCAAGGCAAATAGAAGGCCAGTCTTTTGTTTCTTTTTCTTTTTTCTCCCCTAAAGCGGAAAATATTCGAATATTATAATAGCTTAAATAGTTATTCATAACAATCACCCCTTAAACGCAGAGGGAAATGAAGCAGCAGTCTCCAGGATTTCCATCTCTAAACTTCTATTCTATGGAATTCTGTATGCATAAATTTTTCAAATTGACTTGCAGGTTATCTTGTATGTGCCTCTTTTCTACAGGACCACTTAAATAACGAATAAATCTCTTTATGTTGTTTTATAAAGAGATTTTTTTTAACTATCGAAGTAGGTTTTGATAGCTAAGAGGCACACACCAGTTGCTAACACCAGATCAAATTAATCCTTTTTTTTGTGCTATTAAGCAGTACCTTCCCAAGAACTATGTAGTGCCTTAGATGCATAGCAGTCTGTCAGTGTCCTAACAGAACAGATGGATGCTTTAATTACAGAAGGGCTCTTAGGTATATCAGCAATGCCATCATCAAGAGGATGTTAGTACAGCTTTAAAAAAAAAGGGGAGGGAATAACTGGTAAAAATTGCAAGAGGGACAGTACCAGAATACATTAAGAGAAAAGAAAGGAAAAAGAATGCCATGTTCTCTGCTGCAGCAGTGAAGAAATTCAGCTCTTGGATGTACCAAATTAGGTACTACATATTTAGTATATATAGTAACTGCTATGTACATCACACTAAAATCTCCCGTGTCGGTACTTAACACGTACTTAAGTTATGGACGCTAGCCAGGAGTACAACAGAATTTAAAAGTTGCAAAGACCATTGCACTTAACAGCTGTCACATACCAAAGCTCAGCTGCGGCTGCACCAACATTCCAGCATTATCTGCATGGCTCCTCCTTCCCAAGAGCCCCCCTGAAAGCTGCCTACCTCAGAAAGACCCATTCCAACAGGAGATAAGCAGGTGGAGCCAGCCAAAGGCAATGCAACCATTTTAAACTTTCCTGCAGAACAGAAATGCCATTACCTTGGGACCAACATGGACCAAGCCCAGATTTAAACTGCTACGTAGCTGAAATGCAAGTTTCCCAAAGAGGAAAATTTTAGGCATTACTTCTCTCTGCAGGAGATGCCAACACATAAATGATTACAAGGTAAAAAATGTTCATCCGAGTCACGTTAGGAAGAAAAAAAGAATCAGGATCATAGCAGCCTTAGGTAGAGGTGGTTTTTTCTTTTGGTTTCAGACAAGTTCACAGAGACCTCTCCTATCCAATCACACCCGCAAAACGGCATCCATTCACACTGATGGGAATTAATTACTTTCACATTAAAGATATGAGATGTCAGAACTATGTCAAGTGCTCCAAAAGCAACTCTTTAGGGCACAGCTGTTCTCCCACACTCAATAATAAAAAGAGTGTCTCTGGCATGCTTCCCCCCCATAATGGCACTTAGTCACCTTAAATCGAGTTTATCAATGTATTAAATAGCTGTACTGAGTTATTCACCAAGTAGCACAACAAGCAGCCAGCAATTCAATACATTCCACGAAGCTCTGCACTGCCAGGCCTCTGGCACCTTCTAAACTAAGCATCTAAAACCGTGTTTCCACCCATCTAGCTGGAAGTCTTAGTACGACCCCAACTACAAGGCATACTTAAAGAAGGCAAGCAAACACAATTGCCCTGAGAACCACAACTGATCCTGACACGAGATCTTCCCCCCCTTTTCTTCACTGGACAGAACAACATCCCTTATAATGTACTTCAAGACCAAGCTAGATTAATTTTTCTTTTTCACAGCTTTCTAAAAGGCCACGTGGGCCAAAAGGATCTCTTCCCAAATAACATCTGACAGCCAGATGCCAAATTTACACCCTTAATTACATCTGGCATTTCTTAGTATTCTGCCTATAGGCAGTCACCTACTGAAAAAGTGATATATTTGATGACACTGGCAGGTGCAGAAGCCCTATGTCACATCAGGGGGCAGAGAATTTAACGGTGGCCAAGTGCCAGAATCAGAAACAACATCACCTTTCATCACTAAAACAAAAAAGGCTCAAACATCCATTGTACTGAACCAGTCTTCAAGACCAGGATCGTATTACACATGCCCCTTGCCAGGCAGAAACTCCAGAACACAGCACTGCATATAATTCCATGCTTATTTTTGATCTAAAACAAATAAGAAGTTTTGCAGCTTTTAATGAGATTGTTGTATCAGTCTGTTTTTCCTTCTACCTGCAAATTATTGGCCAGGGGAAGTCAAGGCCAGGGGACAACAATTATTTTTACAAAGCAACAAGGAATACTATACCTCGATTGCAAAAAGTCCTCTGCTCACAACCATCACAACCACTCCTGAGGTTTTTAGGAACAGTTTAGGAAGCCTGACCTAATCGGTCTCCCAGCGACAATATCATGACTGTAATTGCACTATGGATTCTTACACAGTTCCATAACTCAGTCACACAGAATCTCAGCAGAAAGCTATTTAACCATGTCCTTTTAGAGATTAAGTATTTCAGACTTTGAGGATATTATCTTTTGTTGATAGATTTCAATAAGGAGAAAAATTGACATGCCTGACCAATCACTAATTCCCAGTTTTGCTCAAATTGATGGTATAGGAAGTAGGATCAGCCCCTTAAAGCTGTAAGGGATTTTGTTTTAGCAGTAGTGTTATCCATTTAATGCTTAAGAGTCAAGACACTCATGAAATCAACTACATTTACACTCTTAAGGAAGAAAATGAGAGGAGACACCAGAATAAATATGCACTAACCACATGCTGAAACAAACCAAGGCAATGTACAGGAAGCACTTTTACCTTCTTAGTGTCCCATTTTGGTTTTGAGGGTTTTTAAACACCAGATAATTCATTTACAGAATATTTGTGGACTGCTATTTATTAACAAAACTGTTTTGTCATAGTAGAAAAATCTGATTCTCTGCAGTTCTCCTAGCAATAATTTTTTAATCTGTTTTCCAGATTCCACAACAGGAGAAATTACCAGCCTACAGCAATCACTAAAACTACTTGCAGCACTGTCTTATGTGGAATTTGTAATGGTGAGTTTCATTACAGTTATCTTCCACTCTTAAAACTGTCTAACCTCAGAAATATAAAAAAAAAACCAAAATCATCACTTTGCTCTTTTCTCCCCACTCCAGGGGGATTAGGTGAAAGAATTCCTTTTCGAAGCAATGCAATAAATCCAACCTAGGTTTATGCCATTTCACATCAGTACAAGACCAGTATCACCAAATCCTACTGAGACAGCTTGCAGGAAATTACAGGGATAGAGATGCTAGTGGTTCTCTATCCATTGGGACAAGCCAGGCCACTTAAATCAACGAAGTCCTAGGCAAACAGGAAATCACTGTTTTAAAGCTTTCCTTAGGGTATGATCCTGGAGGATCATTTATTAAAAAAGTATTTCTCCTAAGCAAAACACTTAACTTTGGGGCCAAAAAAATTGCTCCCCTTTCCAGTGTAATTTGGTGTATGTTATGTTCTTTTTAAGTGTCTCTCCTTCCCTCCCTTTCATCTTCGGGTTGTGTGTGTATAAAATAAGGAAGCAGAGATAACTCACCAAGATAGTTACATAAAATCAGTATGATTACCTGTCAGTAATATTTTCTTAGCTGTTTTTGGCTGGTCTGGTACTTTAGATGCTGCAACCTTTCTGTTACAAGCACCTGATCACAGGTGTTTTAGATGTTGATCACAGATCCCCTCAAAGAGATAAGGATTTCAAAAAACGCTGCACTTTTGAAGTACAGAGGCATACTTGTTAGCATATGAACTTGCATAAGAAATTTGCATTAATTTAATCCTATGTATGCTCACAGAAATACCTTTCTATCCAGTAGTTTTGTACAAGGAAGTCTAAAATGTACGAGCTATGTTAGCAGTCAAGTTGAGACACTGAAATAAAATAGAGCTACAACATCCTCGTTTAGCATGTATAATTAATCATTTAATACATTAAAACTACATGCAAACAGGCTTAACTGTGTGTAAGGCTTCACTGTGTTTCCTGATTGTGTTTTCTTTAGAACGCATCCTGTTAGAAAAGGAGGCACACAGCTGTCCCAACTCAAAACACGTGTGTGCAGCCCCATTTAATGCTGGGGTGGGACTAGAAATAAAGGAAGTAACATCGCTCCCAGCATCACCTGCTGACTTCCATCCTCAAGACTAGGCAGAGAAACACAAAAGACTACAATCATCATCTGGTAAAAAGAGTATTTTAAGCTACTTTCTAACCCCAGTGCATCTAACCTATTTCTGTCAATTCCTTTAACAAATACTACTTTTGCACTCGTTAACCCAGGGTCATTGTACAATCAGAAAAAAA
>JANPWX010000023.1:2715431-2796248 GCA_024734555.1 Trochalopteron elliotii | reverse complement strand
GGGCGGGAGCGCGGGCGGGAGGCCGGGGATCGCCGGCTGTGTCGCCGCTGCTCCGCGCTGGTCCGGCAGGTGTAACGTGCCGCTGCCGCCCGTCAAGGCGCGGGGCTGAATCCGTGTTAAAATTATTCCAGGACTTTGTCCCGCTCTCCATGTTTGTGTTCCTTATGTCTGGTCAGAGGGTTTGGCAGGTTCAGTGGCCGCACTCACCCCGCTCTGTCCAACCTGACGCGTTCTCCCCGTTGGCCACCTGGCCACGGAGCCCAGGCATCGTCCGCTCTGAAGAGGGAGATGATTTCTCTAGATCCAAGATGGAGAATGGAAATGGAGACATGGAAATGTGGGTGGAAACATCTATGTGTATACACGCGCACATACCGTCAAAAGAGCTGCTTTGTCAGTAGACGCAGAAGGTTTCGGTGCCATTAGTCTGTCATTGTATTTCAGACGCTAAACTTACCTAAGATGACGAGTTGCAGAAAATTGCTGAGAAGCAGCCATTAAATAGAAACATATTTCAAAAAAACATGTCCCATGGTTTTAAAGCAAATTACTGAAAAGGAAAATCAGATACATTCAATTCACAGTGCAAACGTGAGGTTTTATACTGCAAGGACACCATACTGTGGAATTTGGAGAAATCTCTTATGCTCCCGGAGATGTTTTAGCTGAGTAATGCCTGCTGGATGGGTCTGTGACTGCCTGAGATCTCTCCTTTTTAATCCATTTTGTAAAATCGCAGCAAAGCATCTTGCCAGATATTCATGAAAATGCAATAGACTGCAATAAATTGAGCGTTCTGGGCAATTGACCAGTTACATCAATATTAGGGGAGATAAATCATCTCTAAGAACCCTGAGATAAACTCTTAGCAAAACATTATTTTTAGCGGGTCAGTATTTTTAGTGAACATGTGTAATAAAATAAACCAGAACCCTAATAAAATTAAGGTTTACCTTCCCTAATAAAACATTTCTCCACACTTCCACATTTCCGTGTTCGTACCACATAGAAGCAGATGAAACAGTGCACAGAAAACAGGTATTCCCCAAAGAATTTACAATGGAATTATGTAGCTGCCTTTTAAAAGTTTTTTGTAACAGCAAAGCTGATGTTTACTGCATGTGAAAACCACCCACTTTCTGAACAGAACAATCTGAAAATTGACTGGTCTGATTGTGGAGTTCATGCCGAGCCGTATCTAGAGCTGCAATGATCAGCAGGAACTTCTTTGGAATTCAAGAGCACAAACTGACAGAAGATGATGACAGCACTTGGCTATTAAAGACTTAAACTGGTGCCCAAAACCTCCTCTGACAGTACGCAGAGACACGCAGCAGAAGTCAGAACTGAGAAGATGAGCTCTGGTTCTAGCTGTTTGATATATTCTGATTTATTTCTACTGCTTTGCACCATCCTTGTGCCACCTACTCCACAGAGGTTACACCAGGTCCCCTGATTTAAATGTGTGAGAGAAATGTTCTGCATGCAAACACACACACACACAGACACACACACACTCAGAAGGAGACAGCAGGCTCTAGGGATATTATTGTTAATGATGATACTTGAAATGTTTCCAGCAAACAGCTTCCAGCCCTTGTCTTCTTTGGGGGAAGTGGCGAGAGAGAAGATCTACCTTTCTCAAACTGTTCAAATACCTGAATGTTCATCTACACAGAGAAAAAGTCCAGAACACAGAACCAAAGAGATGTCTCCCAGAGCTTCCAGTTTTCTCCCTTGTGGCTGGAGATACCGCGTCCTACATGTTAGTGAGATCCCCCAGCACAGCAGATACACAAGCTGAACATCAATTTGAACTGAGCTCAGCTGATTTGTTCTCTGCCCTAACTGGAAGACTGTCCCAGGGTCACCCTGTCCTCCCTGTTGGGAAATTCCTTCCAATTTTTGGCCTGAATTTTACACATGGGTAGTCTATGCACATATGCTCACATACCAGCTTTGCATTGCCCTTTGACTCAAATAACTGTGGGGTTTTCTTTTTTAACTCCAGAGCCTTTATCCCAAGGTGCTTAGAAGCAGCAACAGTATTCCCTGTCAGGCTTTGTTTTCTCTGTTGGGTAGACTTAAACACACTCTTGTTGTGTCCTCTGAGAACATAGTTCCCATAGTGTAGGAACACGCAGTTAAGGTCATTTGGACAGCTTTGGGCCAGATCCTCCATGGGCTGGCTCTGGGTTTTCTCCACGGGTCCACATGGAGCAGCCACTGTCTGAGATACAACTTGGAGAAGTGGCCGGGGACTGAGCTGACCTCGCTCTCTCTCTTGCCCAGCTTACTCACCGCTGCCAGCAGCCCTACTCATCAATGGCTTTATGCAATTAAAGAAAAAAGTAGCTGTACTAAAGTCCTGAGTGGGGGAAAGTTGTTGGATTTATCTCTGCCCTGTGAAATTTGTTGAGGAGTAGAAGGCTGCAGTGAGGCTCCTGGCATCCTGTGAGTCCTGAGTTGCGCTGTGAGGAGAAAAGGGAGTGTGCGGTCGATTTTCATACTCTGCTGAATATGAAGGCAGCAGTTTCTCTAGTGGCCTAGCACCTTCAAATGTTAGCAGTACCCAGCCTGGTTATTTTTGCATTGTGCAGGGAAGTGTGCTTGAAATCTCTAAGTATCTGCATATTTAAATTGAACTCTCCAGCTTATGAGAAAGCGCTCCTATTTTCCATTTCCCACTATCTCATATATACTCTTAAACTCTCCCAGAATTGTGAATTTTGATAGGGATTAACTGGTGTTGTCAGGCACAGGAATGGAGTTTATGAAATTGATGTTTGACAGAAGGATGTGGAAGGGTGAAATACACATTTCCCTTTTCTAAAGTTGGATTGATGACAGCTGTTTGGGAGACAGGTAAAATGAAACAGGATGGTTTGCAATCTGCAGTTTTCTGACCAGACCTGGGCAATCTTGAGGAGGAGTTTTCTGATTACAGGAGTTGGCAGCAAAAATGAGGGAATGAAAAGTAATTTATCGGAGATTACTATAAATTACTCCATACCAAAACTCTTCACACTGAATGAACAAATTATACACTCACACACACAGGTGCAGGAAAATCCAGAAGCTCTTGAAACCACAAGAAGACTTTTGAGGACAGTGTTACATCCAGAGTTATCAGACCTTATCTGGAATCCTCACAGAGGTTGGAGCTGTTGTGGTTATCACTGTCTGGGTTTCTGCCTGCAGCTGCTACAGCTACAGCAGGAGGCATCAGGCTCCCTACACATCCCCAGAGCTGACTGAGTAACTGCAGTGGTGCTTGGAGTGTGTGAATTCCTGCTTAGCCTCCCCCAGTTCTCACAGATTCCTTTAAAGCCCTCAGGGATACATTGTGCTGTTATTAGATGTTTCTACAAGGGAAGGGACAGATTATGGGCATCAGCTGATGTCTGTGGTTTTCCTTACTCTTTCATTATGAATGTAGAAGAGAGGACCAGGTCCAGCTTTGATTCATATTGCTGCTGGCTCTGTTCTGTTCTTTGTTAGCATTATACCCCTTCATTTCTGGTAACATCTTGGTTTAGCTACAGTTAATATTTTGTCAGACAATTCAATGATGGCTTATTTGTTCTGTCTAATTTTTCAGAAATATCTGCTGCAGTGGGATAGTAAACAGCTTTTGTAGACTCAGTTTTACCATGAACTATACTCAAAGGGATCTTTTTTTTTTGTTATCTCAAATACGCAGTGAACACCCAGTTTCAGTTTTGTTTTCAAAGATATCATTGCAAAATAATATGCCATCATTAAACAGGAATTGCTTAATCCCCAGTCCTTGACTACAGAAAAATTGACTGACAAGTCAGTTCTGGATCAAACGCTGAGTGCTGAGAGATGCTAGTGTGGGAAAGATTATATTTACACTTTCTCTGCTATAAGTCATCTTCAGTGATGCTGCTAAATGTTCATCTGTGTTTCAAAAAGGTATGAATCACTTTAGTGATTCCAGTTAACATGTGAAGGTGGAGAGGGAGCTTAGAAAGAAATAATTTCATGTCCTTCAACCCTGCAGAGTGTTAGGGAACTTACTCAGCTCCCTTCTTTAGTAGCCTGTTTTTTAGTAAGGGAGAGTTTTTCTACAGGTGACAAAGCAAGAGACTTATTTCAATGTCAAAATGCTGAAACAAAAGACATTTGCCACTGTATGTGTAATTCAGAGACAAGGAGATGGATGAGCAAAGGGACCATTTGGAATTAAACAATATAGTAAGAAAAACCTTCTTTCTAGAGAGAAATTGAATATTGTCATATGGAAGCTGTTCTCAAAATATTATTTTAGGATTAATTTCATTTTTCAAAATGCTAGGTATGCACCTGTGCCCTTCATTCCTATTTGCAATTGCCACAGCTATAGGAACAAATTGGATATACAGATAACAAGGAACTGAAATTTTATGCTGATTGTTGCTCCAGCTGTGAACTTGAGCACAATAGTGTCTGTATGTTCCATGGCAGTTGTGCTCATCTTGGCATGTAAAGCCTTCAGTGAAGTAAGGTATTTAAGATGGTGCTTATTCAGGGAAACGTTTACTTTTAAAAGTGTTCTTGTATTGAGGATATGATTAAGAACTATTCTTGAACAGGGAAGTTTCCATTACTCAATGCCTGAAATATAATTTAAAAGCCGTTAGTGATCTTACAGTTGCCCTTTTGCTTATATATTCAGTAACACTGGATTATTATGATCCAGGGGGTTATTTGTACCTACAGCTCCTTAAATAATTTTCAGCAAGGTTTGATCTGTATTTCTGATTCCAAAACCACTTCCATACAAGTAATATCAACACTAGTACATGTTCTTCAGCAGTGCACTTCAAAGCATGTTACAAACGAGATTAAGTGTAAATATTTTCATAATAAGGAGAGAGGAGAAAAGAGGCAAGTACCTTCTTGGCTGCACATTAGACCCCTCTCAAGGTGATAGGCACAAGTCAAGTCCCCATGTTCTGAAAGTGGAGTGCCAGGCTGTGAAACTTCCTTCTTGCTGAACCAGCTCCCTCTGGGCAGAGGTGCAGAATCCGGCTGTAAGGTTGCTCAAGTGACAGTGATTCTCACTTGCAGTACTTGGCCACTTGAATTTCAGTTTCTTGTAGAGCTAACCTGTATTGTTTTCAGCAAGGCAGGGTTTTCCTAAGCCATCAGCAGCAGCAGTGGAGATCCTTTGATTACACAAATGTTTCCCGTTGTGACGCACTGGCTGAGCTCTGTTAGCATTGCAGTTAAACACTTGGGAGGTGCAGCTTCCTTAGCAAATTTTGGAATCTCTTCTCCAGCACAAACTTCTTGTTCCCATCATATGAAGAAAGAAAGGAAGCAGCAGCACCTCCTTTGCAGTTCAAGGCAATGAGCAGCTGATCCTGAGTTAACTATGTGGCTGAAAGCCACATGCAGAGGAAATAAACTTGAGGAAAAGGAAAGGAAAAAAAACCTCAGCTTTGTTATACCTGGATTGATTACAGGTCTATGTTACACATTCTAGTGTTATATTAGATACTGTGTTAAAATTAAACCAGTATTTTACAGATTTTGCTTTTAATTTGTGTTGATAATTTTTGCAAAGCCAGACCTTGTAATTGTCAGTAGACTCAGCAACCCCATACACTAATCCTCTTACTGTGTTTTTGACTCTTCCATTTTAAGCTATTCGTTTTGTTTGTTGCTTTTTTAAAAGAAAAGAGCTTTGCTGCCTGTTAGATAATAAAGCACTAAAAGATTCACTTCCAGAACTTTATAAATCCTTCCTTGTAATTATTTCTTTTTATCTTACTTCCTCATATGGCGTCTTAAGCCCTTTTTGTTTCAGAGCTCTACAACTCCTCAAGGTACAGTATTCATCACTACTGATAGAGATGGATTACCATGGATTCATTAAGCTGCAGCCAACACAGTGACTTGAATGTGATGATTTTACATAATGCCCTAAATAGCATGACTGGTGCATTTGAAGTGACCCAAGAGATTCCAACATTTTTGGTATCAGCTTTTCACGAGGTTAGTCATCTCCCATTAATTCCCTTGTAAATATCTTGAAGGAAGGATACTGTGTGTTGTTAAAAGGCTGTGCATAAAGCCCTTTCATGTGAGACTGAGGATATGTTTCCGCCATACAGCAGGTTTGGCAACAAAGTTGGCTTAGAAAGGTCATGCCCCTACTCACTTGTATTTGCCTCTTCTGCATGGTGTGTTGCCACTCCAGTGTGTGGAACAGCACCACCAGCAGCGTAATGGGAATGTTCTACATTAAAATAAATTGTGCCTGAAGAATCTCAGGTATCCCTTCAATACAGTAAGAATCCATCACATAAATGCAAGCTATTTATTTGTGAATGTCATAAGCAGTGAAGTGAGAATAGCACAGGGGAAGCTAAATCCTCAAAATATGTGTTAGTGATGATTTATCCTAGTACAGAGTGCTATCAACAGCTGCATCTACAGTACTTTACTTGAAGTATAAACAAAGATGCACATTATGCCCTTTGAAGGAGCCTTTTAAAATTTATTTCTTCAACACCAAAGGTGTCTCTTGTTAAGAGTAAACATGGAAATACTCCAAGGAAATTAACAAAATAAAGCCTTATACAGTTAAAATATTGGCAGAATCAACTTAGAAGTTAAAACTAAAATAGCTCGCTGTCACTTCTGTGGTTCCCCAGGGACCCCTCTCAGAAGGGCTTTCAGAAAATCTGTAAGGACCATATCTGAGCTTTGATGAAAATGACCGTAGGGAGTTAAATCTAGGAGAGTAGGGGTTTTTTTTCCAGTGGCAATTGACTTCTAGGCCGGCAGCCATGAACTTGTGTGCAGAATTGCTTTCATGTGCCATGTCAGCAGCACATGAATGTGGCTACCAAAGGTGCCTTGGCTTCAGAGCTCCACCCCTCCCTTGCACACTCGCTCAGCCATTCCAGCTATGACTGCGTAGTCACAGGGCTGTGACATGCTGCTGCATGAGATTAAGGGAGCTCTTTGTAATACACTGGAACGATGGGAATGGGCTCGGTATTCATGGGTGAGGCTAAACAAAACTTCCAGGAAAATGAGTCTATCACCTCACTGACAGGTCATGTGGCTCCCCATTACAGCAACCCACAGGTTGCATCACATCACTGTGATGCCCTGCTCTGTGCTTTCTGTCAGTCTGTGCAGAAGCTGGCCTTGGACAGTCAGGAAGGGAAGTCATATGAAAGGGAGAACAGCTAATATTTTAGGATCCAGGTTTGACTGAGGTGAAAGCATGCATTGTTAGCTTTGCAACTGTTGGTCAGGATACACCAAATTACAGTCATGTGTATATAATTGGCATCCAAACTCTTTCAGAGGCAGCATCATCCTGCTTTTGGTTTTCTAAAGGTGTCCTTTGTTGCTTTCTAAGTGCCAAGAAGAGATCTGAATGATCTGTGAGACTCCACCTGTTCTGGTCCAAGCAAGGGTAAAACCAGGTTCTCCAAACTGATGTGAATTCTCATTGCTAGAGTAGAATAAGCTCTTAGTTTTCCCAAATGCCTACATGCCCAGGCACTGTCACTGGTAGTATGTCCTCCAAGATATTCAGTGCCTGTGACCTAAGCACTCTGCAGATCAGGACATGCCTTGGGGTTAAATTTTCATCAGCCTCTTCATAAGACAGGCAGTGAACCCATTGTGAAAACCCATTGGTGGCCCCCATGCAGTTGGGAAACGCTGTGTTTCAAAGTCAGCCGGATTTTTAGGAACATTGTTTCTGCCAACAGGTACTGATAACCTGCTTTCATAATAATAGCACAAACTTCACTTTCCAGCAACCTGACACACTTCTTTGCCACACCAAACAGATCTGTCCTGCACCAGTAGTGGAGTGGAATGCCATAGTGCCAGGAACCTAAGCTTTCCAACATCTACTTTCTGACAAAAAAGAAAATGATGGTGCACAAGGTGAAGACGTTTCCAGCAAAGCTGAAGAGGCAGAGGGATGGAGCTGCCTTAGTATCTGTGACTGTGAGCAATCAGGCTTTTGAAAGAAGCCCAGCAGGGTGGGCTTTTCCACGAGGTTGGTCCATAGTCCAGCACACAAGAGCCAGCCAGAGAGCTCTTCTCCACAGCGATTGCACTCCGGCTGCTGGCCAGGGTTCACATCTGCCATGGCTTAGCACAGCTGGGCTACAGGCGTTTCTGGGTGATGGCCAAGTATTTTGTGTCCTACCATTCTTGGCTGCCCTTTCATATTTTCTTCATATCAGATCCCAGCATACAAGGAACTTGCAGCAGATTTTTAGGTGACTGCTGGAAACCCATTTATCACATCATTCCCCCACATGGTGGCATTGCTTGCAAAAAGTGTCTGCTGATTCCCAGTGTGTGATGTTTTGTCCTCAGATGCTTTAGCCAGAGTTCTGCTGCCTTGAGGGAGTATTTACCACCAGGCATGCCTGGTTCTCTTCACTTACTCTGAGAATGAATGCTCTTCCAGATCAGATGGACCATGGAGGTCTCTGAGACCAGCAACCCCACTCAGAAGCTCTCAGAGGAGCTGTGTATGAACATGCAGCTACCAGAAAGGCTCTACTGACTCTCCTTCTGTCATCAGTGGTGCAGACCAGCTGTCAGAGGAGTGGTCACACTGCTCTGGGGTCACCATGGAGTGACAGAGGTCAGGCAGGCACAAATGCAGGCTGCTCCATGACCATCCCTGAAGGGATGCACTGACTGAAGAAAGCCAAGGAATTTGGAAAACCTCTGTATGAGATGTCTAATGAACACATCTCACTACAGAGAGGAAGTATTGGTAAGTAATGTGCATTATGGTGGATGACCTCTGGACCTCCTCAGGTCAGCCTTCCAGGAGCAGGGCGAACGTCAGAGTGAGATCACATCACCCAGGGCCTCGCAGAGCACAAAACCTCAGTGCAGTTCTGGCAGGCTGGAATTAGCAGGCTGAGTCACTCAGCCAGGAATCAGTTGTCAATGTGGTTGCTGTTGAACGAGTGTAACGACAGATTGTCAAATACCTAAACAAGGGCTGCTTTTTGGCAAGAGTTGAGATACTGAAATGATTTGTAAATCATTTGCAGAATTTCCTACCTACATCTTTTCAGCAGCATAAGTGGATTAGACCACTGGTGCTTCTAGATAGCACCCTGCTGCAAAGGGGTTGTCACCACACACTTCAAGGGAAGATGAAAGGACAGTGATGGTAGATGGTGTAGGACAGCCAGTCTCAGAAACCTATTCCCAAAACTGCAGTGATTGGAGGCTGGCTTTACCCCAGAAGCATGAGTATAAATCCCTTCCAAAGCTCTTGTTTATTTTTATGCATGTATTAGCAGTCCTCTTTTGACTCCTGCTAAGGTTTTGGTTGTGATGATACTAGGTAGGAAGGGATTTGGCTGAGTAATTGCATGCTGTGCAAAAACTTTATTTCCTTTTTGTGATTTTGAAAAGTGTCCTTTTTCAATTTAAATGAATATTCCTTTGTGTTTATACTGTGGAAGGGAAACCAGCAGCATGTATTTGTGAGTGGATTTGCTGGACAGGGGCTGGGATTGGTTTCCCACTGCTTCAAACCAGGGGAAATCACAACAGAGTGAATATGCAAATTAAGGGTTCTGGTTAATCAGACTCAAGAGTAATTTGGAACAAAGGGAAAGTCTTAGTGGAGTTTGTCCTTACAATACACCCATATTTTTTTCTCTGCCTCCCTTGCCTCTTTTTCTTTCAGGAATGATTCAACACAATATCTTATAAGAAACTTAACAATTTCTGATTGAGCAAGCTAGTGCAAGGTATCCCTGCTCATGGCAGGGAGGTTGAAAATAGATGATCTTTAAGGTTCCTTCCAACCCAAACCATTCTGTGTTTATATGACTAAAAATCAAGACAAAAATCAAGGCAAAATCAATCAAACACCTTAACCCTAATGCTTTCTTCCAGTTGTAAAATAGTCACCAGAACAACCCTTATTAAAGGGGCTAATTAAGTATGATCCCTTTTTCTTTCTTGTAGAGGTTATTGGAAAACAACTCAAGCATCGTCTTTGTTATATTTTTGCTGAGAAAGTTCCTTCTTTGTCAGGGGAAGGGTAATTGTGATAGCAAGCTGCTTCTGTTCCCAAATTCCCTGATGTGCTGGGGTCATGTTGCATATTTGCACTCTCCTTTAACAAGGAGCAACAACACAGACAGAAGGGCTTATTTTTGGTGTCACTACATTTAGAGCAGATGTTATAGGCTCAATTATCCTGGTACTTCAGCTGTAACATTGCATTATTCTCTAAGCTCCGTGTCTGTGGCTGAAATTGTTTTGTTGGAAGACATTGCTTTCTGAAAGCTGATGCTTCTGCTCCTCCACTTAGTATAGCCTGACAGCTACCTTCAGTAAGCAAATTTATCATTTTGGATTGCTTCTGCACCGTAGCTACAAATCACATTGGATGTACTGCTGAACAAAACACGTTTTATAATGTGGAGCATCTGCCCATTATAAGAATATCCAGCATTTTAATGCAGGATCATTAGTCACCGAGAGTAAATTGATAGGTTATCAAGTCCTGCACATTTCAGCCAGAGTTCAAAAAAACCCTACTTGTGTAATGCAGGAATATTCTAAGTTCAGCATCCTCACAGTATAGTTGAGCATCTCCATATATAACAATGTTGTGAAACAGAAAGACATGTCTGCAGCTCCTGAATCATGGCCTTGAAATGCAGCATGACAATTGTTTCATTTTGAGGCCAATGGTGATGAGCTCTGTCAGCATGGCGAGTAATTAGAAGAAATAGGGATCGTTTGACTCATCTTTTCTTCCTGCCTTTGCCAGGTCTTTAAAGAAACCATTTTCACCATCTAAAGCCTATTCCATTCATTTACTGCATCACATTGTTCTGGAGTTATGTTTGTGAAAAGGGACTCTGCATTTTTAATTTGAAGGTTTTTTCTCTTCGAAGCAATAAAACCATTTTAAATGCTTCCTGTAAAGGTGTTATTTAGAATGCATAAATTGAGATGAAAATAACTAAAAATAATGAGTCAAGCCAATAAAACTGGCAGAAGAATCAGCCAAATGGTAGATCAAAGAAGGCAGATCACATATTAAAAAACAGTTGAATCATTTTCTTTTAAAAATCCAGCTAGACATGCAATTCCTTATCTCTGTCGCCTAACATTTGCCGTATCTTCTACTTTATGAACACATACACTTTGCTTGGTAAAAAGGCAGAATCTTTCACTACAATGTGTAGCAAGATGTGGCAGTTTTACACTATTTCCCTTATTAAGTAGTGTTTTAACAAGAGGGGGCTTGTTAAAATTTTATTATTTTAGAAGCAGCATTCTCCAGAAGAAATACGCATACATTTCCTACACTTGGACTGTCTGAACAGATTATCCAACAATTACATATTAATTATTAATCACTCAGTGCTTCAGAAGCCACCCCGTGGCTCTCTAGTGCAGGAACTCTGCTGCTTTTGCAACCTAATGATATGATTTTCCCAGCTGCGGTGTTGCAGTGCTCAGTCAGACGGAAGGCTAATGACAGAGGGGGACATGAAGTTACAGGGATGCCTAAGGTTGTGCCTCACCTTGCCTGGAGGAGGTTATGAAACACTAACCTAAACAAATTCAGCAGGCAAAATACAGAAAGCTAGTTAAATGACAGATTACAGTTAGAATTGGAGTGGGCATGTGTTTTAAGTGGTCTGTAGAGGGATTAATGGAAATACCTGAAAATAAGCAAATAGGGAAGATCTTTTCCTCCTGCATTCCCCAAGAACACCTTTTCCAGCTCCATGTTTAAGTGGCAAGCCTGAGAATTGTGATTTGCATTATCTGTACACATTCTTGGCTGTACATGGTTACCACTCAGGAAAACAAGATTGATTTCTCATTCTCAAGCACATTTATAATGTCTGTGCAAATGAATGTAGGGCATATCCCAGCTAGATCAATATTTATGCAGCCTACTTTAGAAAGCAAGGGAGTCGCTTCTGAGCAGCAGGGGATCTTGTAATTTCTTTTCCTCTGGTTTCCTCTGTTCCTCGTTTTCGGTGAAATATGTCTGCATAATGCTCCGTGCTCGCTGACAATTAAAGAGAGTTTTCACGACAGCTCCTCCAAAAGGCCGAGCTGCTGCTGGCACTGCCGGCACCTGGGGACTCCCTGGGGTGGAGGGAGGTGTGGGTGAGCCCGAGGAGCTGCAGGCCAGGCCCGTGGAAGCGGCTGGCCCCGGGAATGTATGGCTGTGGCAAGGTGTGTGAGGGCACCGAGGGAGCACAATGCCACTCCCCGAAGGGACGGGGCTTTCCTTGCCAGCTGGCCGTGGAGCTGGCGGCTTCTGCCCCTCCCTCCAGCTCCATCGAGCCACTTGTCGTTGGCTTTGCGCACTTCATTCCGCTTGCGAAAGAACAACAATTAATTACCCTAATGAAACCCAACTGCAGAATATTGAATACTGTGGTTTGTTTCATTCTTCTAGGCTCACCTCTCTCACACACACATTCCCCGTGCTGTTGTCACAGCTAATCTCTTTCATTCATTTTGAAATGGTGGGCAAGAGGCCAGGGGAGAACGGAACACATAATAAATCAAAAGGCAGTAGCAAAACATTAAAAAGAGCCAAGCTCCCAGCAGTATGCCGGCATCTATGTTTAAAAGGATCTTCCTAAACAGCTGTTTTCTCACAGCACAGCTTTCATTTTCTTGATGCTTAAGAGGAGGCGACTTCACGGACCCAAGACAGAAGGTGGCCTTTGTGAATACCCTTTACTTTTCCTTCTGCCATATTTACCAGGATTTTCTTTTCTTAACCTGACTTGAAAGGACCTTCAAATGCCCCTGGTAATGCAAGTTCCTGCAAAGGGATGCATGTCTTTGGAAATTATTTGGGACATGATAACAAGGAACTTTACAATATTGGTATCTTCTGATTGAGTGTCAATTTAATTTGCCATCTAATAAAATACACTTTACATATATGAAGTATTCCCAGCAAGCTTTTTTTTTTTTTTAATTTTTATTTTTTTTTTCTAAATAAGCTCTTCCATGATGCAAACATGACAAGCTCTAGGCTATTAAATCATCTTGACTTCCATGGCCATAGCACTGAAATGAAGCATTAGCAAATGCAGTATATTGAATGCCTCTGTAGTAAACAATACCATTTTTTTTCAAGTAACTAAGTAGGCAATAAGAACCCTGTCACTTCTGTGTTGACAAAGTATCTTAGTTACTGAGTAACTATAGAGATGTTTTCCTTATGCTTGACGTAATTATCAAAATGCTTTCCAATAGCTGGTGAAAATGTTAAAGCTCAAAGAGTATGGTTTGTTGTTCACTGAGACATACAAGTCAGGGTTGCACAGGCCAGCTATGCACCCACAACTAAAGAGATCTTCAATGTATTGCTTCTTGCCATCAGTCGCTTTGGAGCAAACCGGAACATCTGACACTGCCCTCCAAATCAAGTTTCAGTTTGGGTCAGCCTCAGGCACAGGGCCAGGAGAAGAGACAGCTGCAGACATCCTAGGGCATAAGTCACAAGTTACTTTGTTTCTCTTAAAGCTTCAGCTTGGGTAAAGACTTAAACTCTGTGTTGGTTTGTTCAGAAAGAGGGGTGCAGTTCAAAGTATGTGCAAAGCTTTCCCTAAGAGTCCCTAACCCAAAAGGATACTGGTTTTGCTACTTCCCTGATCTGTAGGCAAATCTTACTTCACGGTCCCTGGCCTGTGCTGTTTTAGTACTTAGGGGTGGTTCAGATTTTGCCCTGGTGCTGTTTACTCTCTACAGATCTTGACTCTCTGGAGCCTCTGGCAGACACCCCAAAGTTGGGTGTGTCCTATCACCCGAAGAACATGGACTAGTGCACTGTGGTGGGGGACATTTCCTACTTGGCATTCATGCTGAGCTCTGCATGGGTGATTTTTCTCCTACAAGTGATGTGTAACATGTAGAATTTCAGTCTGAGCTGTGCTCAATGAGGAATGAAGGCTGGAAGGGATCCCAGTGGGATATTTACTGTCTCTTTCTGGCTTAGAGTATTATAGATGCTAAACAGAAATATTACTTATAGTATAATGTCAACAATAATATATAAACTATACCCATGTTGTTCCAACGAGTTGTCTTTTAGATATGCAGTGGCAGAGGGTCCATCGCCTCCATGTCTGGCTGCTCTCTGTCCTCTGCCCCGCTGCCCTGACCAGCTGTAATTATTTCCCAGTGACTAACCCGAAACTGCCTTGCTGCCCCACAGGCAGAGAGCAGAATAATTGCCTTCTGCTTTGCAGCCCCACGTGTTGAAATACCCTTCTTTCCTTCTTCAGGCAGAACAAGGGTGATGCCTTTGGACTTTGCTCACAGGTGGTGTTCTCCAGGCCTCCTGTCAGCCACATGGCTGCCCCTGTGTCCAGCTGGGATGGTCTCATTCTTGGAGAGCCATACCCCGATCCCAGCCTGACTTGCAGCAGGGTAGAGGAAGAGGGCTGTGCCTGCACCTTGCAAGCTATACCCTTGTTGGTACATCTGATGCCTTAAGTTTTAGCTTTCATGTTTTTCAGATTCCGTGCTTCCTAGGGGTGTAGTTCAGATCCTCATATTAAATGTTAGTAAGCTCTCTTCACAGAGTAGGTAGACAAAACAAATCTTTCCTGCGGGAGACCAAGGACAACTGTTACAAGTTTTCAGGCCCAAAAGCATAAGCAACGCTGGACTGAAGTGAGAAAACAAGGATGGGACTTCATAACCTGAAGCTGTAATTGAACAATTAAACCTCAATATGCAAATGGACCAAAACTCATAAATGTGTAAGACCTTGTGACTGGTTGTCCATTTTTGTGACCATTTTAAGTCCACCTTGGGTGTAACCCTGACCAGGTTTTTGTCCTGTCCAAGGTGTACCCTTAAAGGCCTTTCAATAAATGTCTACTTTATTCTTTAGCCCTGCCCAGTCTCTGTTCCAGGTCAGGCATCACATCTCTGTTCCAAGGCATCACATCCCAGTGTTTGCCTTTGTCTCAAAAACATGGTGCTCCCAGGCTTTAGCTCATAAGCCAACTTCCTGCCAGCAATCTGCCAGCCAGGCTATTGCCTGACTGGATTTGTCCATTGGTCCTACCTGATAGCACCATCTCATATGAGCTTGTCCCCGTTCTGAATTGCATCCTGTGTTTCCCCCCCAGGGCAGCACAGCGTCCCCTCAGCAACACCAGTGAGGATGCCAGCCCTGGAGCAGCCTGCCCTGCTGTTCCTGGTACAGCCACTGAGCTGCTGTCACTCACCCTCTTGCTACAATTTGACAAGCCTTGTGTCAGCCTCTTGTAAACTTCTCTTTTGAGGTTACTTATGATGAGAATGGCATCAGAGAGCTGTCAAAAGCGCTTGGAAGACAAGATACGTGACATCTACTGCCTCTCCTTTCTGTAAGACTGATGATTGCCATAAATGGAAATAAATTTGCTTTAGCTCATTTAGTGCTCATTCCTTTTATCACCAAGTGTGAATTAGTTCATATTTGATTGTTTGCTCCAGTATTTATTTCCAGAGCATTGACATGAAGTTGGCCAGTTTTCTCCCTTGACCTCAGTTTTACAGGCAGCCACCCTATTTGTCCATCTCTGTACCAAGTCACAGCTACACTCATCCACCATCAAATCTTACAGACAACTAACTACTCATGGTCCAGAGGTGCCATTAGCCAGGTCTTCAAGTATCTGAGGTCAAAGTATCACTGCCAATTTGCAAATAATTAACTTCTGCATGAACTCTTTCCTTGTTAGAGTCACCCATCTTTCCCACTGGTGCTGCTGGTGTTTGTTTTACCCACTCACATGCAACTGGTGTTTTGGGGAAGAGAAGTAGAAGCTAAAGACACTAAACACTTCTACAGAAAGGAGCACTATGAAAGCATTCCTGTTTCAGGAATTAGAGACCATAGCATCATAGAATGGCATTCATGATGTGATTCACATTAGAATGTGGTTCCTGGTGTCCCTTGATAATCCCCTTCTGACTTACACCTTGGCCCTTGCTTGCCCCTGCATGTTGGGGCAAAGCTTTGCATGTGCTTGGCTTGCCAGGTGTCCTCTTCCTGGGCATTTCCCTCCTGTGCTGAGGATGGAAGACTGCAACAATTAAAGAATAAAATGTTTTAGAGAGCAAATAAGTGAGTCATGCCCTGATACATGTCACTGTAAGTAAAATGAAACAGTAAATCAGCAGATTTCATGGAAACAGCATGGCCCAGGCTTTCCTCATGGAGCCAGCATGAGAGATTTGTGCATTCACAGATCCACATGGACGTGGCCATCCCTGGCCCACCATGTCCCACCCCAGCTCACAGGACTGATGAGGCCAATTTCTCACAGTGCTGTTCCATTGAAGGGAGTAGGTTCAGAGTGAAAAACACTTTCCTGCAGCATAAATCAGCCCCACAGAAACTCAGTGCTCAGCCATACCATTAATACCAGAGCTGTTGTGCTGTTTTGAACTGGGAAGCAGGGACATCCCCAAGGCAGCACAGGGAGAGACAAGGAGAAGGTAACAGGAATGTCAGGGTGCAGGTATTTGACATAATCTTTGAAAAAGGCCAGTGGCTGCTCTCTGCTGCTCTGCCCACTATATCTTCCTCCGCTTTGGCTGACCAAAAAGCACAAGCCAGCCATGTTTCATTAATAATGAAGAAAAATGGCTCTTTGTTGACAGAGCTGCCACTGAGCATCCCCAGGAGTTCCACAAGCAGCTCTGCTCAGGAAAGCTATGCTTGATTAAACTGAACCCTGGCTTCCAAAATACTGGAGCAAGGACTATTGTGGGACTTCATCCAATATAACTGTGTTTTATTTTTATTGCTCCTCATCTGTTTTCCCTGATTTTGATGAGGCCAGAGAGCACCTTGGCTTAGTAATCTCTGCTATCAGCAGGAGGAGGAGAATCATGCTCTGAGTGACCTTACTGAGGTGCCTGTCACGTAAAAACCTTTCTGCCACTTGGAGTCCTGCCTGCACCCACTTTTCTCTCTCCTTCATGAATATTCATGGTGGCAAAGCTAGATATTGCATGAATAAGAATGGAACTTTAAAATTACACAATGAGCAATTTCATATAGAATGAAGTTCCTTGGCAATTCTTCCATATAGTTATATCAGTAAGATTCATGCTGTGAAATTCCCAGGGTGAAATAAATTTTTCTTTTTTTTTTCTTTTTAGAAAGGGATAGAAGATTAATGTGATTCTCCACACATTTTCATCACCAGATTTTGCTGGTTTCCATTCTACTGTAAAATGGTGATAGTGCCCTGCCCCTCATTTTATATTTTCCTTTGCCTGCATATTGCTTTCCTCTTCCTGGGATCATCTGTTTCACCTTCCTTTTTTGTGTTTCCTTTTTTATCTCACATCTAAGATCACTGTTTTGTCGTGAGACAGAAATATTTTTGAGTCTTCCTCAGAAATGCATCAATAATAGAGAAAAAATGGAGGAGCCAGTCAACGCTGTGGTAGGCGAGAGGAGTAAAGTAGGTTAGGCAGTTAGCATTCATCAAATATTTAGTGAGTGATACAAGCTGAGGCCAGCTGTACGGGATCTTGATATGTTTTCTCTTTGTACGACTTGGTTAGTCCATCACACAGGTCCCTGCAGAGCACCCCAGCACTTACCCGTGGCCCTGACCTACATTTTACACACCATGTGTGCCCTTCTTTCCCCAAATGGCAAAGCCCGGTTTGGAAGAGGGTTTTGCTCCCATTTCAAGGCACCTGCAGCCGTGCACAAGCAGAAACCCGGCATCTGGCCCCTGCTCACCCTGGCCATGACATGAACTGCTCTTGTAGGTAAACATTCCTAAGCCCTTACTGTAAAATGGTCTCTGTGTTTCCCTTTTTCTTATTCAACCCTTTTTTCATCCTACTTTTTTCCTTCTTATGGCAGACTGCTCTGGGAGATGCCAGCATTTCCCACTGGTAAGATCAGCTGAGCTCATATAATTTCTCTAAGCCACAGCACTGGAAGGTTGGATTTTGTCTTGTGCCGGGGATTTTTTTTCCCCAAAAACACTAAAGATAAGAGATACTCTCATATAATGTCGTGGGAACGGTTTATCAATTCAAAAGGGCTTTAACATCCCCAGGGAGATGAAGCCCTGGGAGCACTGTGCCACAGCAGGCTTTGTCATGCCACCCCCGGTGTGCCGGGGGCTTGCTGTGCCTGCGGGGCCAGGTCGCTCCTCACTCTGGGCTGTGTTACAGTGCAGGGGCTTGTGCTTGCTCAGAACCCCTAGACTCCAAGACCCGGGGCAAACTGCCTTGCCTCATCCCTTAAATCCCGCAGTGTGCCTTTCCACTGCCAGGCTCTTTCCCCCCAGCATCCCAGTGCAGGTGTGCTGCTTTACTCAACAACAGTTTGCTGGCACGTGGATTTCTCTTTCTTTACAGCGAGGCTGGGGCTCCTGACAGCTTCTGCAGTTTGTCTGCGTGCCCCTATCCCCCCTGGCTCAGCTGCCTGCCAGGAACCCGCACACCACAGCCCAGGCTCGGGGGGTCCTGCTTAGCAGGCACCTGCCGAGTGCATCCCTTTGTTTCTCGGGGTCCCTCTGTCCTGCAGCCCTCTGCCAGGCAGCTCCCTGCGCGTAGGGCAGAGCACAAAAACGCGAGGCTGCGGGATAAGCAGCGAGGGCTCGGGAACGTGCTGCGATTTGCTAAAATTGCCTAATGAAGCCTTAGAGCAGCAACTACAGACACTTGCAAAGCATGTAACAAAAGTAGCACCCTTAGGCAAATATAACCTTAATTTCTTCACATAATAATTAAAAGGGCAAATTTAGGAGAAAATAATAATCCCTGTCCACAGAAGACTTGCTTTTTCTCTTTTACTCCAGGCTAGAAATATCAATGGAGTTAAACATTTGTCAATGCTTGCACAAGCACAGCCAGAGCAAGAGAGCTGAGTAAAGACAAACCTTTCCAAAAGAGAAGCCAGAGCCTGCTGTCGCTGGCAAGATGCAGGGTTCGAAGGAAATGAAGATGAGTGAGATTGCAAAACTGAGATGCCTGCACTTGCAAATTACTTGTAATGGCTCCAGAAACGACTTGCCTAGTGCTGTTGTTTTACCTTTTACCTACCACTAGGTATGCACCTCAGCTCATTAAAGGGTTGTATCGAGACATATAATTTGTTTACAGCTCGTTAATTGCCATTACAATAACAATAGCATGATACATGCGAAAGCACGCTGGCATTTTGGTGGAAGCATGCAGCAGAGCCTCCCCACAGCAGCTCATTGCTTGCCCAGAGCCCAGTTACAAAACACTATTTAGTCCTATTAAGAGTAATGTTGGGGGCAGATTGGGGAGCACGAGTCTTCCCTTTGCCACAGACAGAACACACACAGTTTAAACTTGTTTCCTTCCTAATTGCGGGTGAGCAAAGAGCACAGGCACTGTTCTTTCCATCTGGGTCATTTAGGGTTTGAAAAGCAGCTAATGAGGAAGCCAAAGAATTATAACATGAGGGTGGTTCTCTAACTTCTCTGTACCAAACATGCAATTGTAGAACTTCTTTTGCAGCAGGAGTAATGCCTCCTGCTCCCGGCAGAAGATCGTAAGCCATTCCTCTGGGTACCAGCTCAGAGATTACTGCTTTCCTTTGGCCACAGTCCTTAGGCTGACTCGGTGTGTGGGGGTGACAAAGGTGGTGAATCAGCTCACAAAGAAAGAAGAAAAAAAAAAAAAAAAAAGAAAAAAAAAAAAAAAGACAGAAAGGAAAAAAAAGGAATTGTATTGATTGTATTGCTGGCTGAACCTCAGGAGCTAATGGGGATTTGGCTTGCCTGACGCAAGGTGCAGATTCTGACTGGAATGCCATGAATCCTGGTAATGTCCTCCTCTGGCTTGGTGCTTCTTCTGAAAAAAAAATCAGATCTCAGAATTTGGAAAGGGGCTTTGCACTTATTTTCTCTTAAGAAGAGTTAAAAAATGCAGGGAAGTAAAAAGGATTCAAAGCTTTTACAAAATATACAGACAATTATTTCTTTTGCCCAGCTTTGGTAAGTAGAGGCACGTTCTGACTGAGGGGCATAAATGCTCTTTTTGAAATGGAAACATTTTTCCTAGTAGTTGACTATTCTCTGAACTTGTCATGAAGCACAGAGCAATTGTCAGCAATGTGCCCCATGAACATAAAAATATCTTGGACAAACCCTATCACATGATTTTGCCTTTCAAACATTTTTCATTGCGGTGATCACTGTTTGCCAAGAAATAAAAGATATAAAGAGAGGAGGTTCTGCTTGGTTCAGTAGTAAATCTAGAACAATTATTTTGTGGTTATAGAAAAAGCCTTGCTGTTTTCACTGTGTATCTTGAGAAAAATTCTTTCTTGCCAAGAGATTTTATGAGAAGCACAGGCTGTGCTATAAAATCATGCTGTATTCTTCATTTAATCACAGGGAGCTGATATAAAATGCAGACACTGAAAGCAAGAGATGAAATCTCACGACTTTGTGTGAACCCACTCTTGTAATGGAAGACAACTCCTGACTTTGGTTTTCACTGCAGTGATGTGTAAGTCCTGACAAACACTTTCAATTCATAGCGTCTGCACAAATTTCGTGCTACAGCTCCAGAGCCAAGTAAACATCATATCACAGCAGTGGATTTCCCCATCCTCATGACATCAGCTCCTTAGCAGGACATTTAGTGGCTGAATGCTTCAGTCTTGAGTGTGGCCTCTTTCTTGGTCATTTTTCCCAACTGACTCCAGTACCAGGCTCTTTCTGGCTTCCCATGTACATCAGAAATCAATTTCTGTTTTCCCTGGAGCCATCACTGGATCTGTATTTGTGGCCAGGGCTGCCTTGCAGGGGGTTTCTGCAGCAAGGGGAGAGGCTGCCAACACCGACAGTGTCAGCCACAGCACACTGCCAAAAGCCTTGCAATGTGTGTTATGCAGAAAAAAGTCTTCAGCCCTCCTAGCCTGGTCTTGTGAGGCTCCTAGCTGAACTTAGGTGTCTCTGCCTGGAGGTGGTTGTCCTCTAGAAGAGTCTCCTGGGACATGGCAGAAGAGGGCAACTTCATCTCTCTCCCAGAATTACCTGAGGTGCTGGAACTCCAAGGGATTTACAGCAGGAATTTTTTTTCTAGAAGCAACTGGAAAAGGATTCTAAGACATAGCTCATCAGGCTCTTCTAAATCATCCGTCTCTCTATAAGCCAAATAAACAGGAACGGCTAATTTTTTTTTTTTTTTTTTTTTTTTTTTTTTCCTAGGATGTGCTCCTGTGGCAGCATGGATGGCCCTGGATACATCTGGTATATCTTGAGGAAGCCAGGTTTGATAAGGAAGCCACTGTTCTTTCCATCTGGGTCATTTAGGGTTTGAAAAGCAGCTAATGAGGAAGCCAAGGCTTTCCTGCTTTCCCTGGCTTTTCAAAGTGGGAAATTTAAGTTTTACTGTGACCACATATAGAAGTGTGCTTTTTGGGGGTTGTCACCATCATCCAATACACTTGGATTTTGCTGCCACTCTGACTTTTTTCCCTGTACTCACAAATGGGGTCTCTGTGGAAAGTTACTAGGCACCTTGCACCTCCCACTGCAGCAGACACCACGTATTAGTTCAGAAGGGTCATCTTTGTTCCCTCACTTATGCCAAGCACATTAATCTTGATACAAAACAAATTAAAATGTTGCCATCTATACTGGGACAGTTGCGGGGCGGGGGGTGTCTGTGTAACATACCAAGCTTCCACTGGTCAGGGTGTGCTTTGTTACCTGGAATAAATTACAGTTTCTTGATCTACAGTACAGGATCCAGCTGTTGTGTAACTGGAAAAACCTTCTGCTGTTACACAACGTTGTTGGTATCACTCCCATCTGTGACACAACTGTGCAATCAAAGCTGTGTTGTGAGCACAAGTGCATTTGTACACCGCACATCCCTCTTCCTGCCCGACGGTGTGCAGAGACACATCACACACCGCTCGCTTGTTTGGGCAAACAGGGAATAATCCTCTTTTTCCCACAGACTGTGAGGGCATTGAGGTCAGAAGCTGAAGCAGGTTCATCACGACGATGATTTTGGTTTGAACTGCACAGGTAGATGCTGTTTTACTCAGGGGAAAAACTACCAGTCCTTGCCCTGAAGTACCAAATGGTCACAAGCCCCCTGCCCAAAATGAGCCTTGCAAATGGAAATATGGCTCCTGGAGCAGCTGTGCTTCCCACTCCTGACATTTTCCATCTGGGATTCATAAACCCTGGGTCATTCCCATTTATGTCACATGAAAAGAGGAGGAGAGCACTTGCTCCCACTGGCCACACGCAAGCACTGCCCAACCTTTGTACCCGGGGTCAGCAGAGGTTTTGCCACACAAGAGCTTTTGCTCCACCCAGAGAAGGAAATGAGTCAGATGCCATGTCCGTGAGCACATGGGGTCACTGGTGCCACCCAGGGCTGTGGGACAGAGTGAGTGCCAGCTCTGCTGCAGCCTTCACTGGGGGTGGGAATGCACAGTCTGATAATGAGGGGTTTTATTCTTATCAAGCTCAACACTTTTTCGTTTTTCAGGAGGGAGGAAAAAAAAAAGGAGGAAACACCTAATTTATGTACCTCCTCCTGATGTGCACACAAGGATGAAGAGCTGTGCATGGAGTGGGGCCGTGTGTACCCTGCTGCCAGTGGCTCCCAGCAGGCTCAAGGCTCTGGCATCAGCCACACAACCTTGACAAAGCATTTCAGCTTCCTTGGAGCCCTTGGCTGCACATCACCAGAGCCCAGCCCTGGTCACTGACATTGCTGTCTCCCTTTACAGCCACAGACCTCAAGCTGTGATCAGTATCTCCAGACAAAGTGTGGATGCAAACATGTGGCAACACAGCTCCTTATAAGGACCCTCAGAGAAGAGCAATAAAGATCAGAACTCATCATTTTACAAACATGTAGGGACCAGTCCTCATCCCAGAGTTCTTGCAATGCCTCACAGGCAGCAGTGAAGGAGAGAAACCCCAGCAAACGTCTCCTGATGGTGTTTAAGTCCTCAGCTCCCAGGCTAACTTCTGCCTTCTGATTTCAGTGGAAGATCTGGCTTGAATGAAGCAGAACATAGTCACACCCCAAGTAGCACAGTGGTAGAGAAGATAGCAATCCTAAATCTCCTGAATCCCAGCCTTGTGCTCTTTCTTCCCAAGTTCATGACTGCTTAATCTTTGAGAAGCTTACGCTAAGATTTTCATGTTTGTTTAAAGTTTTAAAACAAAAACCTAATCACCTGCAGGCAATCCTACATGGCTTTTTTTTTTTTTTTTCAGTCCCAGATGCAAAACAACGCTAAACCTGCTCTGCAGATCTGCTGACACAGAGGAGATTAAATGCTATTTTGCTGGTCTTTTTAAACCCCTTATTGATTTTTTCCTGGGTTCATGTAGGGTTCACAAGTGAGAGTGTTAGTCCTTTGAGTATGACTGTCCGTTTTAAGTGCCACTTCCTGCATTAAAGGACAGGCTGCAAAAAGGGCAATATGGACAGTAATGCTGAAGGGTTTGCTCATGGCCCAGAGCCCCACCAGCTTCATTTGAGATATGTTTTTCACCTGATATAGTCAAAGCATCGCCGAGGGTGGTGTGGAGGTCACAGCCATTTCAGCCAAGCATGGTGCTGTTGGTTTCAGAGCGATGAATCCAGAGCAATTGGCCTTCTGTGGGTGGCAGAGGGGAAGGACCTACTTCCTCCTGGACCTGCTGTCCCACCTTGGTTTGTAATTGCCTGATTGGCCTTGACACCAAGAGGTCAGACTGTCCCCAAGGTGTGGATACAGAGCCACTGCAGGAACCACAGGCACCCTCTGGGCACCAAACCCCTGGGGACCAGGGCCATGTTTTGGAGATGTGAGGGCAGGGCTCCCACTCAGAGACACCCACATGTGGCTGTCTGTGTCACTGTCTGGGAAAAAGGACCACCACAGAAAGGAGACCCAGGAGCTGAGCTCAAGTGTGGAGCTTGATCATCTGCACAGCTGGAGCATCAACCTTGATAACCCTGTCAGCCACATCTGCTGGAGGTTCTGCCTGGCTTCCAAGACAGCACATGGTGCTTGGTCATGGCTTTGTCAGAAATCTCGTTCTTTGAAATGCAACACAGAAACTGGAACAGCAAAGGGAAAGAGATTAACATACTGAAAGAAAAGATGCTCACAAAGAGCTTCACTGGAAATTTCAGCATAATTGGGTGGTATCTGGTAGTATCACAAGGAAGTGAAAATGAGATGTTATTACAAGAGATGTTGGACAAAGGTGATTACACTTAGAGTTGCCTGGGCTACAGGTATACATAGAAATGAAACAAGAAAATCAGGTATACCTATAAACAACACATAGACTCACACAATAAATAAGGTCAGAAGGGACAGTCTGGCCCAATCCCTGCCCAAAGCACAGCCAGCTTTAAAGGCAGAGTAAGCCTTTGTCAGGAGAGCTTTGCACAGCCCTGCAGGAGACAGTTTGACCACCAACCCTGTCAAAGTTGTTTGCTGATGTTTAATTGGAATTTCCTTGTACATAACTTCTGTTTGGTGCCCCTCATCCTTTCACTGCGCACTTCCACAGTGAGTCTGGCTCTGTATTGCCTGCAAGGTAGTGTCAGACAGCACTGAGGTCTCCTGTCAGCCTTCTCTTCTTCAGGCTGGACAAACTCAGCTCTCTTTTCCTCTTCTTGTGTGCCATGTCCTTCTCTTGGACCTGCCCTGGTACCAGGGACCCTACAACTGGACACAGCACACTTAGACATGGCCTCACAAATGCTTTGTGCTTTCTTCCAGAGAGGCTGAAGATTTGTTTGGTTTGGTTATAATCTAGGTTCTCTAAATTCAAGAGGTCTTGTTTTTCCTGCTGAAATACCCCACTGACTGATACTGGGCACATGATACTCAGAAGGATCCTCCAGCTGACCCCACGTGGCTGCTCCCTTCTTCTTAGCTGGTTTCTAATTGTCAGAGCAGGGAGGCTTCCAAACAACATTTTATTGAGAGAAGTAGGACAAAATCCAGCCTAATTACCACTCTAGCAGAGCTGGGGCAGTCTGGAACAGAAGCCTACAGTGAGCTGTGGGTGATGGAAGAGGTTGCAAGCCTTGTACAGGCGTCCCATGATGTCTCTTAAGCCCCTACATTTCCTCTTCACCATTTTAAAAAGCAAAACCTGTGCTTGCCCTTACCTCCGTGCCTGCAAAGCAAAGCACAGCCTGCGGCAGCGATCTCGGGCCACTCCGCTTTGGTGCCACTCCTCTTTTCCTCCACATATGCGGAGTCACGCCAGGCGAGCCAGGCAGCTTCTCGCATCCCACTTTCCTTGCCCCTCCAGGCACGGGCGCTGCTCCCACATGCAGCCTCTCTCTTCCACACGGTTCATTTCCCCCCCATGGTCTGACTTACACCTTTTTTTTTTTTCTTCTTCTTTTTTTTTTTTCCCTTATATAACAAACTCCACCTTGGCTCGGCGAGAGTGACACAGGCTTCAGCCCAGCAGGGTGCGTGGTCCGGTTTTCCCCACACGTTTCCTTCAGGGTGGCCTCCGTGCACTGGGAAAACTGGGAAAAAGCTGACCAGGATTGAAGGCTGAGCTGGCTTTTATTCTGATAAGTTATCAGGTCGCATAAACGTTGTTAGCCGTGATCAGTTGCCGGTAAGTTATTGAGCAAGGAGGGCAAACCCTTCGGTGCTCTGCTTCATGGCAGAGCCAGAGCTTTGAGCATTCCTTGGCCAAGTCCAAACACATTTACCTCTGGGCAGGGAGGCCAGGGCGAGCAGGGCAGGGGCTCTGAAGCCAGCTTTGCAAAGCCTGGCTTGTTCCTCTGTACCCTTCCCCCGGGACTCTCCATCCGTCCATGCCTCGCTCCCTGCGGGTCTGAGGCAAGCTGAGGCACGTGGCCAGCCTCTGGAGCAGGAGCCAGCGCGCACCAGCAGTTTTCAGCCTCAGGATGTTTCCCTTTGAACAGCTTGACAGCAAAAGCTTTCATCCTGGAGAAGACTGACTTTCATCTGCGGCTCGTCCGCCCGTCTCAGTGGGATTTGCACACCAGTGGCTAAAGCCTGGCTTTGGCTTTAAGGTCGAGGGCTTGGGTGGGGTGGATCTGCCGAGGTGGCCTTGCCCTGGCTTCAATCCCCTGCCTGAAAGGTCTCACAGGACAGCCCCGGATATAGGGGATGCCTTATGGCTGAATTGCACCTTGGCAAAGCAGCTTAGTATTCATCCTTTGGGGCCAACTGCTGGCTATCATACAGAGCAGGGGCAATTCATGAGGAAGAAAAGGCATCTTTTTGAAAAATAAATTGGTTTGGGTTTTTTTCCCCTCCAAGAAGCCTGCAAGGCAGAGTGACAGCATGCATGAAGAGAACATTTATGCAGACGAGCAGCGTGGCCTATTTAAGAGCAAAGTGAAAGAGCAATTATTCTGCAGCTCCATTCTGATGTTAGCCAAAAATAAAAAGCATCGGGACTCGGCAAAAGGACCACACACAGCCAAGGAAGCAGCACTGGCAGTGGGGGGTTACACTGGCAAAGGGACCCTGAGTGGGAAGCAAATGAATGCTGAGGCTCCCACTCACAAAATCCAGGGTTTGCAGGAGCAATTGCCATGAGTAAGAGCATTAAAACCCCTCTGCGAGGCAGGCTGGAGGCAGTAGGGAATAAAGGCAATTACTGTTGTACTCATTTCCCCATCCAGGAAGTCAGGGCTAACTCTGCCCTCTGTTTCTGGCCAGCTGAGCCTGCACAGCCAACGCTGCACCTCAGACAAGGCACGTGGCAAAGCTGCCCGTAAGTCCTATAGGCACAATCCAGCACTTCTTAGGAAAAGATTTTTTCTGCCTTTGCAGAAGCCACCACCAATTTATGGTAAGACACAGCTGTCAATTTTGCCTACAGAATAGCTATTTTCTTAATTTTTATTTTGACCCTTAAAGGCGCTTTTATTTATCAAGGTTTCAGAGAGTGCAAGAGAGACTAAGCTGAAGGGACAAGGGCACCTGATTCGTTACACAGGTTTCTGAGCAGAAACCTCACCAAGATGAGCAAGAACAGCTCACAGTGGCAAAATACCTGCAAGTTTCAGCACAGGTGGCCCTTCATCCCCACCTACACCCTCCACTCTCTGCAGTGGTGATGTAGAGTGGAATTCCCTGATCCTGTGCATCTGAAAAGCGATTCTTAAAAATGGACTTGCACTTGTGACCTCTGAGCCCTCAGAAACAGATTCTCAGAGCAGACTGCTAAATAGCTCCCAGATAGCTTAAAGTTAGCTCTCCTAAAGTCCAGGGGAGCAACTCTGCTCTCCTTTTTCCTCATGACACCGAGAAACAAAGTCAACCATTTCATGATCACTGTGGCTCACCATCACATCCCCCATGAGTCTCTCATGCCCCTTGGGGCAGAGGGGTCAGCTGCGTGCGGCTGAGCTCTGTTGTCAGCCCCATCCCACAGCCATCAAACAGGCTGGATTCAGGAGTATGGATGTAACCCTGGGCTCCTGACAACAGCTGGACACATTTCTGCCAGAGAAAATGCTGCTGCAGATGAGAGGATTTAAGCTTTCAGCTTCACACTGCTGTTTACAATCTGTGCAATGTGGGACAAAAGCACCTCTGTGTCTCATGGAGCCATGGAAGTAATTATAAAGAGAATTCTTAAGTGGTCAGATAACTCGAATCTTAAGACCTGTCTACATAGTGTAGCTGCCTCCTTGAGTCATGGTCTGTAAACTCAGAAAGAGAAGGAAAAAATCCCCATGCCACAAACATCCCCACAACAGGATACTGGGAGAATAGAACAGATTTCCCTCTGAGCAGGACAGGGAATGATGCCCATGGCTGCATTCACCCTTTCTCCAGGAACATGTTTAGAGCAAAGGAAAAAGTGCTAGAAAGAGAAGGGGAGTGCACAGCACCAGAGACAGAGAAGAGCCCCATCAGAAGCAGTGGTGTCAAGCTCAGCTATCAGACTCCAGCAGTTGTGCCTCCATTTGGATGCAATTCCATTTGTAGGTACTATGACTGAGGGAAAAATTGATAAAAATAGATAAAATTAGTGATAAGTGGATAGCTGACCATTTTGCCCATTGGTCCCCCTGTAAAGGGTGTGCAGCAAGGCCTCCTTCAGCTGCCTGCCCATGGGTCTCTTGCTGCCACCAGAGCCACCCACAGCTACTTGTGGCAGCAATGCAGAGATAGGAAATAAGGTTCAAGACATACAGAAGACATCCACATGCCTGGAGAGGCAGCTGAAGGCCTGTTGGGATGTACCAAGTTTCCTCAAATGATGCTAGACATCTATACCTGGACTACCTTAATCCAGCCCCCTGTCTACAACAATAAAAGAGCATTAAAAGTAGGACAGAGGGAGACAGCATCTTATCAAATGATAAATATCAAAGGGGAGCATCCTACAGTTCTTGCTTTGCCTGCTTAAAGAGGACATTTGTATCAGTGGTGGAATGACAGGCCTGTCATTAGACCTCTAAGACCTGGCAGCACTGGCTGGGTTGGGGCAGGAGATGAAGACATATTCCCACCTCACCAGCATTCACTGGGAGCTGCAGGAGACACAGAACCACAGAATATTCTGAGTTGGAAGGGATCCACAAGAATCATTGAGACACAAACAAAAGGCTTGAAGGCAGGGACAGGGAAGGAGTGAACCTTGTTGCTTGGCTTTGTGATTTGTGTACAGACAAATTAATCTGGAAGCTTTTTGCTGCTGTTTTAGTTTCAGCTGTCATTTTAGCATGAAGATGTGAAATTTTAGAGGAAGGGAGAAGCACTCTCAGCCAACCTTCAAACCACAAGTTGTAGTTTTGTTTAAAATGGAAAAAAGAGAGAAGCCTGGCAGGGAAGGACAGCCTCAACCCTTAATACTGGTGGTGGCTTCAGAGGTCGTTGGCCCAAGCAGATGCCCCAGGTACCTCAGGGAGGACAAGAAGGCAGTTTCCAGGCAGAGGAAGCGGGACAAGAGCACTGCTGAGCCATTGAGGTCCACCTGTTGTTCTGGGTAAGATTTCCACCTGTGCTCGTGTCCAAGTCTTGTGCTTCCCCTGGGCTGTAGCACAGCCAAGCTTAGCCCTGCTTTGGCCCTTGGGCAGCAGAAGGATTCAGAACAACCTGCACTTCCACCATGTGCCACGCCAGTCTAGAGCTCAGCCACCCTCCTGCCACCCACTTAGCTCCAGTGACCACCTTGCCTAAGCCCGAGTTTCCACTTAAATTCCACAAGGGACAGAAACCACAGCAACTGTCCAATGTCCCATGTCCTGGACACGGGCAGGCCTTGTCTCCTCACTGCAGCTGATGTTCCCCATGGGTACGAAGACAAGGGCAATCTGCTTGATGCTCAGAAGAAACTGAATCTGGAGAGAGAGTTTGTCTCCAACTAAATTTTCTGAACTTTTAAAGCCCTTTGAGCCGAAACATGACATTATCCAAACAGAACATGATGCTATAATAAACAACACAGAATGAAAATACATAAACTAATTACAAGTGAAATAACTTACAGCCAGTGAAGCCCAGAACAAAAGGATGGAACAAGGTAATTGTGGACACACTGAGGCAGACAAACAGCAGCATATGAGACTCACAAGGAGATGAAATGGAGGGAAACCGCAGAAAAATGGCATAACCAGGGAGGAGAAAGTACTGTCCAACTCACCCAGCAGCAGGCCTGGAAGCAGGGATTTTGTGGCTGATCCCATTGCCTCCCTGTGAGAGAAGTGAGGCAAGCACATGGGAAGTGGTAGCACAGTATGGTTTGTGGCCAAAAATTAGATGAGACCCAACAGAGGCAGCAGAATGGAAGTGGAGATGAAGGGGAAAATTACCTTTTTTCATTTGGATAAGCGTGCCCAGCTGAGCCCAGGTTGTTCCTCACAGGTGCTATTGCACACCCCACTGGTGAGAGCCCAGCCAGAATCACTCTGCTCTCCACAGATAAAACAAAGGGCAGGCAAAGCCCTAGACTGGTAACAAGGAGCCTGTAGGATTAGAATGTCTCTGGAAATAAACAAACCACCACTCAATGCGTTTGCATTCACATTTGTGAGGCAGCACCGCAGGATTATTGCTGCTCCTTTTCTCAGGGAGGGAAAAATGACATCTTAAACCCCAAGTGCTGACAAGTGCAGGCAAGTGAGTTTTTAGCTGAGACTCCAGTATCTGTAAATTAGAGAAATCTGTTTTGCTTTCTTTGATAAAGCAACTGCAGTCTGAGGCCAAATCTGCCCTCTTTCACCTGTCCCTGCTGCCCCAGGCACACGATGTAATTCCTTATTTTAATAGGTCTCAAGTGAGCAGTGAAATCCATAACCACACAGTTTGATGGCTTCCCCACTGCTGCAAGAACACTCTGTAAGTGGTTGCAAAGCCCCGTTTGCTTCGCTGGAGGGCCCCAGCCGGCCCAACACGCACCAGGCTCCTTTGGCGCTCCATTTGTTGTGTGACAGAAGTCAGCTCCAGAGTACCTGGGACTGAATTTGAACCTGAACCAGCCTAAAATAAACAACATTCAGTGACTCTATTAGATACATTTTAGCCCGAGTCTTTCCATCCTTTCTTCCCTCTGCCCATCTCTGTTCTGCCCTCTACAAATTGGGTGACCTCCGTCTTTATTTACTACCCGCTGTTTCCCAGTCTGCAGCCGATACAGAACCAGTAAGAAGGAAACCTTGACTTACCTGGGAGGGGCTTTAAGACAACACATTGCAGGGAGGACCTCACCCGAGAGGAAGAGATGCTTGCCGGAGCATGCAGGACACTGAGGCTGCCCCATGAGGGAGAGGGACCCCAGCCTCACACAGGCCCCCAGCAGAGCCAGCAGCTGGACACAGGTCCATCAACAGCCCCAGACCAAGAGCAGCGATGGGGCAGGCCCGAGGTCTAGACAGGAGCAGCAGGAGAGGGAAGCACCCAAAACACGGGCCTGAGACCCACCTGGGAAGACCTGGCCAGCACCCAGCCGGGGTGAGGCACATGGACAGCACCAAAGGCCCTGGCTGAGCTAAACTGGGGCTGCCGCGCCCAGGGAAGGCTGGGCAGGCTCATTAAGGCCCATTAGGGCTCCCAAGGCCCAGCTGTTCCCTTTGCATCGGCTTTGGCTCCTTTTCCCCCCGTGCTTTGCCAAGCAGCCGCCCCGGCGGTGCCCTGCTCGGTGCGGCGGAGCTCCCGCCCGGGGACGGCGCAGGCAGCCCCCCCGCCAGCCAGCCCTCCTCCCCCGGCCGCCTTGAAAACTCTCACGTTTCCCCCTATCAAAGGCACGGCCAGCTGTAAAAATAATATGCTGGCATGGATGGAACAATACGGCACAATATGCAAACACCTAAGCAAAGCAAAGCGAGGCTGTGTGCGGTGAGGGAGAGAGAGAGCGTTTGAAGCAAAATTAATTTTGTTTAATTTTATTAAACAACCGAGGGCGCTTCCCAGCTTTTAAGTGGCAACAGGAGGAGCCTGGCATGTCCCTCCATCAGAGACAGACGAGAAGAGCTCACGGACCAAAGGGAAGGGAGCATATGGAATGTGTTACACATGTCTGTCATTGAAGCAAGGAGCTTTAAAGAGTTCAGAAGGAAACTAGATACATTTCCAAACAAAAAAAGGCTGAAAAATACAGGGTGAGTGACAATGCCCAGTGGGGAGGGGAGAGGGCTCCCATCACCTTCCCTCTGACTGAGAAAGCCTGAAGCACTGAAGTCTTTTGAATATGAAGTTGTCTAAAACTGGTTAAAGATGTGCACTGAAAGATGAAACTTTAGGGCATTAATCAAGAAGGCATTTTTTGGAAATTAAAAAAGTAAGGGCCCAAATAAGTGGTTAAACTTTCTAGGAGCTCACACTCTGGCTATACACACCACTGGAAATGGTTTGACCTACTGCATCCCAACCCAGGCTCTACTTGCTTGCATGAAGACTGCTGGCTAGGTGCTTTTAAAATAGGTCAAAAAGCAGAAACAATTGAAGTTTGTAAATAAAGCTTCTGCAGCACGGACCACCAGCAGGCAGTCATGGTCCCCCCGTGGCTCCTGATCACAGCACCCATTCCTCTGCCAGCAGCAGCAGCAGGATGCTCACCCCCACCCATGTGCAAATCAAAACCTGCTCCGAAGTGCTGTGCATGTCACCTGCCATTGGTCAGGAGGTGGCATCCCTGTGCCCGAGGGGGTCCCAGGTGCCCTGGAAAGAGCAGGGAGGTGAGGGCAGATCACCAGCTAAAAGCAGGTTGAGATGAAACCTGAAAGCCACAGGATGGTCCCTGCTGAAGTGAACCAAACACCTCCTGCCTCTGTTTCTTTGCTGCTGCAGCTGTTGGTGCAAATGAAAACAAGGCTCACACAGGTGCCTGAAAAAGCTTCAGAAACTGGACATCAGCATTGTCTTTCTTCAAGCTCCCGTGCCAGGTTTTGGGCAGCAGTCCTTGCATCCTGAGCCCCAAGGCAGAGTGCTGATCAGGGCATGAGTGCCCTGCTCCTGCCAGGTCTGCCCTCAGCAGGGAAGCACAGCACCTTCCCACCAGTTGTCCCATGCAGGCATCAGCATTACGAACCTGCTGGCCATAGATAGCAATAAAAGCATTATAATATTCCCTTCCACAGTCAAGAACAAAACTTAGGAAAGTGCTGTTGTTAGTCTCCAGCACCTTGGCTAGATATCTCTGGCTTGGACAAAGTGACAGCTTTGTCACCTTAGGGCAGCTGCTCTCCTCAGTGGTGCTGGAGGCATGACAGGCTTTGGGAATCGAGCTTTAGTTGTAGAGTATCCAAGCACATTTGCTTTCCTGCCTAACTCTGAATTAACATCCTGTTCTTTGCCTCCTCCAACTAAGAACATGGTAGAAATTAGATATCCTTCCTCAGAAAGGAAGAAAAAATGTATTTTCAGTGTGCAGTGCAGAGTCCTAGCTCCCACTTAGCTGCCTTTGCAATGGCAGGCACTGGCACAGGCTCACACTCTGATAGCTACCCTCTTGCACTGGTTATTGCATTTTGAATTAGCAAGTTGTACTATCATTTGGGAGTTTCCCAATCACAGATTAAAGCATTTCAAATGGCCTTCCATGTCCTTCATAACAATGTTTAAGCCATGAAACATAACATTACAGTCTCTGTCACCTTCATCACGTGCTTGGTTTTAGCACACCTGAGAAAGAGACTTATAAAGGCTAACCAGGGGAAAAGTGAGATGAAAAAACCCCCTGGCAAACACATAAATAAGAAATGGAAAAAAGAAAAATCCAAGGGAGACAACACCCAGAAGAGTGTCTTAGCTAGCTCTGTGTAGTCATAACAATTATGAACACTGTAAGGTTTTGAATGTATTGTTCTAGTCTGTCCCATGTCCACATAACTCAGCCCTATGCAGATTGCTGGAAGGGCTCATCTTCTTTTCCATATGTCTGATCTGGCCAACTGCACTGTGGTGACATGCAGAATTCAGATGGTTTTGTACCAAATTGATGCAGTTGCCCTTTGAAGTTCAGTGCTATGAAATTGATCTGAGCTGCGGTAAGGAATCAAGTTATGTGTGGAAATTGTCTCACCCAATGCCTGTTCCTAGTTTTTCTGGTGCTGCTGTTGCTTTCCCCTGCCCTCCTCTCCTTGTGTTACTGCTCTTTTAATCTGTGATCTTTATTTTGTACGCTGACAGAGGCCAGGATTTACATGGCTGGTTTGAAATACCCAGGAGTCCTTGTCAAGATGTACCTCAGAGCCAATCTGGTCTTAGAGGAGCAATTAAAGTAAGTCCCTCGATGTTCTCATCCAGAAGTCTTTTGACTGCTAAGCTGCCTGCTCTTTTGCTGGCACATGTACATATCCTGTAAAAAACATTTTAAAGAAAGGAAAGGAGTATTCTGATAGCAACGCAATTACTTTTATACATTATATTTACTCAGCCTAGACATGCCATCAGTTTCAAATCTTAGTTTCGGTCAAAACATGAAAAAATCTGAAGATGTTGAAATGTCATCAAATTACAAATGATATAAAATAAGACTATTTCAATGTAATATTTTATGATATAAATTGTATTTTAATATGTATTGCATATTTTTTTTCTAAGAAGTTCCTAAGCAGTATCTTAATACCAAAGCTAAGTGGCAAGTAAGTTTTTAATGCAACAATCACCATCTTTCTGTAGTCACACCAATGACCATTGGTAGGAGTTAATTCTTATCTTTGTATCCATCTTCAACATCCTCTGCCTCAGGAAAAAAAGCATACTTTAAAAGTCAATTAGAAATGGACATTTTAGATCAGAGGAAAGTTCTAAGATGAATGCACAAGTGGTTAAGATACAACTTTTCTTTTACCAAGTTCAGCACTTTTTCAGCCTGTGCTTTTGGACCTTGTATTATTGACTCATTCATATAACAGTGACCCTGTACTCCAGTCAGGGAACACATATCAATATTAATAATAATAGTTTTATTATGTTCTGTCTCTTGGGCAGAATGTTCCTGAGCATGAGATATTCCAGATAAATGTCTAATCTGTGGACCTTCAGGCTAAGTAGAGAGAGATAAGTGAGAGACATTATCCTCAAAGATAACCAGACCGCCTCAGGAATTACTCCTAGAAAAAAAGAATAAAAAGCTTCACAGTGCTCAGAAAGCAATTCTCATTGTATGAATGCAAGTATCTAGAACCATTTAAAATCCTCAATAGTTCTTAAGACACAGCTTTCACATCTGGCTGCAATTCTCTGGATCTTCAATATTCGTTATGACACCTGGGCTATTTTAGCTCTGGCTTGGGTTGGCAGGGACCTTTAAAGGTCACATAGTGCAACCTCCCTGCAATGAGTAGGGACGCCTTCTACTAGATCAGGTTGCTTAGAGCCCCACCCAACCTGACTTAGAATGATTTCTGGGATGGGGCACCTACCTCCTCTCTGGGCATCCCATGCCAGTGTTTTATCACCCACAGAGTAAAGAATTTATTTCTAATATCTGATCTAAATAATCCTTCATTTAGTTTAAAACCACCTTCCTGGTAGGCACCCTTTAAGTATCAGAGGCCACAAAAAGAGCCTTCTTTTCTCCAGGCTGAACACCTCAGCTTTTCCAGCCTTTCCTCATAGGAGAGGTGTTCCAGCCCCCTGATCATCTTTCATGACCTTTCTCTGGACTCGCTCTAGCAGTTCCACATCCTTCTCAAGTGAAGGAGCTGTCCCAGAACTGGACACATTACTCCAGCTGGGATCTCACCACAGAGGAGTAGAGGGGGAAGAATCACCTCCCTCAATCTGCTGGCCACACAGTTACCAGGCTTATTTTTTGAGAGGTAACAACCAGTATGCTCATCATGTGAGAAAATATGAGAAAACTCAGCAGAAACGAGCACTACAAAATCACGAGTCAAAGCTCACCTAGACGGCGTGAAGGTGCTAAAACCAAGAAAAAAATGAAGCATCTGAGACTACCTCAGTTGTTAAAGCATGGTGCCAATAACACCAGGGTCGTGGGGGGGTTGATTACTTAAGAGCTGGACTCAATGATCCTTGTGGGACCCTTCCAACTCAGAAAATTCTGTGATTCCTGTGATCTTAAGTGGTACCTCCGAAGTTCCCATATATCCACTGGTGGAGCTATGCTGCCACCTATCGTGAGGATGAATCCGACACTCATTATTTTGCTAGGCAACGGTTGCAATAATTACCACTTGTCTTTTTCTTTTTTGTATTAGAATTACTTTCTTCTGAAATATCTGCTACTGATCAGTGCTGGTGAGAGGCTGCAGGCACAGGTGGCCTTTCAGCCGGGCCAAATACAGCTGTCCACACATTCTGATCTCTAATCTACCACAATAGTTTAGGGAAATATGGGACTGCTGCTCACAGCTCAAAAGCTGGTCCAAAATGAGAACCCTTCTCTGCTCCCATCAGTGGTTGAGGAATGCAGCCATGGGCAGAGAGGCAACGTCCTCCCCTGGCATAATGCTCTGAGATGTGCTTTTCCTTCCTCCATCCTGCAAGGAGCACAGGACTATGGGTTAGTTCCACAAAACTGAGACAGCACTTGAGCTATAGTATAAACTCATGACTGTGCCCTTAGGACACCTCTTCTTCCCTCCAAGCACAAGGGCAGTCCACGTGGCCTGTATATATATATTGTGCCTGACTCCAGCAGCCACACTTACCAGCCCTGAGCAGGAAGTTCTATTGCCCAAACCTGATTTTTGCTGCACACAGCATTTAGGAAAACTTACTCAGGAGAGCAGCCTCAGGAGGCCCAGGCCAGCACACCTCCAGAGGCTCACACCATGAGCAAAGCTGAAACAAACTACAATAGTACTTCCACCTCTCTAAAACTGAAGTAGCTTGGCACTGGTCAAGTTCTGCAGTTCTCAATGTACCTTTCCCCATCTTTTTACTTCACCTCTGCCTTGGCACAACACAGAGATGCTCTGTTCCTTCACCTCTCCAGTAGTATCAGCTAAGCCAAGACCTAGGCACTAGGCCATCCCTGCCATCTTAAGATCACTTAGGAGTCACGCCTGGACAGCCTGGATAGCTGCTCAGGCCAACCAACTAGCAGGATTTTCTCATTTATCTTTTGGGCATTCAGCAGCTTCCAAGGCATCCAGTGGGAGAGACAATCACTGGAGCTGCAGCTGAGTGTAACCTGATTGCACAGAAACAGAGAGGACAGCCAGGTACCAGCGCAGTCAGTTCTCCAGCAAAACAAGCACCAGAAGCATGAGGTGTTTCTGCTGTTGCTGTGCCACAGGGTATGTGTTTTTACACTTCTGAATTGAGTCCAGCCAGGATCTGTCCAAGTCAGGGCTGCTTGCAGCACAGAGGCAAACGAGTATGCCAGCAACTCAAGATGGCACTCTAAGTAGCAAATGGTATTTTCAGAGTAGTATCACAATTTACAAACTCCTTGGACAGGTGTTTGCACTCCCTTGAGTCCAGGGAAGGGACACAGGGCACCTGCAGCAGTGGAAGCTGTGTGATTGTGTCTGTGTGACTCCTGGGTTCAATAATTAGTTTAGTTCACAACGATTAGGGGAACTGTCCTGAAAAAGAAAGGTTGGCTCCATGGGCAACTTTCAGCCTCCATCACCTGAACTGGTCTCTCCAGAAGTAAATTGTTCTGGGAAGTAATCTGGGATAAAAATCCAAGATAGTCTGTGGCCCTTGGCTCCATAGATACGCTGCAGCTAACAGTAGGAATCAGAAGTACTCCTTACAGCAGAGTGAGATGAGAGTCCTCAGTACCCTTCTCTTCCTGAGTACATCCAGAGTCAGATGGGAACATCTGAGTACATCTGATGGGAATCCAGACACTGCATTCCCATCAGACCCTTCAACTGCCCTGCAATCAGGCAAAATTTTCCAAGCTTCTTCCCTACTCCCACCAACTCCTGTTGCCCCTTCAATTTATTTTAGAAATAGAAGATCTCACTTTCTGGCCACTACATGACTAGGACACACATTATTTGGATGGCAGAAAAAAAAAAAAAAAAAGCATGTTCAACCTGGATTTTAGCCCAAATCCAGGAGCCATCAGGTTAGGATAGGCTTACCTGTTCTGAAAGGGCTGAAGTCCAAGTCCTGGGTCTATCACACGAGGACAACCTATTTCTACCAGGAGATCTCCTATATATTAAAGAAGTTTAAATTGAGATACAGTATCTTGACTTCAGACAGGAAACTGACCTCAGTTTAAGTCAAATACTCTTGGCTTTGTCTCAAAAGTGACAAATTCCAACCAAAAAGGTAGCTTGCCAAAATCCTCCATGATCCCATCCCAATACCCAGCAGCAGTGATTCATCATTCTCAGTGATAAAGGACAGTACATGCAAACAGGTACTTTTTTTTCTTTTTTTTTATTGCTGTTAATTCAAGGAAAAAGGTTGCATAAAATCCAATCTCTTCTAGAAATATAAGTGACCTTTCCAGTACATTTCAAATATCAAAGTATATGGTAAACATACAAATAAAGAGAAGGTAACATACCTCCTATTTACAGTACAGTATTTTAAATCATAAAATAAGTTCCATAAAGTACAACTGGCAGGTAATTCACAATACAAGTCCATTGGTGGTTTAACACCCTCACTTCAACTCAAACGCAGTTCATTCATTTCAAGTGGTCCAAAAATACCCAGATCAAATAAAAATTTTAATCAAAATAATTTTCATTTACTACTTAAACTTTTTTTTTATTTTTTTAAATTAAAGCTTTCATCTACCTCCCTCCCCTTCCCTCCCCACCCCCCAAGAAAAAAGTTTCAAAATGTACACTGGTGCTATAAATATAAATGCTACCTATGAAGAAATGTAGTAATCAAGCTTTTTTTTTTTTTCTTCAAGTTTTTTGTTTGTTTAGCAATTTATTAGACGGTTGAACCAAAGATTGATTTTTATTTCATCCCTCTACTGGACACTGGGTTTGATTTTAAGAAAAAAACATTTCTGCCATGAACTGTGAGGAATGCCAAACCCTATGGATATACAGTGGTAGTTGTTCATCGGTGTTGAATGCAGCAGTCAAAAAACACACTCGTCTTCCAGATAACCTCAGTGCACTTTAGGAAATCAAATATTACCTGGAAGCAATTTAGTACATATATTGGCTTTTAAAAATAAAATAAAAAATACAGCAGCATTAAACTTACTTACTCATGATACTGACATGTTTAATACCATCTTAACACTCATTTCAGTCTTTCACATTATACCGTAATTACGCATAGTGGTAAATTGTTATAAAATAGTGACTTTTCTATTTGGTAGACAGGTTCTAATACTAATACCTGACTATTTTGTAGAAAACCATAGCTTTTGTTCAGTTTGAAATAAAACATTTACATTCTAAGTACAATGCAACACTGTAATAGTTTAGGAAAAAAATATTCAATCAAGTAATGTTCATTCTGTGTTGACACGATGTAGAATAGCTTTAAAAAAGGAAAAAATGCTGTCAACTTTCATTACAAATGCAAACACACTGAGTACAACATTCATACCATTTTTTTCACCTTTGTTGCTGAACATACAGGCTAAAAAGCTACAAGGGAAGAAAAATCTGTCAGTTTAAGCTCGTTCATTTTTCTAAATCTGTTCCAGTCCACACAGTTTCAGCCCCTTCCTGCTCTATGTATTTTCATTTGTTTGGGCCTCTCGAGAGCTGCGTATCTGTATTATTATCAGGTATAATACACATACAGTATCGTGTTTTCCTTTGGACTCTGCTAACAGGATGTTTGAACATCTCCCCTCAATTCATGAGCATTAATTTTGGATTACGGGCAGGGTCTGTATGAACTGCTAAACACTCATGCAAGTCCAACGAATCCACGTGGACAACCAGGGCAAGAAAAGAAAACAGCAGCATAAGGAGAACAGGGAGGGAGGGAAGAAGATTGTGGTGGGGAACATGACCAAGTTTCTTCTTTCACCATATGGCTGCTCCACCAGTGATGTCAGAGGTCAGAGGAATTTATTTTGTTTTTTAAACTGCAGTAAACATTGCACATGTCTCAAGTCTTCAGTGCAAAAGCATGGTTCGAATGCTCTGTCTGATTGTTTGGCTGTGTGTGTGAATTACATGCATTACGCAAGCCTCTTGTAGAACCAGGAGGAGACCAGGGACTCAGTTTTCTTCTTTTGTACGGAACAGAGGTGCAAAAGCAGTGAAAAATTCCAAAAGAATATAAAACCGGGAATGTCCCAAAACACAAGACCAACCTCCCCCTCCCACACACACACCTTCCCCCAATTTCCCAAGCTTCAGTTTAAGTAGGCAATGTTTACTTGTTTCAGTCTGCAGAATCCAAGGTATCATTGGAAGGGGGAGGGGGAGGTGCGTATCTCAGTCTGTAAGTGCCTAAAACAGGAAAGAGAACTACTAAGTCACTGCTCACAATTAAAATGGATTACAAAACCACTACAAGGTATCAAAATGGACATGCTCTTCAAAAGGCACTATCATCCTCCAGTCCTTTTAAAGTAGGTCCTCAGACTTTATCCTATTTTCTTTCATCCTCTTGCTAGAACTGTAAGTTTAAAATAAAGATATAGAGTGTAGATATAGGATTTGAGCTCTACTGGAAAAATGAAAAGAAAAGATGGTCCCCCATCAAGGTTCATCTTTCCTGTTCTGGTCCAATCAAACTACTAAAGTCAGAATGGGAACAAGGCCAGGAATCAAAAATAGCTTGTGCTCAAGGCAAACCCTGCATTTTCCCCATTCTTCTGGACAGAGAGAGAAACGGAAGCTACTCCTTTTGTATTTAGTTCCAATCACTTTCTGCCTTTTTGCTGCAACTCGTCTGAAAAGTTAAATGTATTGCATGACGGGGCACAGAAGGATGGCTGATTGTTGTGCAAAGGCAAGCCCTAGAAAACATTAAATATCAAATGGCCAGTCTATTGGTTTTCCTTTCAATTCTCAGAAGTTTTAGGAATCCAAGGTCGTATCATAGACAATAACTGATATCTTTCCCTTTTTGCCAATGAATTCTCTCAAAAAGCACCCCACTGAATGGGAATGGGAAAATTGAAACAACATGCAAGTCTCAACGTAATCCTAAAACCAAACCAGTGAAAAAAGAATGACAATTTAGGACTGGACAATTTCTGGCTCTGAACCCATTTTCAACTTCACGCTGTGAACCCCGTTCCCTCGCACTGTTCTACAAGATTTTCAGGCAGAGATAGGATACTTCGCAGTTTTAGAGCAGGTCACTAGTGCACAACCATTTACACGAAACATACACACGCACGCACACCTTTCTGCAAGACCAGAAACAGCACATTCAGAAAGGATAAGAGAAACTGCTAAACTCAAAAGCAAGTCCGCTGGGAGTTATCATGATTACCTTGTTGACTGGCCTCCATGGATGACTGCTTACAGTCCTGCGCATAGTGTCCACTTACACCACAATTGTAACATGAAACGTTCCCATTCTTCTTGGGTCCCGACCCATTTGTGTTGGCAACTACGTTAGGTGCTGGATATACAGGATAGAACCTCCCAAATCCTGCCATCTGCTGCATACCATAGTTGGCTTGGCTCCCCATCACTGGGTCATGCATAAGCCCGTTTGCATACGGAGACTGAGGCAGGAAGAACGGAAGTTGTGTTCCATTGCTTTGATGTGCTTGATTGAGGTAGCTGCCATTGCAAAGTGATGGCAGAGTGAAGAAAGATGGAACTCTGTAGACTTGTCCATGAAGTGGGTTATGATAAAAATAGCTATTAATCTGAAGGCTGCCATTGGTCCCACAGCTACACCTACGTCCACAAGAACCGCAAGGGCCAGATCCCAACTGCTGCGGAGGTAACATGGTCCCGTTAGTGTTATTATTCCCAACAGCGTTTATGTAGGATGTGCTGTCACTCTGTGCAGTGCTGTGTGTTAGAGCAGGGCTCGGGCTGGGGGCAGGGCCTGGCGTGTGTGTCGGGATTGCAGGAGGAACAGTGGACTGGACCTGACCAACGCCGAGGCCAGCGGACTGAGGTGGTGAGGAAGTTGCTCCAGTGCTCAGCACGTTTGTATTCTGGTTGGGCAACACACTGCTGGCGTGAGGGCTGCCTGGCAAAGTGTAAGAAGCTGGTGGAGGTGGCGCTGCTGCTGTGGAGAGACCAGCTGCTGGAAGAACTACCTTGAGATTGGTAGGCTGAGGGATTGCTCCTGGGTTTCCCTCAATGTGAGGCACCATTTGATTCAGTCCTACCACCTGGGATGCAGGTTTTGTGATGGGATCTGTAGTAGGAACTGGGGATCCTGGGAAACTACCTGGATTGTGGACTGGGATAAAGGCAGTATTTGGTGATCCAATACTTAAGTTTCCTGTTGGCTGCTGTGGTCCATTAACTGTGCAACTTTCTGATGATCCCTGCGGAGAGGGGATTTTCAACCTATGTATTGCCAAATGCAAAGCAGGGCTACCAGGCTGGACAGAATGTGGAAGGAAAGAGGATGGGACTGGCAAAGGGGAAGCCATGAGCTCAAGGCGTTTCTCAGGTTCACCAGAGGCCACTGGGCCCATTCCCGCAGGAGGGGAATTCGCAGACTCTCTCACCGGCGAGACAGCGACGGGTGTGGAAACCAGCATTCCCATGGTTTTACCATCTGCAGATATGGGTGGTGGGACAACTGCTTCAGGCTTTTGGGCAGCGCTGTGCATCACACAGTGTAAGGCAGGCATGAAGGAAATATGCTGAAACTTTGCATTCAAAGGATCTTCTGAAAGGCTCCCATTTTCATTATTCACTGAAGAAATCTGAGCAGATGATTTGTTCATATTTGATGAACTGACAGCACTGTAGCCTGTAAACCTGGTTGTATTTTGATTCCCAGAGTCCTCAGAATTGCTGTCTGTATCTGTGGGGACAAAAGCATTTGTCAGTCAGAAGAATGAATCTCAAGCAACAGAGAATCATGCCCTGGGCTCATTTACCCATATAAAACCTATTGAGTTTGATGACATGAATGATAGCTATATCTTCCCAAACTGTGACAACTTCGAGATTCTTTTCATTCATCCAAATTAAGCTAGGTCCATCTTCATGACTTGCCTATATCCACCTGCCCAACTAGCTACTGTGTCTTTGACTTGTGTATATCTGCAAACGTGAAGAGTAGGACACAGAGTGAATTAGGAACTTGCATCTGTCTAGAAAGATACTAGCACAGCTTATTTAAATTTAGAAGGAGTGGCAAACTCTCAGTACAAAAAGATGGAGCTCCCGGACATGCCACACAATTTCATATAAACCCAGCCCTTTTCATGCCAAAGTTTTCCACATTATTGTACTGTGGAAACTTCTCAAGAGAGCTGTATCACTGAGGCAAAAAAATTATGACATATGTTTAGTAACCTAAAACTCAGTGGTATTTAAACAGTACTAGAAGCCTTCAAACCGCCCAGTCATGAAATTCACAACGAAAAATGTATTATGTGGCCAGTTCAGAAATCAAAGTACCTAATCAAACTGAAAAACTAACAAAAATAAATGCAAGAAAGAGATTAGTCTAGGAATAAAGGCATTCATGCACACTCTCCATGAATACAACCTCTGTCTTTTTCTTCTTCACTATCAAAGCTTTCCCGCCCATCATGTCGTGGACTAGAAGGAGAGCTGTAACTTTCAGATGATGTTTCTCCACACGTATCATGACCAGATCCAGCATCCAAATTCAGATCTAAAAATACAAGTTGTCAGTTTTATTTTTGATCTCAGTGTATGGAAGTGAGGTTATTTTGGTTTTCTCACATTCCACACTAGTTGAGATTTTTGTCTGTTCCTACTTAATTGCATCTGTCCCCTGTATTCCTATCACTTCCATTCCCAGCACTCAGGACTGGTCTCATCCCTAAGTCTGTGATGAGTGAATCCCGGGCATTAAAGAAGGTGATCCTGACAATCAATATTTATGCAAAGCAGTGAAAAGAATGATGATCCTGAATGATTCCTGTGATGTTTATACTACAACACTGATTTCCTCTGAAGGGTAGTGATCCAGCATTTCCGCTGGCAGAGCTGCAGCACAGGCAGAAAGCTAACTCAGCAGGACACGGCAAAACAATGCACCACTTCACAACTCACTCTTCCAGAACAGGCTTTAACCAAACTCTATCAACAAATCCTGTTTAAAGAAAAAGAGGTGAACTGAAAAAGTGGTAAATTGTTCTCGAAATTCCAAATGAATCACGGGACACTCATTTGCTGGAAACCAGCTTTCAGGGGCGGGGGCGGGGGGGGTGTAGCTACTACGGTTTGGCTTTCAAGTTCCGCCTCTTCAGAGGGGAAGAAGAATGACAAATTCACCCTCTCAGGATCTATGACAGACACCAGCTGAAAACCTCGACCCGCAAAACCTTGGTTAGCAAAACTTCAGGACAAAAATTAGAACGCTAATTATTATAATAATAATAGTTTATAAATAAAATTTTTTCCCCTTTTTTTTTGCTACTGGAAGTTTAATGTGTTGGGATGGCTCATCAAAAAGTTGCCTTAATGCTTCAATTCTTGAAATAATTTCCTGGATTAAACCCATAATTGCTTAAATTATTTTAACAAGTACTTTGAACATCTAATACAATCTTAACTTTAGCTTTCCAAAATTGTTCTAGTTTTGCTAAGTTTGTGAACAGTGAGTTCTTAAACTTTTAGTCAAATGCTGTTTGTAGAAGGTAAAAACACCTGCCCATAAAACATGTAAATAATTTAGAACAGGATCCAGCTGGAACTCTCCAAGGTAAGAAGCAGTGAGAAGAAAGAATGAAAGCTTAATCAAGATTGTATCACAAATGGAAGCAACAGAAAGACAAGGCACTTTTAAGAGTTCTTTCAACACTTAGGCCAATTAGGTGGTGTAGAAAAAGGCAAACTCTTTCTCAGCCCTCTGTCATGAGAAGTTTATATAGGAGAGGCAAGGTGACAATTGATATTGGGAATTTAGAAAACATCACGATAGCAAAGTCAGTGGGTAGCACAGACTTTCAGAAATTTGTAATAAAGCTTGGAGACTCAGTTTACTAAGGAACACGAATATAATTTTGTCTTACAACTGACTGATGTACACAAGTCTTGGCCTAGACACTACATTTAGGATTACCCTAATCTGAAAACCCTGCTAGGACAGCATACACAGTTCTGTGCTGTAGCTCAGTGGTCACTTGGTTTAAACACTACAGTTCATCGATGGTTCATGCCACAGGTTTTATACAGGCTCCTTATGAACCATTACACGACAGAAACAGGCTGAAGAAACAAGTAGCTGCAAAGAGCACACTAATGGCAAGATGCTCCATATCCACACTCTCAGACAGCTATATTTCAAATGGAAATAGCCCATCAGTAGCTGCTTCTGCAATTACTCCACCCCATCAGCCAACTTATGCAGACTTCACTAGTATTTTGCCACCTATGCACGAAGAGACACACCCCAAGCAACTGGACACAGAAGACTGAGTCTAGTGCATTCTATACAGCAAGTGAAAGCACAAATTAGACTGCCAATATACTGCACAAATTAGACTGCACAAACACTGACTTGCACCAGAACATTTTTCAGACTTGTGCTTTCCCCTTTACAGAAGACCTCGAATAAATCAGCTACAAGTTCTGTTTCTTACTGACAGCTTTGGGAAAAGGACCTTACCTTTTGCTGTCCCAGTACGGATGTGCTGTGATGCTGCAACTCGAACTCCATTGCTCCTGTTAGTCAACCTGCAGTCAGTTTTCTTTGCTTTCTCCCTGTGTAAATAATTTCATGGTTTTTTTGCAAATGCATGAGCACAAATAACCAACCATGAATGAACAAACAATGACACTGGAACCAAAGGCAGTGCCTTCAGGCCAGAAAAGTGTATTTAATAGATAAAACAACAAATTTAAATAATGAACAATTAAATAGAGGCTGCTGGTGCAATATACCAGGAACTAAGCTGCAAGCAGTGTTACTAAACACTATGAATAAAGATCTATATAAGAAAAGACACCAAAAAGGAAATGGTGCAGCAGACAGTAAAGTCATTTTGAAAGCTGATGTGTGTAATGCAGCTCTACACCAGTCCAGTGTAATAGCATCTGGAAACTTGGAAGTAGGCAGAGTATTAGGTAAGGATGGAAGTGCTTTCACTTCTCACAGTGCAGAGTTGTGTAGCCTGCAGGAAGTTCTGAAGCCCTCTGATATGCAAATTATCTTCAATAAGATGCTTCAGCCAGTCACCACCCACTTCATAATGTTAAAAGTTGCCATCAACCCTCATTTGATTTTCAGTATATTCTGGACAGCTTTACACCTTTTAAGTTTCAAATAAATATAAGGGGAAAAAGGTAATTTAGTATTGGTTAAGAACATACTTCCACTCCTTCATCGTTTTATTAAATGCCAAGTGATATTTTAAGAAATTAATGCTTTCACTTAAAGTCTATTTTTCAAGTTACTTCTTTGCAGAATATAAAATAAGGATTTTTATGTAGCCTAGCTGCCAGCTCTTGTGCCACCACAGCAAATAAAAGCACTTAACTAACTGCAGACTGTTTATCAGAGTGAATGCATTACACTTCGTTTCTGGATTACCAGTTACATTGGAAACCTACTTTTCCAGCTGTGGCTTTCCTTTCTTCTTGCTTACTGTAGACAGACTTCGTTTTTCCACTGTGTGCTGGACAGAAAATACAAAGACACCAGTCAAACAACAGAATTGGTAATGGAAGCCAAGTAAACACCCCTTCTAGACCAAAAGGTCCACAAGTCCAAGGGCAGTGTGCTCACAGGTGCTACAACCACCCAAACAACCACTTGTTCTGTGCATCTGAGCCTGTAAAATAATGTGTCATGTCTTGTGTTTACATGAGAATCAGCAAAACACTCAGCAAATTACTACCTGCAAATATGTCAGAGATATCAATCAAATTACTGTTTGCATGCTATTCTTCCTCCAGAGGATAAAAACAAATGTGTTTCATCACATACCTGCTAAAAAGGCTGATCACCAAGCTTATGGAGCTGCAAAATTTGTTGATATAAATGGAATTATTTGATATTTGGGGGTGGGAAGTACATGTGACAAATTATTTCTACATAGTGACAAGCAGGTACCTACCCTTAAACTGGAGGTTTAAGCTGCTAAACTAAACTCTAGAATACAAGAGACAAGCACGTAAGAAAAAACACAGGACCTACACCATTTTTAAAGTATGCTATTACTAATTGTAATTAATAACTCATATTTGGCAAAGGAGTAATATTTATGAAAACTCTGAAATAATCTCTGTCCAAATCACTGTATATGTACTTCCTTTAAATAGCTTTCCCTCTGCTTTAGTAAATTAACGTTTTTCTTGCTTCAAGCTTGCAATATTTCAAGTTTTGATGCAGCCTACCATTTCATGTTTAGAAGCCAACCTCAATTCATTACCCTGCTTTATGAAATAAGGAAACTATTTTTGTTTGGCTTGCTATTCCACACATAACAGTCAATAGTCAAATTCCAAACGAAAATAAGAGCAATATCAACCAATTCTAACATTCTGGGTTTTTAATATATAAGCAGTGAGCAAGCTTCCTTCCCCGAATTTCAGTAGTAGATCATTTTATTTATAAATAATTATTCTGCTTACCTATAGTCACAATGAGATTGAGCATTGAAGAGATACAAATCTCGGACAAAGTGTATATGCATCCATCTATTAACTTTTTTCAAAGATTATTACTTAAATAAGGCAGGTAAGATAGAATATGTTTAACCTGTTGTACCTACTGTAGCATTAATACAGTTTAGCTACTAATACAGTTTCTAGTTTTTTCCTTGCAATAACAGAAATTGCCCAAGTGTTCTGGAATCCTCTCTGGTGACAATGCTACAGTAACGTGCCTGATCAGAAATTAACATTAGACTTTTCTGATTACTTACATTCTGCTGGGAAATTTTATTTAGAAATTCATAAACAAAATATTCAGCTTTCTGAGACAGTGGTAAGGAATTATGAAGGGTTTTCTAATCAAGATAAGTCAGCAGCAACTTCAACACTCATTTAGTACCATTTTAGGAGCACTTTTCACCTTTTAAAGCTAAATCTCATCATGTGTAGTGGACAGTCTTCTCAAGTGTCTCAGAATATGGTTTTAAAGAATAAAAGACCAACACACCTGGTCAAGTAGGTTAGTACAGTGTTCTGGGTGCTGCTGGACAATACAGCTTTTCCTTCTCCAGTCCATTACCCCATTCTGCTCCGAGTGCTGTATGTTAAGGCTATCCAGTGAAGAACATTTTGCACTGCTAGTGCTGCTGGAAAGAAAAAAAAAAAAGCCCGGAAAGTTATGCTGATGGGAACAAACCTGCAGGCTTTTCTTACCAACATACACATTTCACATCATGTTGGGAAATTCTGCTTTCAGAAAACCCTTGGAATTTTCAAGAGATTTAAAAAGATGAAAATTACAGCAATTCTTGTGCTCTAAAGTTATGATCTGACCATAGGTGGAGTTCCTTTTTCATCTACTATAATTAGATGTAACATGCAGAACAACAGAATTTGTAGAAAATAGTAATTGAGGGAAGAGTTTCCTTGGATATTTCTACACACAAAAACTTTACTATTTTCCTACCAGACACGTGGAAATTTTCCAGATAGAAATGTATTCTGAATTAATTGTCTTCCTTCTGATCATTAATGACAAAACTGGAATTACTTCATAATCCATTTCAGAATTCATTAGATATTTAAAGAAAGGAGCACACAGTTACTACAGATCATACTGCTGTGTTTGTTTCAATTTCAAAACAGTCATCTTGCTTTGCATTTTTACCTTCAGGAAGGCTAGTTTTGAGTAGTGCTGAGAGAGAGGAGTTGCACTTGGCATTTACTTTGAAATTCATAGAGATTTCCACTGAAGCTTTGCTGTACAGCAACCGGTCAGAAGCAATATTTAACTAGGTCTGAAACCACTGGTCAACAAAAGCTGCTGGAAAATAGTCAGGGCTCTGATAGAGTCAGTAGGGCACAAGGACCTATAACCTTTTCATATCTCATACAAAATCATGCCTTACTGCTGGCTGGATGCAAAAGAAAAATGAAAAAAGAGTTAACACTTTCAAATTCTTATCTAAATACTTATATTGGTAATTGAAAGTGCCTTTTAATTCAGCTGTTGGCAAGCTGCTTCATAAAGGTTATTGCAATATGAAATGTTACTCAGTCCTCAGGATGGCAGAAATCCAGCTCACTTGAAAGCACGACACATGCTGAACTTCCAGTAGCTACTTATCAAATACCTCTGTGAGTAAGGGCTCAAACTACTTAAAAGATACACAACAGAATACAAAAAAATTTAAGAAAATGGCAAGAACCCAAGAAGGTCCCAAAAGACAGACATAAGCCCCTGAATGCAAAGACAGAAGCAAGGTCACTTTAGAAACTTCTGCCAAGTGCAGGTAAATTATTTCACTGCCAAATTTGCAGTCATTTCATGGAAACTGTAGTATTACTGAAGTTTTTGTTTTGTATGTGTGATCTCATTCCTACCAGTAAATTTCTGGACTCTTCAAGAGTAAGGCTGCAAAACTGAATGCAAACAAGAGGTAGACAGATGCCCAATGTACCAATGCTATTTCAGATGAACTGCTTGTGACTCTAAACAGCTTTATGCGTATTTAAAATAGAAAAATTTCATTCAGTGCCATTTCTTTACAACTCAAACAACAGGCACAGATTTTAAGAAGACAGACACATATACCAAACAGGAGAGGAATAACAGACCTCTAGCAGTCAAGGAGTAAACACCATTACTCCTTGACTGTACCCTCTTGGATAAACAGAAAATAATAGTTAGCTAAAGGAACTTCTTTCTCAGAACTTTGTGGAAATGTCTGTCCCTCTCTTTCCTACCTGAAAGACAGATCCTAAACTACAGTCAGCCTTACTGTAATTCATTATACAATGAATAAAAAAAGACAATTTCTTTATTAGTAACTATAAGCTAGTAAATTTGGATCCTGCTCTGATGACTTTGTAGTAGGCTGTACATCCAGCAGTGTAATCACAGATTTTGTCAAGATGACACTTTCTTCTTGAGGAAATAAAAATTTAAAGTAGGACAGTTAAAAGCCAAAACAGACACAAACCACTAAGCTGTCTTGTGGTGAGTTTGCAAGAATTTTGTCTGTTAAAGATCTGTGGACCTTAACCAACACTGTTTTGTGCTATATTTATATTCTAATTACTGGAATTACAGGTAAATTTTCACTACAAGATAAATACCTTTTACAGATAAATCAACACTGAACAAAATTGCAAATCACAATAAATTATGTATCCATTTCCTTCCTTTAATTTAGCGGAATTAGTGCACAACTATGTGCAAACATATCTGAAGTTTTTAATCAAAATACATTAATGAGTGAATTCACATTAGGTACTTCAGGGACCTGAAGGTATATATAAACTATTTTAATATGGTTAGGAACTGCTTCCACTTACAATGGACACAAACCAGCAAGGTGTGCATGCATTTGCCAGCAAGCAAATAAAAAGCTCCTCTTTGAGGTTACTTAAGATTCAAATCAATAGCACTGGAAATTTTCAGTATAAGCATGGGGGTATGTGACATATGAAAAATACATGCCATACAGATTGATGCTACTCATCTTACAAGTAAAAATCAAAACATCAATTCGAATAGTGAAGATTCACAAAATTTCAAAATCTGGGAAAGAAGAGCTAGCCAAGTGACCTAGACGTATAGATTTAGAAATAGGGTCTTCTGAACTATTTTTCTAATAGATATTAAGTTAGTAACAACCTCCAAAACAATAGAAATAAGACTGCAACACCCCATGACAAACAAACAAAAGCTCCACAAACAAGCTTTCACTTAGGACACATACTCTCAAAGCACTAACAAATGTAAGTTCAGACATGTAACATGGTCACATTACATCCTAGTACCTACTTGGCAACAGGACTTTTTCCATTATGTTTCTTGTGAACTGCTGTGTGTTGCATTACATCTGGAAAAAAACCCAAAGCATAATTTCAACAGCAATTCTATTTCATCTTTTAAATCAATCCAGCAAATTCATCATTCCATCATTACCAGGCACACAGCAGAAGACATCTTCATTAAACAGGCCAGGCTTAATTTACAGTGCTGAAATTAGCAAGTGTTGCATAGAAGACAAATCAGTTTGTACAGATGATATAAACAAGGCTCTTTACCTTCCATTCCACAGAAGAATGAAACAGAAAGAGAGGAACTATGCCAACGTTAATGTTTGCTCACCTCTATATTTAATTCTAAGCACTGAATTCATGACTGAGTATCACCCAGTATGAAAAAACAGAGAGAGAAGAAAGGAATGAGTCAGAAAAAAATACATTTTGTAATTTCTTCTGAACTACTGAAATTAATCTCAAAACTACGTCACACATTCTGACTAGCAAACGAAGACAAGTCCTACAGTGAAGTACTGCATTCTGAACCTGAAAATACACTGTGCAAGTAAAGCTTTACAAATTACATCTGATAAAAAGAGACACTGCCTCAAGGCCAGGCTGGACGGGGCTCCAAGTAACCTGGTATAGTGGAAGGTTCCCTGCCTGTGGCAGATGGTTTGGAACTTCAAGGCTGCTTCCAACCCAAACCATTCTAAGGGTCTATTGGAGAAAAAGAACTTTAGAGACACAGTCTACCCCTTTTCTTTAAGGCAACTGTTAAATTTTAACGAAAGCAACTTCCCTTAATTCCAGCTATTGATGATCTTAGTATTCTTGCTACTTATGATTTTGCCTGAACTCCTCTCAATCCTACATGTAAGTCCAAATTATGGTTTAAAAATTTGAGGAAAAAAAAATCATGATTTTTAAACTTCTGGTAAACACTTCACTAAAAGGGCACAAAAGGTGTAGTTTCACCAGGGGAAGAGATTTCTGTATTTTAAGAACAGTATATAAAGGACTATTTGAGCAAATATACTGTAAATTTACTTGGTCTGTTCTGAACTGTTAAGAATATAGCAATGATTATTTTTCTAAGAAAAAGCTGTTCAAACTGGATGTGTAGATCACCGAATCCACAGAGTTCAATAGCAAACTTCTCATGAGTTATTAATGTGAAAGAGGATGAGTGTGCTGTCATTACTTGAAAGCCAACAAAGATGTTCAGTGGTCCATGTTCACCCATCAGTCCCCTTTCCCATTCTTTCAACCTACCAGGAGCTTGTACTTGTTTCCTTCCAAAAACAATGCAAAACTGGTTTGCTGTTCCTTTCAGAATCAAACTACTGACCAGCCACCAGGCTGCTGCTTCCATATGTGAACTGTTTTTGAGGTATTTGAAAAACAACAGCTTTCAGACTGTAATCAATATTCACTACAGTCCCAAACTTAGTAACAGTCCAGAGTATCAAAGCAGCATAGGTTAAGAATAAGAAGAGGAAAACTTGAACATCTCTTCTGTGTAAAACTAGAAGCTAAACAAATTTGGCATATTTAATGTAAAACAGTCTGCAACCCTTAAAATACTGCACTTAACTCTGAACCCTGGTAACTGAATAATAAATAAGTAAAGATATGGAAGTCTATAAATAATCTTGGCTCAAGTAAATTGTGAAGTATATATTCCTGGCTGTTCAACACAGCTGTGAACTTCTGCCTTCAAGCTGTCTATGAATGCTGCCACTTCTAGAGTTATAGAACAACCTCTTAAGGAAACTGCTGAAAGTACACAAAAAATCTTCTTTTGCATAGCAGATTTCATTCAATTTTTGTACCACTTCATACCAATGAAGAAATCAGTCAAGTGTACAATTTCCAAAACTGAGTGTGGTAAAATATCTCAAAGAACCACCTTTGAGTACACATCTACCTTCCTCCTGACTTGAAGCTTCTGAACTGTCCTCCTTGAAGTGTTCTGCTGTCTTAACCGTCTTCAAAGAGGGTTGTAAGTTACCTGCAGAGAATAAAGTTCATGTAGTAACTTTATAGATCTTGAACAACTGGACAGTTCCTGAATTTTTGCACTAAACTGGAAGCTAGGGAAATGGAAGACTTAAATTACTGGTTTGCTTGTGGCAGCAATTTGAACATTTCCCCTTCAAAGCAGGCCATCTCCAAGAGCAAAGGCTCTTAATAGATCCTTTTATTTTGAAGAAAACAGTGTTGGAAATAATTTTAATGCTATGGTACAATTTCCAAAGTCTGTGATTGTGATAATTATTTAGAGATATTCCTACTATGCTGCATTTCAGATTTTTCTTTATAATCATTTTGTGTTATAGCAGGAAATGGGAGGAGAGAAACGATAGGAGCATTCTTCTGCAACAAATTACATTCCTCCCCTGTCAAATCATTCATCTGCCAAGAGAGACCTAATTTGGGCTAAAGTCTTGTAGTGCCCTTAGCACAGTCTTCACACACCATTTTTGCCTTTTTATGCCAGACAGGATGAAAAACAAGTAGGAATAATATTAACAGTTTTGTGCAAAAATACCACTACCATGTTCTGAAAAAGGACATAGTTTGTTAAAGAATCTAACTCTAAGAGTCTACTCTTCCCCTCTGAAAAGGTTCCAAGCTAGTGCAGGTAAAAGCATCCAAAACCTGTTGCTAAGGAGCTTGAAACATTGATATGAAGATCCTTCTGAATATCATTTGCATTGAAGATACTAAATCCCCAGAGATCATGTTCTCATGTTGGGATCAAAAGTCTATCTACTCCAACCTCAAAATTGTCTAAACAACTGAATTAACGAACCAGGAGGGAGCTAATTTATTTCCTCCTTAATGGAACCATAGTGGCACAATCAAGCTTACTGAATATTTAGTGTGAGACCCCAACTGTTTTTTAAGGTATAAAGACCTTTCACCAAACATAGAATTTACTTCCACATAGGTTTTACTAAATAACTTTGTATTTCTGTGAAAACATATTCTTATCCCTGACTCTGTATAGAGACTGAAGACCAATTTAAGCTACAAATGCTTTGTCTGTCAATTAATCCTGCATGTTCTATTTGAGAACTAGATGAGATTTTTCTTAAATATATACTTCCTTTCCCACTGCTGTCACCACATGCAAAACATGCCACTATGACTAACTTGCAGTAACAAGTAGCAGGATTACAGGAATGCCCTAACAGGGAACCTAGAAAAGCACAGAAACAATAAAAAAACCCCTCATGGGTGACTTAACTGGGGTGATTTTGGCAACAGGTGGGTGAGTACTTTTGTCTTAGTACAGCTTGCCCCACAGGAAATGTGACTGTGGGCTACCCTGGACAAGTCATCCAGCCCCCCTTCTCCAAAGAAACAACTATGCTTAAATTTTTCACACTAATTCTCTTCACTAAATGTTTTCTTAGTATCTAACTCAACATCAGGGCCTGAATCATGCCAGTGGGCTTTGCAACTCTTCCCTGCTCTCCCAAGGGCTTCACCTGCCCACAGTGAAGATCCAACCTGGTAACACTGCAGTTTTGCAATTTGGGGTGTGACTGCTGGGAAAAGGACTGGCGGATGCCTCACCCAGGGCCTCCAACCTTTGGCTTGAGAGCTGCACTTGAGCTCAGGCCCTTGCCTGGGGTGCACTGCCAGCACACCTGTGCCTGGACATGAATCTTGCTGATCCTGTTCTTAACCCTGACCTACTGACTTGTTTTTCTGCCTTGACCTCAGACCTGCCTCACTACTCTGGACTTGTCTGGTAACCACCAGGTTCTTGCCTGCCCCTGGTCCTAATCTTCCTCATAAGAAGTTAAGCCTAGTGCTTTCTGTCTTATCCTTCAGAGAGAACAGATCATCCTCTTTACATGAGGACTCTTTGGCATTTGAAGGCTTACATCATCTTCCATTTGAGCCCTTCCTCCTCTCTGCTAAACAACTAAGCTCCTCATCCTGTCATACATTCTACAACTGGCAAATCCTCATGAACTTTCATGTACTCAATTATTTATTATTATAAAAATTATCTCACATTTAAGATGACTTTGTAAGACCTCTGACAGAACTGACATTTGTCTAGTCTCCTTCTGATCTACCCACCCTGCAGATCATTTCAGTGCCCAGTCAGCTCTGTCTTGATGGAACTTGGCACTGGTTCTTTTTTGAAACCATTTCAAATTACCACCCACGTACAACAATGCATTTGCAAGTCCTTCCCAACTAGATGTAGTCTATGGTCTAAAATATGCACACCCTGTCCAGTGTGCCCATCATTAACACAAATCTTTCTGGACTCTGGAAACTCTTTCCTCTCCGTGCAGACTTTCAGTAGAACAGAGGTGTCCATTTTTACAGCAGTAAATTCCAGCCAGTTCCACAATCACCCTGATTGTTATTAGCTCAACATTTTCACTAAACTGCCATGTAACAACGTACTGTTACTAAAAAATGTTACAAAGTGACCTACAGCTTCTACCCTAACCACCATGCTTCTATCTCATCATGGAAAGAATCACACACATCATTTCAAACTGAAGTCATCTGTCATTCCTCTATTTTTTTCCAAATGAATATGAGTGGTCTGTTGGGAACCTCCAATCTATTCAGTTCCTTACTAAGATCTTTGGCAACTTCTGAGGCACTGGCCTCACAGCCAGTGCCTTAACTGTCATGGTGTATAACATGCACTGAAAGGAGAAAAGATTGAATGGAAATAAAGATCACATCCTAAGGCATCCATACAGAGAAGCCAAGTTTTGGTTGCACAAACAACTGTAATACACCAAAGAAATCTCTGCAATGCAAATGCTGGAACGCAATTCTGTATGTTCTGAAGTTAAAGACATCCCATCATTTATGTACTCAAAACAAATCTTAGTTTAAATATCAAGACAGATGTTTCATCTATAAAAGAAAACAAACAAAAAGCAGATGTGATTTCTCGGGTCAGTTGAAACCTTTTGTTCCAAAATTTAAGGTTTGAAAGGAAGAAATGCCAAACTGTTGAACATACTCAATTCACAACAGCCTATTTGAAGAGCATGATGGTACAGGAAGGAAAAAGGAAAAAGGAAAAAGGAAAAAGGAAAAAGGAAAAAGGAAAAAGGAAAAAGGAAAAAGGAAAAAGGAAAAAGGAAAAAGGAAAAAGGAAAAAGGAAAAAGGAAAAAGGAAAAAGGAAAAAGGAAAACGGAAAAAAAGGAAAAAAAGGAAAAAAAGGAAAAAAAGGAAAAAAAGGAAAAAAAGGAAAAAAAGGAAAAAAAGGAAAAAAAGGAAAAAGGAAAAAAAGGAAAAAGGAAAAAGGAAAAAGGAAAAAAAGGAAAAAGGAAAAAAGACCCAGGCTGATGCTACATAGCATGTTCCCACTGTCAAAAGTATGAGTATCTGCTCAAGAAACTATTCATTGACCAGGAGTTCAAATACAACCTGTGGAATACAACACACAAAACCAGAATTATAAAGCTGTACTTATACACAGCAGCAAGAATAGCTTTTTATAGACTTTTCATTACATAAAACAGTATTTGGATATTTCTTACTGTGAGTGTGCAAAGATTCTGATGAAATTGATTGGAAGAAGTTGTATACTCTCTGATTCTGGAGAAAAGCTTGCGATGTATTTGAAAATAGCTGCCTGAAATGTAAGTGAGAGTTTGTTAAACTAAGTAATAGAATCATAGGAAGAACACAAAAATTTACTACAGTACCATTTAAAAGCAAAATAGGCAGTTCTTAAGAAGTTCAAACCCTTCAAATTGCACACTAAGCATAAACAATGTTAAAAGCTACTTTTGAGCTTTGCTGTTAAGTGCTAGTGTAAGCTTGGAGTACAGCCAATACAAGGAATTGGTACGATGATATTTTTGAATTTAAAAAGTAGGTGCTTTTGAGTCATCCCAAATCAAACATTTTAGCCCCTTGTAACATTTTATCAAAGAGGAGTTTGGACTGAGTCCAAAAGCATTGGACTCTATATTTTAACTTTTTTTTTTTAAATTAACTGATAACACATTTATTTTCCCAAAACAATGCATCTCTTTCTTAGATACATTTGTATGGTTAAATACAAAGTTGAATTCACTGATAAGGTCAGTATATGAGTTTCATATTCATATCTCCAAGAGCAAAATGTGGGATTCTCAACATTGCTCTGCACTGGTCTGAGTCAGTTACCAAGAGGTCAGTGACAAATTCTATTAACTTCAAATAAGAAAACAGGCCAACAGTGAATGGTTTTCACTTCCCACACACCAAGGTTTCAGATATTACTTGCCAGGAGGCACTACCCATTTCTTTGGAGGAGGGGCAGGGGAGAGCAATTTTTTGGCAAATGGACACATACTGAAACCCCCAAATAAGTGTATATTTATGCTAAAACTGACATTGAAAAGAAGAATGAATTTGAGTACAGTAATGCTATTCTCTTGAGATTATCCATGTAGCATTCCTATATAGTCATAACACCACCTGCAAATTGTAATTACAGTTTCTTACTCTAACACAGTTGGGTATGTTCAAAGGTTACCTTCAAAGCGTGTCTCTTGGGTTTGTAATTCCTGTGCAGTGAGGCTTCACAACCTTTCTGTATTACAATACATTCCCTTCAGTCAACCTCTGTTTAACAGGTTTATTGATTTAAAACCTCTATGTTTATTAGCCAAAATTGTTCACACAGATTAATTTTTGGCTTGACAATCAAGTCAAAGACAGACAAACATTACAGACAAAAATTTATTTTAAAATTGTCAAGGGGGTGGTGGAGGCTCAGAGTGGCTCCACATCTTCTTTAACTAAAATATTAGGACAAAACACTAGAACTAACAGAACATTATGAGTAGGAGTTTGAAAAGCAGTGCCTGATTCCTCAACTACCCCAATTCAAGAGACACTGCTTAACATGATGAATAATTTGTTTTCAACAGGGTTGAACAATCCTGACTGAGAAGGACAAACATAACAAGGTATCTGTACCAAACAAACGAACAAACAAAAAAAACCACGAAGCAAACCCAAATTCACATTACTGTTCTGAGTTACAAAATTTGACCACCAAGCTCTTTCATCACTAAAGAGCAGGTGATGAGGTATGGGCCATTTTCTTACAAATACATGAGCTACTTTTAATTTTATACACATGCTTCACTATTACTGTTTATTCCTTTTAATTCCGTTCTGTCTCTCACTCTATCCTGACATAAAAAGTAGAACATATGTCCCCTGAGTTAGTGTTTCTAGTATTTCTAAATATACCCTTGTGTAAAGGAGGTAGTATCCTTCCACAAGTGTCAATCACTACGATACAATGCCGCTTAGGAAAAAATATTTTCATAATTGTACAATTATTTCCAAAGAAGTAGTTCTACCAAGTTTAGTGAAAGTCCTAATTTAAAGAAAATCTAGAAGAGTCAAGAGTATCTATTTCATCACTGGCTTCCACTTTCTTTGCAAATTGGGTTTAGGTAGCAGAATTTCCACTGTCCATAGGAGTCATCTAGCTTGACTTCATTCACTTTTGCAGAGATGCTTTTCAGGCTATTTGCTAGAGCATTTACCTGATTATGGGCTCAAGATCAGCATGCCTTCGTTCTTCCCTCTTCTGAAAACCCTGATTTAGTGCTCTTAAAATAGTCTTGTCAAATGCTTCAGAAGACAGTTCCTTTGGGAGCTGAGAAAAAGGTTAATGTGAAAAATGAGTAGTTGACATTTTAAAGACTATATTTGCTCACTACGAGTCTTTATACCTTTTGGTATCAACAAGAAACTCAATTGTTCCAGTTTGAGTGATGTATTGTACAGACTAAAGGTACAACAAATCAACATCATGTAGTTTTGCAGGAGAAACACTTTGCTGTAAATCCTCACAGCGATTCCAGGCATAAAAATGTTTAAAGCTCTATTTGAAAGAATTACATTCAGAAATCTACGAATACTGTGGTCTTTTCCAGGACAGCTTACAGCCTTTTTTTTATTTGTTTCTTTAAATCTTTCACACATAGAAATTAGTTCCGAAAATAACATGAAAAAAATAACCAGGCACGACTGAATGCACGGTACTCACTATCATCACTTAGCTAGATTAAACTATTTTAAATAAACAGGAGTAGAAAGGAAACCATTTCAGTTATTAAATGCACTACACTTCAGCAGGCAACACTAAGATTAATCAATGGCAAGTCCCTCCCCATTTGTATTAACACTGAACCTTCTTATCAAAATTCATTAAAACATTCCAATGTCAATACTACAAAGTGAGATCTTCTGATGTTCTAGTTGAGAAGGCATAATTCTTGCTACTAAAGAGCATGTCTGTTTTAAATGAAGAATATTCCCCAGAACAAAGTTTTTTTCACCTTTACAACTTCCAAATACTGTACTTAAGTACATCAAAGCTGATCAAATCTGTTCTACATTAAAAAAAAAATGGGGCAATTAAGAGTAAACTGCCACTGAAAAATGCTTTTTTTAAAAGTTCAAAGCTATTGCTAATGTGGTTAATATCTGCCACCAGTTATGATCAAGAGCATTAAGTAATTTACACTAGAACAGCATCTTCCTCTTGTATATCTGGAATACACCTGACCCAGAATGCCAGCTGGATATTGCATCCAGCTGCTGGAACAACAGCCCAGCAGTCAGAAATCCTTTCACTAAATGAATTGCTACTAACAGAGGGATGCTGTGTCTGATGCAGATAATTGCTTAGTAACATACATAAGAGGAACTTCCGGAATCCAGACAGACAGGTGCTGTTAGTATGATGTTAGTACAATGCTATAGCACCTGAAATGTCTTAGATATAAAACCACAAAGGGCTGAAAGCAGCTGTACTTAACAAACCCTTTGGCTTTAATATGCATTACTGAGGAACTCGGACTGAAGAATTAGTCAGTGGTAGCCAAAAGGTACCAGAAAGTTACTGCAGAAGTGTGAGAATGAGCAAACCTCCTATCCTAGTATTTTGTATGTAGATTTGTCTCTGGAAATAGTTAAACTTCTTGTCTTTATAACTTCTATTAAAAGGAATGCAATTCCTTCTGTAGTTAAAGATTCAGTTATATGAACCCAAGATTAGGTGCTTAGCTTAAGGTAATGGGATAGCCTTGTTACTTAAAAGCTTATTAGTCCTTCCACATAAGTGGGTAATTTCCTACTTGCAAAGAATTTTTCATGCTTATCACCTAAGAGAAGCCAGTTTTTAATATAAAGCATCCAAGTTATGCCACTTAGTACCTTAGTTTTCCCACCAATGCTTCTATACTGAAACAAATTTTACCATTATCTTATTTCTATCACATGCAGCATTGGACTTTTCCATCAAGTATTTTGACCATTCTTTTCTGTCCCTAGGAAACTGAGCATACTATTTAACAATGCCATGTAGATTGGAACAAGAACAACAAAAAGCCAAAATGCAAGGACATATGAAGTGGACATTGCTACTTTATGTTTTTTAAAGCAAAGTATAAGTTCTATCTTGCTTTATTTAACAAATCTCTCTTACTTCTATACTTATGGCTATCAAACCAACACAAAGCAAGTATATTTTTCAGCTGTGCACATTTTTCACAGAAGACGTCAGGAAGCTCATAGCAGCTTGTGGTTGTCTTCCTCGTGTTCTGCCATCTCCCAGAGACACTGCTGGAGCAGTCAAGCCAGCACATGGAACACCCTACATCAGTCAAACAGCACAACCCTTCAGTGCTCTGGACCATGTCTGTTTTTTTCTGGCTCCTCCAGGAAGCAAGTAGGTTCTAGGAGGTCCATTTCAGACACTGATGTTTGTCTTACACAAGTGGGAGAACAGGAGGCATGCACATGAATGCTCATCCCAGAGCTGCACAGGACCTTGTATGAAATGCTGGTTTCAGGGTTCTCTTCAGGCGCAGATGCATGTGCCCTATGCTGTGGGATAACCCACCTGCAACAAGACATGTCATCCATAATTCAAATCCTCACAAACCTCTGGGAACTCTTAGAACCAGATACTCAACTAGATTAAAGCAGCTGTGAATATTCACTGCTTCATTTCTGGAATACTGGAAAACAATGTTGATAATTTAAACAGCGAACAAGACAATGACCTTTGTACAGTGACTGGCTTTCTGCTTGCAATTAACACTGCAGTTAAGAACACCAGATGCCATCAAAACATGCCCAAAACAGATCTCTCATTACTGCCCTGAAGAGGGGAGAGTTTAAATATAGAATCATTTCCCAGAATAGGTGGAACCCAAAATATTAGACACTGGCAATAAACACACAGTTCGAGGTCATCCCACTGATGGGGGTCTATGCACAGAAATGTATTCTCTGCTTGGAGCAGGGGGAGAAACAACTGAGACAACTTTGAGTTTTTTTCAACATGGACACACACACAAGTACAGTTGCTAGGTTTTCCTCAACTTGAACTCCTTGTGATGATGAATAGGCTGCCTTTGTTCTACTGAAGAATACAGCAGTTAAATTAAAAACTCTTATGCTTATGGCTGTCTCTCACTAGTTAAACATAAATTATACTCTCTAAGGTCCTTCTAACAGGAGCACAAGCAAATGGCCAGTGGTTGTACCTATACACGAGCACTGTGGGGAAAGTTAAAAACTCATCTGGTAGTTTTATGGTAGTTCAATTAAAACTCCAAACACCATTTCAGATGAGACAATCGATCACCTCCTGGGAAACTCCCCGAGCATTCTGCAGGACTGCTTCTTCTGTCAAGATCCTTCATTCCAATATACATAATTAAATGGTTAATACAATTGTGAAGTACAAAAATCTGCTAGCATGCCTTTGTTTCTGTAATTACACCCCAGAAATCACTGCTCTCTTAGACTACTTCTGAAGTTATAAACCTGATGTATAAACACTACTTTTTTGAATACATACTTTTAGCAGGAATTCCTGAAGCTCCTGATGTGTTTTTGTTACACATGTTACTGAAAAATCGGACCAGGTTACCTAGAATGAAGGAAAAAAGAATGAGGGAAGTTTCTTTTTCCAAATTTCATAGCAATTAGCTTGTCAGAACAGTTCTATAAATTTGGCAATCTCAGAGTTAACATTCGCAATTAAGCAAATACCAGGCAAAACAGGGATAAGGCTGTAGTTTTTCAAAGACGTACTAATTTTGAGTGTGCATTTTAGGATCACCTTCATGTTATTTGTGGCTAAAGGGGGCATGGGTAAATTCAGGGAAATACAACTAAGTCCCTGAAGAGTACTGACTCAGAAAAAAAGCCAGGCAGAAGGCTCTGTAATTATGAGACTTGCATCAAACAGAAATAATTAGCCACGAAAAACAGGTACCAGAGAAAAGGACTGAAATATTGGATTGAGCTCTCACTGTCATTAACAGGGGTCAAAATAAAACAAAAAAAATATCTGTTTTTATTACCTATAAAATAATTTTATCTGCCTCAGATTCAACTCTTACAGTCAAACAGAAGTTGTTTTAGGCTACAGGTCATAAAAAGTACTTCAAGTTACTAAAGAAGGCACTCGAGAATCAGACAACATTTTGGCACATGCCTGTATAAAATTTCAGTAGCTTATTGTTCTGACACGACATGCAAGTAGTAAAACAGCACCTTCACATGCATGTTTTCAGTAAAAAATAAGTAAGCCTGGTTAGATGAGTGCTGCCCAGCTTTAAGCCCACTTCTGGGCCAAAGATTCCAATTAGTTACATGTGGAGACTCAGGGTAATGGGAGTAGACATGACACTTATAAACATTCATTAACTCTCAAGAGTTAATAAAGTACTGTCAACCACCAACTGCCTTCAACTTAGTCCCCAGAAATGCCAGCTACCCTCGGTGCCTCAGCTGGGAAGCCATGACTGCAATTGCTGTTACAACCTCAACAAGGCTGTGTCTGGGCAAGCACGAAATTAACTACAGTGAAGAGCACAGTATATGCCTGCACAGATGAGGAAAGGAAACTCTTTCCTAAAAGAACTGAGGTGGAGTTTCAAGATTACTGCAATACTTGCGAGAATATCTCCATTCCTCCTTTAACAAAAAAACACTGTCAAATCTGTCTACATGCCGAATCTTTAGAATCGTTTTTTGACTTTAAATATTGATAATCCATATAGGCATTTTGCACAAACTTTCCCCATCTCCTACTGTATTTTACTTCATACTCACTTCACAGACTATTTGGAAAAAAAATATACGACATGGTTGAAATACTTGGCCAGGTTAACCTTATAGACTTTGAAGGCTACATTCCACAGATCAATGCCCTCAACAAAACAAGAGTGCATCCATTTAGAGAATACAGTATCACAGAATACAATACCAGACTCTGGGATCAACACATCAACTTTCAGCTCAAAATGCCTTTTTTAAAGTTTGCTTCTTCAAAGACCTATGTAACCCATGTCAAATGACCAGTTAGAATGTTTGATGTAAACCATTCTTTTCTGGGTGAAAAAGGGGAACGTTTAACTTTATCTTCAAATCTTGTATACTACCAGATTCACATCTATTGGCACAATGACTCATAGTGTTAGCCAGTCCTCACTAAGAAAATTACTACTTTGATTCAAGTAGAACATCACCACCAACAGCCTTAGCAACTATTATTTAATACATGCTGCCCTTAGCTACTACAATAGATGAAGACTATACCAGGTAGGCCTTTCAGTTTGTGCCCATTTTCCAGCTTGTTTGGTTTTGCCTTAAGAAACAAAGTCCAAAACAAAGGAACCAACCTCCAGTTTTCTCAAAAAGCACAGGATCCACCCCCTCATATGGTAAACACTGAGAAACAGGATCCAAGATGACCATATGACTCCAAGCAATCTACAGCTGCAGACACAACAACTGTGCTTCTGTGCCACTTGAGCAAACGATTGACTAGTTTTACAATTCTTAGGAATTAGCAAAAGCCAATTTGCCTGAAGTGATGGCACACACCCAGCTATGGCTCATGTTTTACACCTTCCCACCTTATGCCCTCACATTTTATGCCCACAGTTACATAAAACACCTGATCTGCACACAGAATTCAAAAGAATTACAGGATAATCCAAACAATCTCAAAATTGTCTCCTGTGCAGATTTTTGAAACGAGCTGTATGTATCTGCAGTACATAGACAAAATTTTAACGTTCTGAAGGTTGTTTGCTTACTTTGAATGTGTACTCCAAATGTTTGTCAGCCCTTTTTCTCGATACGTCTTTCAGGGTTATCTTCTCAATGTGTACAGCTGAAAGAAAAACACCTTATTGTGCACTCCAAAACTGACAGTTTGCAAACCATTCCCTACTTTCCCAGGCTCTCTGAGCACGCCTGTAAGCTAAATCCTGATGCACACTGCATGACTCTTCCTTAGAACTGCTGGGGGCAGGTAGAACCTTGCTCTCTCCAAGTATTTCTCTGGCCTAACGACAACCTCTTCAGTGCACATCCTGGGAATCTGTGCATTACTCAGGAGCTTATTTAGACCAAAAGTCACATAACTACAACAATATAACCACTATAAGTGAAAAGACAATAATAGGAAGTCAAATTGTATCTTTACTCCAAGAAGTAACAAGTGCTGATAAAAACCAGGCAGTGCCTTCTACACCTATGTGTCAGAAACATCGAGTAGTACATGAGGGCAAACTAAGGCCAAATAACCACATTTCTGAAGGGTACGCAGGTGAAAAAAAAATAGTTATGGAAGGCTTGAAGGAGACAGAAATGTGTGTCAGTAAACAGAAAACAAAGAGAAGAAGCAGAAAACTATGACAATTGTACTGTAAAGAGTGTCATTGAACTGAAAAGGAAGAAAGGCACTGTAAGTACTTGTTACTGAAACATTCCTTCCGCACAGCCCACTGCACGAAGCAATAGGGGAGTTCTGGCTGTGACCTGGCCAACAGCAGCACCACATGGCTTTCAGGACCTGGAAATTTTCTTCAGGGCACACAGCATTGTTCAGGTAATACTCTGTATAAAAACCTTTATGTAGTCAAGATGGGCTTTCTGCTTTTGCTGCTATGCTGGCCTAAGAATGCAACAGAATTTTATTCTAGTGCAAGCCTGAACACATCTTTACATGTGAAAAAAAAAAAAAAAGTATTTAAAAGCAGCTCGACCCACCCAACATCATCAATGCTTCCTTTCAGTGCTTTAGAAACTCTTTCTTTTTTTGGAGGGAAGTGGGTGGTGTTAACAGTTAATGTTTTCCTTTCAATTTTTAACTGCATGTTTACATGGGATATATTGGGAACTAGTCATAACAACAGTATTTTTCCCTAAAAAAAATTAGACCTCCTGCAATTGTTTGTTATAAAACTTATTATGGATATTAGCTAATTACCATCTAATACAATGTAAACATTTTAAAATTAATTTTGTTGCAGTTACAATTCAAGCCTCATCCCCACCAAACTTGGCATTTCTAAGAGAATTAAGTATTGGCAATTTCCCTAAAGGAACAATAAGCCAGCAAATAAGCCTAGTGATAGTGCTACAGCTTCCAATTTTCTTAGGGAAAGGAGGAAGAAAGTGCTGGTGTACACTGGTTGTAAACCTCTATCTGCAAGTTAGGAAGCTAGACAAGCACTTCATTTTTCCCAGCTAATGAAGATTTACAAAGGAAAGAAATCTGAGAAAAGCTAAGGATGCCAGACAATATCAGCATTTTACGAAAAGACGAATGCTTAGTGACCTTAATTTTAACCTGTCTGGTATAGATTAAAGTGCTGCTAGAAGAAGGACCATGGCACAATGAAAGTTTTGCTGCAGTAAAATTTCTTAATGGCTAACATTCAAATTGATACTGGAATTCATATTCATAAGTTAATTAAGAAGTCGATTCCCATGACTGGAACTGAGAATAGTGGTTTAAATTGCATTCCACTACAGGCATATATTTAGCATACACAATTAGGAAACTAAGACCATTAACATTCACAGACAAGCTTTTTTTTCCCTAATGAGACTGTGCTTATTTTAAACTATTGAGTGTTCTCAATGCTAAAAATTTGCCCTCAGGTGTAAAAAAAATTATTACACAATGGAGTACTTTCAACTTCCTTAACTTCTTTCTGCTGCACGCTTCATCATAATACATGATACAACAGGTAATTACACTGTTGTTGCTGCACAGCTTTGGTTCTACACTTTCAACAGACTCCTTTATAATTCTGTCTCCACAATGACATTTTAAATACTCTGAATGGCTAGACTGGAAGAAAAGTTTGAATACACAAGCCAATGAGGCATGTGATATCTCTACATCTATTCAGGACACAGCATATGCATCCGGGTTGATTAAGTAAAGCATGTATACATGACACTGCTTCCATTTTAAGTCCAAGTCAAGATTTTAAAAATTCATATTCATCACAGCTGACAATAAAACACAAGTTTTACTGTCAGTGAAATTTCTAGCCCAGTAAGAAGATTTCTGTAGCAGGAAGTCTCTACCATATAACTATGTACCAAATATCACAAAGTCATTTTGATCTTTCACTGTGGCTTCTCACTATGGTAATACAAATGCAGAAAAATATTTAAGCTCTTTGCTAGATTAAATAATTCAACTTTTTTGTGCTTCTGTTACTTAATTTGAGAGTGTTACTAAAGAGATTCTCCCTTTTAGGTTTCTAATTCATGAATACAAACACTTTGAACTCCATAAAAGGATTTGAAACAGGTCTGTTGTCCATAATCTGCCATAATTTTTCTGTGTTTTTTTTTTTTCAAGGAATCAAAAACTCTGAAAATGCCTGACTTCAAAGTGCAGTTAAATCTCCACACTAGAGACAAAAGGACACTTATGAGGACAAAATGAATAGCAATCATTTTTCCATATTGTTGGCTCTTTGCTATCTGCAAACTATCTGTTGACTAATTTTGAGTAGACAAGTGACTTGCTAATCTTCTTGAATAATAAAGGGTGAGAATAAATCTGTTTTCAATAGTGCTCATTTCTTCAAAGAGAAGAAATTCTGCGGGCAATTGCATATCAGAGTTTTGTTTAGGCTCAGAAGCCTTGTTCTTATTCTCCAACAGAGCCAAAACACTGACTTCTAAGAAGACTTTCACTTCTCCAAACTGCCATTTCTATAAAACCTGCTAATATGTGGTGGGCTTTCTTTGGGTTTTTTTTTTTTAATTTCATCAAATACAACTGAATCAAGCAGCAAAATCTATCGACTGCTTCCCAATATTTTTGTGTTTAGTTTAGCTTAAAAAAATCTAAATACTGTTAATACAATTGCATTAAGTTGTTCTCGTTTTCTCCGAAATCCTACCCCTTTTTCCAGTGGGAAGCCCATTTGCAGCTAATTTTCATGCATGCATTCACTAGCAGTTAGCAGCTAACACAAATGACAACTTGTTATAACAAAGAAAAGACCAAGTAGGCGGCAGAGAAGCTATTTTACTTACCAATCGCTGCAGCTTCTTGCTCAGATGAACAGCAAGAGAGATACAAGAGGCTACAACTCCAGCAGCGTTTAATGTTCAAGAAAACCCTTGAAGCCCTCCTCAGAAGGGAGCTCGGACAACATACCTTCTCGCTGAGGTCTGTGGGAAGCCATCGGGAGTCCATCATGAGGTGCTGTGGTTCGTTCTAGCAAACTGGTCTCATTACTTGACACGCAGTCACCACGGGAAAAGTCGTTCTAAATTGAGAAAGAGAAAAAAAGAAACGTCTTAGTAGAAGGTCTGTTACCAAAGCTTGCTCTAAACAGCAGGTATTACAAAAAACCCCACAAACGCCTTTATCTGGTATTCCACAGGACAAAAACCTGAAGTTCTTGACAGTGGCAAAAAGGTGGTCATTAGCCATTTCAGTTCTTACTTTATTTATGGGTTTATCAAATGTCACCTATAACCTCCAATGTTTCACTGATCTTACTTTAGAAACAGATTAGGGTAGGGAACAAGGTATCTCAAGCTGGACAATTCAAGACTATTAGCTCAGAACTTCAGTGATAATTTACTATTAGTATGAACTCTTTCAACTACTAATGTGTCAAGTCATCTACCCACTACATTCTAAATATGTTCTCCTCAATTACATTCATGCCCTGTACCTTCAGCCTGCCACCCTTCTGTATAGGGAGTCAGGAATAACTGCTTGGACAGTCTGTGAGGACATGTGGTCCATGCATCTCTAACCAGCTAAACATTCAGAACACAAGCAGTTGCCACCAGCACCCTCACTTTCATAGAGAAAAGGACAGAATGAGAGCTCATCTCCCCCCACATTTACATGCAGACATCAAAATTATACACCAAGATGTGTTACTGTTTTAATACAGTGTACAAGGGAGACAACAAGAAATCATAAGAGATAGATAACATGGACAGATAAGTAAGAGAAGAAAGAACAATCCAGGCTAACAATGATAAATAAGAAGTATTAGAAGAGCATGGACTACAAGTGGTTTCTCTAGGGTAACAAGAGCCTACGTAATTTTTTCCAAATTAAGATGAAACATTTATGTATCAATTTACACATTCTTCAATGACCAGGTCTTGCTAAAACAAAAGCAAGTAAACAAACAAACTGACCAACCAAGCTAAAACTCAGAAATATTTTAAAGCTTCCAGTGATATTAAATGCAGCTGCTTAATTTCATATTCAAGGACACAGCACATTGCCTTAGAAAGGTACATCCACAAAAAAATAGGAAATGCAGGAAGTTACTGGCACATTTTCGGATTAATCTGTTTTAAGTAAAGCACCTTTGTTTATTTTTAATAAGTACTATAACATATGAGCTGATTAAATAACAAGTTTGGGAAAACTGAATGCACCAGAAACATTAGGAACTGGTCTGCATGAAAACTAGATTTTTTCATTCAGGATGAAGAACACTGAAAGACCTTCATAAAAGATGGGTAGAGAAAAAAATATAAGTCTCCAGAGTGCACTCTTTATTTTTAAATGCAGGAAGCGTAATATATGTGCCAGAATACATGTGGTTCGTTGGGTTTTTTTAAGGACTTGTGCAATGTGATGAGACAAATCATCAGCCAAGATTAGTTACTGTATTTGTTGAAGAGGACCCCAAGACTGTCACAACAGAAAGATCAGAATGAGGAAGCACAGAGGCAGCAAAAGACATCTGAATCCCCTGCCAATTCTTCAACAAACTTCTTCAGATGTGACAGATATATCAGCTAAAGCTGGCGTCATCTTACTAATCCAGCTTTACTTCATCTGCAGCACAGGCACGAACTGTGGCAACTCCTCACAGTACATCCAGCACATGCAGACCCAGGAAGTGTCCTGGGCATGCTGGTAACCTAACTTTGATCAGTGACACCAATAGCAGCAGTTAGCAAGTGCCTTTAGACTGCACTGCAGGACATTTCAGCTGTTTCATCAAACTGCTGCATGGTTTGTGCTGTGAGCTGAGCATCAGTAATTTCAGGTTTCAAAGCCATCAGATTTAAAATATAAAGCCTGCTTTGTTTCTTCAAGACAAAACTCACACCAGTCCCCAGTCACTCAGTAAACAATCTCAGCAAACATCTAATAAATTACAAGCACAATGTCAGATACGGAGCAAGAAAGGAGAACAGCTGTATGTCAATGAGACTGCAATTTTTAACAGCTTTAGCACATTTTCAAGTTTAGTTTACTAAAAAAAACCCCAAACAAGCCAACACACAAGCATGCTCTGGAGAGAATCACTTCTAGAACTCTACAATAAACCCACTGATACTGTTTCAGCAGACATTTCATAACAATTATGGACTGAAAAAGTGGAAGTACTTTGGTTTGGTTAAGTGTTAACTCCTGATCTAAAAACAATCAAATTTGAAGTCAGATCTTCTTTTGCATTCAAAGTCAGGATATTTATCCTGATTAATGGAAAACAAATTACAGTCTATTCTAAAAAATAATTGCTAGTTAAAAAGTCAAATAAACCATGAGCAGTTTTTAGGAGATGTACAGAAATAGGATTTACTTCAAAAAAGTCTTCTGTTCAGGTCATGTCAAAGAAGCATTAATTACTGCTGCTACACCTTCTAATACTGGAAAATTGCTTCTTATCTACCACACGTTCATCTTTGTAATGGCATCCAAATATTTTTGCAGTGAATTATTCTAGAAGGGTTATTTTTCTCTCCATGGCAGCAGTCTGTAACAGGCAAACTACAACCACATTTGATGACCCCCTCTAAACTGCAAAATATTACATGTTTCAAGGCTTACTTAAATAATTACATTGATGATTATAAAATATATCTATAATAAATTAATAATTTATTCATTTGAAGAATTCTTCATTTCCAAGGTTAACCAGTAATATGCACTGTGTGTATCCTGTGACTGCTGGCTTTCACAACAGCTAGTGCAATGCAGGAGGTAGACAGTGGGAAATCCAGAGCAGTCATAGCTTTACCTTACAGGCTGTAAAGCTCCAGATCCTGTCTTAAGCTGCATTACAACTCTTCACTTTTGGTGTCACCTGCTGTGACAGTTCTACATCAAAGTCACAAGTAACTGAAATCCAGGTGTCACTGTCAGAGCAGACAACTCTAGGGCACAAGTGACTGCAAAGTCTAGGCAGTCTGAAGGGCCACAGAATATTAAAAGTGGCATCATGTGTTGCTACCTGGTGCCAGTCACACCAGGAACAAAAGTCCTTTAAAGCCTGGTACACTGCTAAGGAAGGTCAGGCTGAACAGAACTAGCTGTGCTTGTCCTTTCCTGTCAATGAATACAACATATTCCATGTTCACACAACACACACGAGTGTGAGGTGAACACTCACATAAGCCTTTGTCTCTGTGAACTTCACTGCAGCTTACAGTGCTGCTGGTAATGATTAAAACACAGTGAAACAGGAAATGTGGGTAGCCCCAAACCAGCTGCCAGATAATTAATTTGATAATCACACAGATCTTCATGATGGGCTGGAGGATTAACTACATTTCTCCTTGAAAGTGAAACAAGCTAAGAGAGCACCCTAAAAATTATCTGCTCTTACAACCTACACCAGTGTTTTGTATGAAACAGATCTGTCCTCATACAGTTGAAAGCAAGTGCTATGTTAAAAAAACCTTATCACTTGAGACGTTTCCCAGGACTGTATCACACAATCATGGAATGTTTTGGGTTGGAAGTGACCTTAAAGATCATCTAGTTTCAACTCCTTTGCCATGGACAGGGACGCCTTTCACTAGACAAGGCTGCTCAGAGCCCCATCCAACCTGGCCTTGAACACCTCCTGGGATGAGGCATCCACAATTTCTCCAGGGAACCTGTTCCAGTGCCTCACCTCCCTCACAGTAAAGATTTTTTTTCTAATATCTAGGATGTGGTTGGATTCTAGCCTGCAAGCACACATTGCCAGGTCACAATGAGCTTCTCATCAAACCACACTCTCAAATGCTTCTTCTAGGAGATGCTCTCAGTCCATTCTCTGCCAAGCCTGTATTTGTGCTTGGGACTGTCCCAAGCTACCACCAGGACCTTGTACTTGGCCTAGTTGAACTTCATGAGGTACAGAGATTCCTCTCTCAAGCCTGTCAAGGTTTCTGTGTGACAACTGCACCACACAGCTTGCCGTCATTGGCAAACTTGCCGAGGGTGTCCCTGGTCCCACCGTCCGTGTCACTGACAAAGGGGTTGAACAGCACCGGTCCCAGTACCAACCCCAAGGAGCTCCAGTTGTCACAGGTCTCTGCCTGGACCAGGGAGCCCTTGAAAACAGCTTCTTGAGCCAATTCTTTATCCGCTGAGTGGTCCATCTCATAAATCCGTGTCTCTCCAGTTTAGGGACAAGGCCATCACGTGGGACAGTGTCAAATGCTTTCCACAAGTGGTGCACACTATCAACACTACCACCACGATGCAGAAGGCCACCAAATTTGTCAGGCATGATTGCTTTTAGCAAAGCCATGTTTGCCACCAAATGCTGCCTTATTTTTCACGTGCCTTAGCAAGGTTTCCAGGAGGATCTGTTTCATGATCTTGCCAGGCAGAGGTGAGACTGACCAACTTCTAGTTCCCTGGGTCTTCTTTATTTCCCTTTTTTAAAATGGGGCTTATGCTTCCCCTTCTCCAGTCAGTGGGAACTTTTACTAGACTGCCATGACTTCTGATATATGATGGATAGAGGCTGAGACACTTCAACTGCCAGTTCCCCCAGGACCCATGGATGCATCTCATCAGGTCCCATTGTCTTGAGCACCTTCACATTCCTTAGATGGTCTTGAACATGATCTCTGCAGTTCGTGGTTCTTCATTCTCCCAGATCCTGCCTTTGCTGCTGTGACTTCAATGGGATGGGCTGGAGCACTTGGTGAAGAGGAAGGCAAAAAAAGTTATTGAGTACCTTGGCCTTCTCCATATCCCAGGTGACCAAATACACCATTTACTTCTGAAGAGGGCTCACAATTTCTTGAGTTTTCCTTTTACCACCAATGTACCCACAGAAGATTTTGTTGTTGCCACTGGCTACAACATCTACCCTGGCTAGATTTAGTTCTACCATGGCTTTAGCTTTCCTAACCCAGCTGCTCAAACAGCTTGGCTTTATTTCTCCCAGGATATCTGTAACTGCCTTCCACCCTTCATAGGCTTCCTTTTCATGTTTGAGTTTGTCCAGAAGCAACTTACTTGTCCCCACAGGCCTCCTAGTATTTTTGCCTGACTTCCTCCTCATTGGGATGCATCATTAATGAGGTGATCCTATAATATCAATGAGTTTTCTGGGGCCCCTCTTCCCTCTGGGGCTTATTCCATGCTACTCTACCAATCAGCCTCCTGAAGAGGAGTCCAGGAGTGTTTGTGTCCCGAGGTCCAGGGGTGCTTGTCTGTAACACAAGTACCAAATAGCTAAAGTGGTGAGCCATCCTGCTGAGAAGGATGCTGCTCTGTCTAATGCCATGTGAGCTGAGCAGATCTCAGCTAACCTACACATGACAGATGTCCAAACTCTGCCTTCCACCAATGCAGATGACTGATCGAACAATGTCATGCTGGCATCATTTTGGCAATATGTAGTGAAATCTGTTATTGGAGAGCCTACTAATCATCACGAGCAAGCAACTGATGCACAGAAGTCTTCTGATGCTTGCACTGCACTTTTGTAAAAGACCTATTAATTCATCAGCTCTGATGAGCACTAACAAGGGAAACATGCTTGCAGCAGCTGGACAGCTTGATTAGTTCTACATGCCCAAATATGAAATATTATTATTCTGCAAGACTCCAGTAAATGTGCTATGAGGGACAGCACTACTCAGCCTTTCAGGCTGTGCAGATGTAAACTGGCACAGCTCGTTCATTCATCTACAAGTGGGAACTGACAAACAAAGCCAGATGAAAGAAGGCATTTCAGGAAAAATCAAGGTCTAACTCATGATTGTGAGTTACCAACTACAGCACCTGCACCTTCAAGAAAATTGAGTGATGTCAGAATAATCATTAAACAGATGTGGTGCCAATTACAAGACCAAAGCCATGATTTGCTTACAACAAGCCTTGCAAGCTCCGACCCTCATTGCTTCACAGCTGTGATACACAGATGTATCACAATATGGCTGTGGCAGCATAAAGGTTCAACATCACCTCTCCAGAAGCAACAACCAGGTGAAACTGCCTTGTACTTGTGTGCTGCTGAACCCTCTGCTGAGGACAACAGCAGCAGAGATGAAGCCTTACTCAACACTCTGAGCAAGTGCATCTGCACACCACCCCTGTGGGGTGTGGCTTGGATACAGGGATAGAACATTCTAGCCATCTTAAAATGGAAATCCAGCACACACATTTAATACTCACAAATGCAAACATATAGAGCAGCAATGCTTCAAAACCTGTTTAACGCTGACCAGTGTTGATACAACAGATTGTCCCCTAATCAAAAAAATCCAGCACTGTCTCAGACAAGCTGCTAGGCAAATGCAAGATCAAGACTGCAGACAAACACCCAACTGATGCTGCTGCTAAGCCATGCCACAATCTGCAAACTTTGAACCATGCAAAGACATCATCCAATTGCTCTAAGATGCAGAGAAGCTGTTCTGCTCTACAAGACTAGAGCAGAATCAGCCTCAAGATCTAGGACCACAAAGACACAACAAATTACCTCTCTTTTGGCCAAACCAACCAAGAACTTAGATGTTTCTGTGTTAACTTTTAACACGTAGAATCAATCTCCAGAACAATAATGCTTAATCCACATAGAACCACAGCTGGTAAAATGAGCTGACAGGAATCTCAGAAAGTTCACCATGGGAAAGTGCAAAATCCTACACCTGGGCAGGAATAACTACAGGCACCACACACTCTGAGACCTAACAGACTACAGAGCAGCTTTGCAGAAAAATACCTGTACATATAAAAATGTATGTGTAGATATATGTGTGTGTGTGTGTGTGTGTGTACACACATGAGAAGGGAGGGTGCCAGGAGGATGCAGCCAGGCTCTTTTCAGCAGTGACCAGTGCCAGAAGCAACAGGCAGAAACTGGAACACAGCAGATTCCCTCTGGACATCTGGAAACACTTTTTCATTGTCAGGGTGACTGAGCACAGGTTGCCCAGAGAGGCTGTGGAGTCTATATCCTTGAAGACACTCCAAAGTCATCTGGACATGGTCCTAAGGAATGAGCTGTAGGTGGCCCTCCTTAAGCAAGATGACCCCCAGAGGTCACAGCCGTACTCGGTCCCTTCATGGTTCTGTGACCAGACATAACACCCCATAACATGTGCAATAAAAGCCTGACTGGCTGAACACACAGTTCCAATGGATAACGTTCAACTGCCCTATTAACACACATCTAGTTAGCTGCACTGCATGGAGAGTATGCACAGGGGCCTAGAAGTACTTTAAAGCATTTGTTCAGTGAAACTATGTTAAGAGCTTGCCTGTAACAGTCAACAACAAACTGCTGTGATGGAGACAGAAACCTGACAAAACATCAGCTGATTCAGGGAGGAAAATGACACCACGTGACAGCTTCTGCAATCACATACTCACTAACTCATAGCACTACCAAATCATAACAATTTTGAGACAAAGGCATACTAACCCTCTTATACCACACAAACAAATTCGGCCTGTGGCAATTACTTTTGAAGTACTAGACATGGCAGCTACACCTACAATTTACAGTGCTGGGGGAATAATGCACCTTGTGTTTGCTGGAAACACAGTGTGTTCTAAGTCTCATCTCCACCTAAGCTTTTAACACAACCTAAACCACAGTTTCAGTCCAACCTAGCTAGTCCATAACAAAGTAGAGAACTTGAAGCTAGAACCAGCCAAGCACCTGTTATCCCTAGGTGATTGCTCATCCAACAACTCTGTGCAACTTCAGTACTTTTGCTATTGTCAGCTGAGTGAATCAAAATAAAATTACTTGAATGTAGCAGTTCAGGCTAATGCAAAGAAATATTCTCATAACAGTCTAGAGTGACAGGAAGATTCAAAAAACATCTACCCCTGAAGAGTAGATCACTGAAGTACAACCAGTACTCAGAAGGGACAATCCCTTCGCTACTAGGTTTAATTACCATCAGAGGGCAATATGTAATTTTGTCCAGTCCTTGAACTCCAGCAGAGATTGAAAGCATTCCTCTATGTACAGCATCTCTGAATAACAGAAAATCTCTGTCTTGTGGTTATCTTGCTCCTAAGACACTTCCCAAGACACTAAATTTTCTTTGGCTGTTCGGAGTATTTTTAGTTTCTTCTCCCAAAAAGACAAGATTAAGAGGTTGAGGAAAGGCAAGAAACTCACTAAGGAATGCAGTTTCTAGCCAGATCTCTGCCAGTTTTGGTCTCCAGAATTATAAACCCTTAGACTTAGAGGATACTACAGAAATTCACCAACTCTTGAAGGAAAAGTAGGCATTTTTTTAATTAGAGTAATGAAGAATCAGCTGTAGTGTCTTCTAGGACAGCTATGGCTAGAGACTGATAATGGCAAGCAAACAAGGTGACAGATTTAAACAGGCAGAATCCTACAGACTTCAGAGGTTTCACAGACACAACCATCTTACTGCTGCTGTCTGCACCCTTCTCTGCAGCTCTTCAGAAAAAGCTGAGAGTCCTCTGCACTCCAAGCCCAGTGAGATCCTGCTACCTACAATAAGTCAGCATTGGGCAACCCTGAAAACAGGGCCACAGCTCAACTAGAGCAATCTAAGCACAAGCATTAGGAAGTCAGGGGTGTACTTTCAACACCCTCAGTACTCATTTACTATGCTGGAGAACAGACTGTCAGGGACAACAGCAAAAGACTGATTAACTCTGGTATAATGGGACTGGGAAAGGCTACAAACTTGTACTAACACCTCATATTTAGAATTAAACAGCTAAAACAGCTCAAAGCAGTGAAAGCTTTTACTCTGCAATTTCCTGAAGCATCAGCATGCACATTTAGATAGAACTCATTCATTTTAGGCATTGTCTTTTATCTAGGTATGATTTCCTTTCCAGAAGACTTCCAGTAGTGTTTCTGGAAATTCTCCTGTTTGGAGGCTGTTAGGTTCTCTGAGGCAGCTGGAATACTTTTCATCTCAGTATGCAAAATTTGTAAAACATTTGTATTTCCCTGGCGTGCACCACCATTTAAAAGATCTTTGCCAAGAGTAAAAGGACACTTTTTATCTTTGTGTCTCTTATTTAAACCAGACTCTGAAGACACACTTTTCCTTATACTCAACCCTATGACACTAAAAACAGTGCACTGCAGACAGAGCTCTTAGATTCTAAAATTAAATTCTACTACTTTATTCTGCTGCGACTGAAGATCAATTATAAAAACACTCTTCTAATTTGCACACAAAATAGCCTATAAATAAAAGTGTACTAAGAAAAATACTCTGTAAATAGAAACTTTCCCTTTGTTTGTAAGTAGAGACTTTTTTCTGTGAAGAATCCTTCAGCCAGCTAATTATACTATTCAACAAACCATTATCTCCAAGAGATTGCTTATTTCGACAGAACCTTGCTTCTAATTCCTGTCAAGTATGCCTGATAAAATGTTCCAGTGCCTAATGCAAGCCACACTTATTATGCTCAGAGCTCCCTCAGTATTTCAGCATTTTGATCCCAGACATCTGATGGTGTGGAAAAAGATGAACAATAAAGTTAAACTGCTTTGATAATGATGCACTTATTAAACAAAAATAACCAACGGAAGAGTTAAACTGTGTGTTCTGTATCTTAAACCAATATACAGTGGTATCAGCAGAATCGTTGCACATTAACACTTCTTTTATTCAGCAGCGAATGTTGCTGACTTATTCTCATGCTTCAACTTTAAATTCAAAGTTGATATTCTGTAGCTTAATGCACCAACGATTTTTTTTTCCAAAAAAACCCAAACCTTAAATTAAGAATTTGAAAATAGTATCAAGTGTTTCTACTTCAAGTATAAAAACTCCCAAACCTTAATTCAGAACACTTCAGAAAGAAACAAAATTTATCAACTGCAAGGCGATCCTAGCTCTGCCCATCCCACTCCAACAGTTCCACCACCCACAACTCCTGAATTCCTCCATTTTGAGCTGAATTTGTTAAAATGTATCACTAAGAAATGTTACATTTTTCAAAATCATTGAAATAAGACACCAAAAATAGCAACAATCTTATTAACCCTTTGTTATGAAGCAACTTTATCGTGAGCTCAATTTCATCGGACAGCACAGACCCTAACCAGAAAACATAATCCCAATAATGGGGAAAAGCAAACTACTTTATGTTCTAGTAAATCACCCACAAATTCTTTGCAGGGGAACCTCTCAAGCCTTGGTGTTCACTAAAGCTAGATGCTACAGCTCCTTGAAACCTCAAACCGAGCCATTTTGTTAGATCTGCCACGTGCAACAGCGCAGCCCTTTGCCCTAAAGAACTGACAAACCACCTGATTCTACTCCAGCTCTGAACTCCCTCACGTTTGCAGGCTGACTTCACATCGCTGCCGCCAGCCACAGGAATACATTAGCATTTCATGGCCCAAGTGAACGACAGCTCAGTGACCACCTTCCGAAGGGTCAGACGCCGGGAGCTGAGAACACCCGGGAGCGCTATGCACGGGAAAACCAGAGCTGAGCTCGGGGCCTCTGTGCACGAAACCGCTGCTGCGCCTTCTGTGCCCGGTGAACGGGCAGGCCCCAGTCCCCGCACAGCCGCTTCCCGCCGGCCGCCCCGGGAGCGGGGCTGCGGGCCCGATCCCCCCGTTATGCAATGGCGGCACCGCCCCTTCCCGGCGGGACGGGCCGGGCGGTGCCGCCCCAAGGGCACGTGACCGGGAGCCAGCGCCGCCATGTTGGACGGGGCGGGAAGCGGCGGCCACCATCAGTCACGGCATCCCTGTCCGCGCCCGGCGCTGGCGGGGCTGTGCGTGACCCACCCGTCCCTACCGCAAAGATCCCCTTTCCCCTGGCCGTGACGGTGCTCGGTGGGTTGGGGCGCCGTGTCCACCCCCGCTCCTCCTCCCGCCGGTCCTTCTGCCCTCGCCGGGCCCGGCTGTGCCCGTCTAACGGGGGAGGAGGAGAAAATCTCTGTCCCCCTCCCGGCCACCGCCTGCCCGAGCACCTCCCGTGCGGCCGCGACCACCGCGAGGGCTCCCGATGGGGCTGCTTGGGCTGCCCGACAACGGAGCGCGTTATTCCCGGAGATGGAGCCCAGCCCTTCTGACACGAGCCCAGCCGAATGAAATTCCAGAGAGGTCTTTATGAACCGTTCTAGTTCACAACATCAGAGCCCTGAAGGCACTCAAGTTTCAGAGATTAAAGAAGGAGAAAAGGCCTGTGGACACCCGACGGGATTTTAAATCAAGTTCAGTATAATGCTACGGCAGCATTTTGCCAGAGAAGTCTTTAACCCTGCTAGTGGCTCCATCTCCTCCAGCGTTTTATCTGCGAGGGTCCCACCGTCCCCGTGGAACGCTGACTGAAAATACTCAGCAGAAACCCACTGATCCCTCAGTTCCCTTATTTCCCTTAAAGCCATTATTTCCCAGAAAGGCTGTGCTGTATTTACAATTAGCCATTAGGAATGGGGGGAGGGGAAGGAAAGCCTACGGAAGCGCTGCCGTTTCCCCGCTGTGTCGACTACGGAGTATGTGATGTGCATGTTCAGCCAAGCTGACTCGGGTCTCTCGGTGTTCCCCGAGTAAACAAAACCACAACTTGGACAGCTGCTTTTATGCCGAAGCCAGAACACTGCACAAAACTGACTTCAATTCCAGCAGTTCACGGGAGCCTGCTCTCCCAACAGCATTTGGTGGGACACAGTGAGCAGCTACAACTGCTGTGCCAGTTCCAGGCAGGAAGTATGTTTCCGGTTACTGGCACTTTAAACCCAGAAGGGACAGTGTCCAGTCTGACCCCTTCCTGCAATTCAATCTTTTCCCCGGAAAGATGGACTTTCAGAATTAATTCTGGGCTCGAACTAGACTTGATGCAGGCCAATGAGCCAAAATAAACACATTTTAGACCGAATTCATTGTGATTTCAGTCCTGTAACATCTGCCCACTAGTTTATGACCTGCCAAATGCTTTTTGGCCTTTAAATGATATAAGCATTTAGTTAATATATCTGAAGGCTCAGAAATTGATCCCTGTCTCCTCTGAGTACTCCTCAAGAGCATACCCCATCTTTAGCAAACAGGAGCCATTCTGTTCGTACTGCAGGCAATGTAGAAGTTTTCTACGAGTGGCTGAAAGAGATCGCACTGCAAGCAAACTTAGAAACAAAATCCCAAAACCCCAATCCTTACCACTTTGTACCCTTTTCTGTCAAGTAGCTCATGAAAACCTGATGGGCTCAGTGGAACAGTACTATAAACACCCATCTTCCAGCCCTTCCTTCCCCTTTGCACGAGAGGCCATCTATAGACCAAAAACTGCAGAGCTCCATGAGCACGGCCTGGCTGCAGAAATTTGGGGCAAATTTTAAAAGCCAATGCTCATCAAGAGGGCAGCAGTGAATGGCACTGGGGGAAAACCTCTGCTTGAACAGAGCTACTGCACAGGAGAATGCTTCTGCTGTCACTCACTGCAAGTCCCCATGCCGGGTGACAGCCACATCCTTGCAACAAGTGGCACATCTGCTTTCAGGATGAGTGTTGCGGTTTCCTGAAAGCAACCAAAAAAATCAGTTCTTTTCTGCACAGAGGCTCCAGATGTGACATTTTAGTTTGTTTCTTTAGTGGAAGCATTACCACCCCTTCCCCAACGTTGTCAGCCATCTCACTTGAACCTGGTGTTTCAGAGAACCAGCCTCAGAATTGGTGACCCGACTGCTGCCCTGATTCTTGCCAAGTTCAAGCCTGTGCCTTATTTTAGGAAGGGGCAAGAAAGCAGGCTCCGTATAAAAAAATATTTCACCGTGTTCTATTGGTTTGAAGCCCCTAGAGAATGCTCTGTTAGGCAATCTGGTCTCTATCTAGCATTCTTATTATTTCTATTTTTACAAGTTTACTCAAGCTGTTGCTTGTACTCCTGCTTTGTACAGTGGCCTACAGCATATGAGGCAGCCAGTTCAGTACTATGCACCCTGCACTCCAGCACGGCAGAGTTCCAGAGAAAAAAAAAACAGCGTTCCAGAAAGCATGGCAGGCTAGGAAAATCAGCCCTTCCCCCCGCCAAAAAATTCGTAGTAGACACTCTGCAGCAGGTTGTGGGGGCGGCCGGGGCTGACACTGCCGTGGTAGGGGGAGGACGGAAGGGACCACATCCCACTGGGGGGGATTCGGGGAAAGCAAGCGGCCGCTCCTACGAAAACGGGAGGGAGCGATGGAAGACGGACGAAACCACCCGCTGAGATGGCGCAGCAGGAAGAGCGCAGGACGCGGCGTTACCTGGGCTGGGTGGCGGCCGAAGCCCTCCTCCTCCTCCTCCTGGTCCCCGCACAGGGCCCTCCGCAGCCGCTCCAGGTGCTCCCGCAGGGTGACCCGCTGGTGGAAGGAGAAGGCCGGGTGCAGCGAGGCCATGGTGAAGAGCAGCAGCAGCTCCTCTTGCGCGCCGCAGCCCAGGCCTTGGGCGGCGGGGAGCCCGGCCTGCCCGTTCTCCGCGGCTCCGTCCATCACCACCACCACGTCCCCCTCCTCCTCCTCCTCCTCCTCTTCCTCCTCCTCGGCCGGGGCCCGCCGCGCCGCCGGGCAGCTCTGCAGGATGGAGTCCACCTGGGGGAGGAGGCGGTGCAGGCGGCCGGCGGCCTCGCGGTTCTCGGAGCCCAGCAGGGCCAGGTAGACGATGAGCTTGGAGCGCACGGCGGGGTCGCGGAAGTCGCCGAGCTGCCCGGGGTCGCTGAGCCCGTTGGCCTTGGCCTCCGAGTCGCGGAGGCAGTGGTAGTCCTTGCGGGCCAGGTCCTCCAGGCAGGAGCCCAGGAATCGCAGCTCCAGCGGGTTGCACAGGTCCAGCAGCCCCACCATGAACTCCAAGCGCTGCGCCGAACCCAGCACCAGCCCGAACCA
>JANPWX010000023.1:2565523-2710440 GCA_024734555.1 Trochalopteron elliotii | reverse complement strand
ATTGCAGCAATTATCATCATATTATTGTTATTTTTTTCCTCAAAGAAAAATTACTGTGACTGTCTGGGGTGATGTGCCAAGCTGGAATTGTGGAAGTACAGAAATCAGGCTTGAGGTTTCTGCTTAGTAATTTGAACAGATATTTAGTCTGAATAGAATTTGCAGTATCAGAATTACAATGATCCAAATGTTAGAAATAGCATTTCCTACTTCAACAATCTGTGATTGAAATAAAACATGACATAGTTCCAAACAGATAACACCATGGGGAGTGAAGAAGGAATTTATTGTTGTGGGAATGAGCGGAAGGAGATGGCAGAAAGAGAAGGTATGCTGGTCCATTCAAAAATCCACATAGGTGAGGTAAACCACAAATTCATGAGGGTTAAACGTACACTCTCCTCATCCAGAAAACACTTGAAGCCCATCCCTATTTGTGACGGTTTCCAAGCTGATTCTTAGTTTCACAAATAAGCTTAAGAACCTAATTAACTCAGCCTTTCTTAATTTTCCCTTCTTAGTGGCTTAAACTATGATACTTGAGGAAAACAGACGAGAAAGATGTGAAGTCAGGAAAGAACAAAAAAAGAAAGGAAAAGGAATATTATGAGAAAGCAAAAACAAGACAAAGATATTCCAAGTGAGTTTACAAGTAATTCAGTAGCTGAGGGAGGTGTCAGCGAGGGAGAGGGCAGTGCTGAAAGAGAACTGAAACTTAAATGCCCAAGAGAAATGAAAGTGAAACTCCGGACTGTGAATGGAACGAGGACACGGAGGGGAAGTGCTCAAACACTGACAAGCTAGCACAATGGGAAAAGCTACTATAAAATTATCTTGCCTAGGGCAAGTGCCCTGGAGGTTTTTCTAACCTGGTTTTCTTTAAAAAAATGTGTAGCTTTGCATAGGTCTTTAATGACTTGGGCCCACAGTCATGCTGACTTAGGGTGAGCAACCGTACGGAGCCTTAGAGGGAAAAGTATGTATGTAGTCTGTCTGAGCTGAAAGCCAGATGAACTCTGATACAACACAGAGCAGGCAGAGGAACAGCAGGATGGTGCTGCTGGTTCAGGAGCAGCCACTTCTCTGGGAAGTGGCTTTCTTTAGAGTACAGCAGGGATCTGGTCTGACACCCCAGGACAAAGGGCACGAAGCCGTGTCCAAGTGAGCCGTGGTTGCCACTACTGGATTTGCAGCAAAAGAAATGGTGACTTTTCTGAGTCTTCCCCACCTGCTCTCTTTCCATCTGTACATCATAACCCTTGTTTATCAAACTCCTGGAGCTTCCTGAGTGCACAGAGGCTTCATTGCCAGTCTAGAAATGTCCTTATGGACAGGTCCTTCTGTGAGAGCCTCCTGGCTCAGCTTTTCCACCTGTCTGGGACCATGACTGCTTGGATGCATGAGTTGTGCAGAGCACCAGGGGACACACAAGCCCTGGAGAGGCAGTTTCCTGCACTTTGTGTGCCACCACGTGGAGTAGAGGCAGCCACAATGTGTCTTTTGAGTGAAACCTCCTCCCTCACTAAATTCTTCCAAAGAGGTCATCGGCATTGCAGGATTTTGTTCAACAAGCCTAAAACTTCCCTGGCAATGCTTTTAAATGAGAGAAAACCATTAAGAAAAATTAAAACTACAACACTGGGACCCTGGACTGAGTGCTGAAGCCAAGAGAGGAACCAACAAAGCAACCTTCAGCTCTATCAACATACATTTCTTTGTTTTTTGGTTTTAATCCTTTTTTTTTTTTTAATATTGACTTCTCTTTCAGCAACATATAAAATCAGTTTCACAGTCTCTGTTCCTTTACTGCTACTAAGGACATGCTAAGATTGTTTTGTAAGAACAGGAATAAAGTTGATCTGTCACCCATTTAAAAATCAGATGTAGATACATATTTCATGTAGAGTAGTGTGTAGATATATATAATATATATATCAGGATATTTTTTCATGTTCATACTGTTCCCCAGGTACTGTCTCTGCTACTAAGTATTTTCACTTTTAACAAAGGCTGTAACAAATCCTCAGTGAGGATCTTTGCAAGGATGGTTATACTACAGGGTTGAAGATACATAAGTAAGAAAACAAATCTTCCTATCCTCCTTTCCTCCTTTATTCCCTTTCTTCTTCTTTCTGAGACTGTAGGATGATCAATTGCTTCTTTATATGAAGTTTGCAGATGTGATTAATCCACTGTCAGTAATATTGTCAGGTCTCCCAGCAAAACTCCCAAGGTGTAAGGAAATCATTTCAGGCAATGTCAGACAAATGTCACACAAAAGAAAACAAAGATAAGTTCCTTGATAAAGCTCTGGAATGATTTTGCTGACTCATGATTTGTCCTTTATCTCATGACACTTGGCATTTTTTGTGTAGTTTACCTTTCGTTAAATAGGAGGTAGTTACCTTTTAGCCCTGGGATCTGGAAGAAAAAGCCTTGAGAATGTGACAACTTGAAATTCACTAAAAATAAAACCTGTCAAATTGATAGGTTGTTATTACTTGTTTTTTAATTCTTATTGCTGTGGTAGATTTTGAATATTCAAGCTGGTTTATTCTTTCAAACTTTTTTTCAGCAGGAGTTGAACAAGCTTATGTTTGAAAACTGAAGATATGTTTAAAAAAGCGCTTTTTTAATATGTATGTCTGCAATGAAAACATGCATATTAAAGACATTTGGGACATTATATTCAATATGAGTAGTTAAGTGCAGAAGATGACCCACAGTCCTAATTATGTTAGCATGCAGTGGAGGAAATAAACATAAAATTTTAAGCATAGTTTAAATAGTTTAAACATAATTTTGGATTTAAAGTTACTGAAAAAAAAGTTCAGTGTAGGCAAAGGGTGTGTTCCCAGGATCAGCTTCATTATGAAAGACTATTTCTAAAGTCAAAGTTGTTGGTTATTCATTTGCAAAGGTCACCTATCCCAGGCCTCTTTGGCAAGCTTGCCAATAAAGGTACTGTTATGAAACACGGTTGCAAATTTCAGCTCCCCGTTCAAGGGAAGCTGAACTGAGGCCTCAGTCTATTTTTTACATAACTGTCAAAGGTGAGTTACTACTATTTTCAGCTGGATCCAGCTGTGAAACCTGTGAAAGATGGAAACATTACCAAGCTGCTAAAATAGGGGGGGCTATTTCAACTTCAGTGCAGTGTTCCAGCCTGTGAAACACATGGCCATCATATTGGTTTGTTTTTCTCCTTGTAAAGGTAACAAGAGAATTTGAGAAAAGTTAAATGTGCAGAAGCACTGGTATATTAATACCTTTTGGGTTTTCTTTCTGGCTTTCCTTGCACTGACTGAAATTCTCCGTGGGATTTTACCCTCACTGAGCACAGCCTGAATTGATTTGAGTCCCCCTGAGTTAAGGCTGGTATAAATTGTACAGTACCAGGATACCTTGTACCCAGAACTGAAATTTGCACAGAAAGCCACTACCCAATCTAGATGACAATTCCATTTTGGGCAAGAAAGCAATGCGCTTTTCAACACCATTCAGCTTCAGGCGTTCTAATGTTTCAGCAAGGACAGTGGTGAAATGCCTGTGATTCCAGGTTGTTACAGGTGAACCATCACTGTGTGCTTTCACAAGGTACAGCAAACTACCTCATGAATGTGAGCAGCCTGCACACACAGCTCAGTTACTGCCAGGGCTTTGGTGTCAGAGGAAACCACCTAAATAAGACCAGCAGACAGAAGACCATTTAAGCGCATGCCCAAACCAGTCTCTGCTCTAGTTAGCAGTGAAGTACGTCCTTAAGTATAAGGCACTGAAATATAAACACCTACACAAAGAAGAAAAGACTTGGGCCACCTTAAACGTCTGATGAAAGTTAATTGAAATCTGTTCTGAAATAAGGGCTCGCAGAAGGAATGTGGGTGTGGCTCAGGCACCAGGCCTGCCTGATATTAGTCATGTACATGATAATTATGTATGCAATGAGCACCCGGGAATCAAACTGAGAGGTTTATTGGCTAGATTATTTCATAATTTCTACACTTGGGCCAGAAGGAGAAGAAGAGCAACCTGCTGATCAAACCATATGGAAACTACCATGTGCACTGGAGGTTCTTCAGAGCAAAACCCTCACCTGTATGGATTCCAAGGTACCAGGGAGAAAGCACTATACCCTGACCTTTAAAATGTGCAGTTACAGTCACAAAGACCAAGGGATGCCAGCGTGAGCTGTAGAAGAGTCATGAGTCACTTGTGAGATTTGTGCTGCAGAAGGAACACGTTATCCCTTTGCTCTGCTGGTAGTGCCAGTCTCTTTCTGTCTTAAATGATCCATCTGCTGCTGCCCAAATTAGACACACAGCTCTCGCCGTCACTGTGCAAAGCCATCACTGACAGCGCTCAGAGCGTGGTGTTGTACGTAGCTCAAGCCTTGCTTAGCATCTCACCTGCAGACAGGGAACCCCCTCGTGCCAAGAATGGCTTCTGTCCCACTGAAGCCCTCAGAAGAGGAATTGTAACCACAGCTGCCAGAGACAATTAGACAAAGCTGGGACCCTGCAGGTCTTTGCCAGGAAGCCCAGCTGAAGGGCAAAAGGAGAGATCTTCCTCTGGGGTGGGGGTTGCTGTCATAAGCCTATGGATGAGACTGGGACTGGTGGAAAAATGACCACCTCAGCTGCACAGCCCAGTGCTTCTGGGAGGGAGGTGTGAGGTGGTTGTCTGCTACTTCTTATTTGTCTTCAGCTGCACACCACTTTTTTTTCTCAGGGCACACAATATCACTGTTAAAAAAATCCTCAAGCCTCAGCACACCTCAGTACGCTGTTGCTGTTTGTTTGTACCCACTGCATGCATTAACCTGAAAACAGTGCAGGAGTGCTCACCAGAGGAGGTGTTACACACTGACATTCAGTTTTGGTAAAGTAGGTTGTAAAAATAAAAATCAAAGAAGCAACCTTCACTTTCCTCATGGTCTCTCCCACAATACGTATATTTATTTTGAGGTGCCCATAGTTCAATTGTCCTTGAGAGTTTTCCTGTTTGCCCTTTGGGGGTGTCCAGTATTCAGTTTGGCTGTGAATCCCTGCTTGTAAAACAGGAGTTCTCCATTTGGCAACATCTTGGGAATAAAAGAAGGAATTGGAAATCTCTCCATGTGTAGGTGTTTCTTTCTGGAGGTGTTTCTGGCTTTCCACTTCTGAAGAATGAGTAGGTTGCCTCGAAATAATGACATTTACGGAAACTCTTTAAGTCTGAGCTGCATTTATTAGGACTATAGCATATAAGCAGGATGTCTTACAATCTGGGGTCTATGCATCACAAAATTTACGCTGGAAAAAAGAAATAATTCAATGAATAGCTGAGTGGAAACCTCCTACAGAAGAAAAAAAAAGGAATCTACATAAGCTCTGGTTCCTACTGAAATTAATAGCCCTACTTTGGTGATTTTTAATGGTCCAGGTTTGCTGTTTAGTGTCAACATCTCAAATCCTGAGTAAAGCTGAAGTAGGGGACTGCAGTACAGATAATATCTGAAGCATGTCTGGGCACTGAACAGCAGCTTGGGTGCCTGGAGTTACCAGTGCAGTGCCCCCAGCTCAGCCAGGCTCCAGCCTCGCCCTCCTGAGACATCGCAGACTCCCACCACAAGGCCCTCCCCAGCTGGGTGGTTTGGCTATTTCAGTGATAGTGCCCAGGCTCAGGAGCAGCTGAGTTTCTTTTTCATAAGGAAGAAGAGTAATTTCTAAGTGGAGAATACAGGGTGTCTTCTGTACCCATGAGGTGAGTGGGTGCTTGCATCATTCCCACTCTGGTTCACCAAGGGCACTCCAGCACATGCTTATCTTGAACTTGAATGTAAAAGTGGTGGTGCTTGTGATTTGTTTAGCAAAGAGATGTGTTTTATGTGGCTGAAGCCCAAAGCCTTACTCTTTTTTTTTATCAGTTCAGGCTGTCATTAGTAATTGAAGACAAGGGAAGGGTCACAAATTACCCTATTCCATCTGTACCTCAAGGGATGTTTTCAACAGGATATAATTATCATCAACAATCATCTGCTAACTCTGGAAATAATAGTTTAGTCATGCCTAGCTTTCTGTAGCATGTATTGAAAGAGCAATCATTGTTTAAAAGAGGAATACCCTTTCTTTCCCAGAAATCTGTGAATTATTGCAGGCACTGAAGAACAAAAAGCCTACTTGAGGAGTCATTGGCCATAGGCTGGTTTTTAATTAATAAATTTTAAAACTTTTCTGTCAAAAAACTTCTTAGCATCTTTTTCTCAATTGAGCAATTTCAAGATTTTTCTGCATTTATCCCATGTTTTCTTCTCTCCGGGCCATTTTATTCACAACTGCTCTTCTTTCTTGAATACTTGCCATTGGATATCAATGAGCTTCAAAAGTCTTTTGCTGGGCTTTGAAATCCATTCCCTTAATAAATCTGTTCTTGGCCCAAATGATGCTTTCTTGCTGTGACTTGTGCCAAATCTCTGGGTCCCTCCTGCTCCAGCCATCACGTTCTGCTCTTCCAATATTGACCAAACAAGGTTGCTCAGTGTCTTTCCTGCAGAGGTCCCAATATTGCCCTATGCAAGGGAAGACATCACATGTAGAAATCAGGCTGCCTCAAGAACAATGTGGACTACTGTGTTTGCCTCCAGTCCCCATTCAAGAACTTCCTTTTCTTCTATGCTATGCTATATTATACTATACTATAAACTCACCTGGCCATGACAGACTTCCTCTGTATTTGTGCAGTGGCCAAAGCATTGATTAAAACCTCTAGAAAGTAATAAGATTCATAATAAAATAGTAATTAAGAAATCCTCTCTTCGGGACGTGTTGCTTTCTCTATCTTTAATATGCCCGATGCACTTTGAGACACTGAAAGAATTGCAATCTGTAATGCTTTGAGTTTGCCTAAAGATGAGAAAGCCCTGCTGATAGAAGGCTCAAATTGGAAAACGTTGTGAGCACACAGTCCACAATGCAGCACTCTTATCTGTCTTGACAACCTGCTTTATCACCTCCCAGAAAAAAAGGTGGCAAAATCAGTTAAATCAAATGAATTACCATTGCAGCCTTTTTCAAGATCCTTAAAAAGGCACTCCAGCTCCTTGGGAAAGGATGCTCTGTGCATGCATTTTAAATAATTTCAAGAGTTTAATTTTTTACCAGTTTAATTACTAATCAGTGTCAGAAGCCAGTTGCAACATAATTCTGCCCAATTCTTTCTTTCTCTACATTTCCTGTTTTAAAGAGTCTCTGGGGATTGCCCTTCCTCAGTCCTGAATACTCTGTTTAAATATGTTAAAAATAATCTTTGAAATGCGAAAATCTAGCTCGGATGTGTAGTTTAAATCTGGCATCTAATGAATTCCAAGGAGTTCCCAGATCCCTCAATTCCTCTGAATATCACATTCTGACTAATTTAAAAATTCTACTGTCCTAGGAGCTCATGTTTTTTAAGCACTTAGAGAGCATAGTAATGAGCACAAGAGAAAAGCCGAAAGAATACGCCAGAGACATGAATTTCAAACAGCAAGTGCCAAAAAACCTGAACATTACTTTTGCTTTTAAATAAGCTCGTAACCATAAGAGAAAAAAAAATAAAATAATTGTTGAAACTGACTTGAGACATGCAGCTTAACAAGATGTTTCCTCTCACTACATCTCTGGAAATGCTTGGACTTCTTTTGCCATCTGCAAAATGCTTTTCAAACATTGTTTACTTGATCTTAACCTTCTCCTGGGAGACCAGTGGGAAATTAGTGCATTCTTTTTCAAGGTATAGAAATTGAAGCAAACATGGTTAAGCCTCATCATTTAGGAACTCATTCCCAGTGGATGCAATCTTTTTGGCAATTCTGCCTTCAGAAGTGATGGCTGGAGGGAGCAATTGGAGAGGACAAGAATGGGGAAATTAGAAGGTTTCTAGAGGAAAGGATCTTTAATGATGAACAGAGACTAAAGAAAAGTATGTGAACTGGAATTGTGCTGAGGAGTAGGAATGGTTACTTGGAAGTCCTGTAAAATGTTTGAGAGTTAAATGCAAAGGCTAGTGGGGCAGTGGGAGGTGAAGTGGTGCCCCAGGGGAGCCTGTGTGCTCTGAAGGAAGCAAAGGGTGAGTTGCAGAGCCTGCCTTGAGCTGTGGCACCAACCCACCCTTGTCTCATCTTCCTGTCTCCTGTCTGTGAAATGGACCTAATACTTAGGCAGATTTCTTCAGGCAGGAAAACAGGAGGGCATTATGACAGAAGTGAGAAATGCAGCTGCTCCTCATTGCCTGTGATTAGCCAAACACTGACCCACCACCACCCACCATTGCCACTGCCAGGGTGGATATACCCAGCACACCCTTTAACACTGTCAGTTCTCTTGTTCTGTCCTGGCCAGAAATATTGGCTTGCAATAAAAACACCTGCAGGTTGAAAAACCTTGATAGCATATCTGAGGAACACATGCTCACTCTGCCATGCAACATCACCAGAATAGCCATGGTTTCCTTGTTGCCTGTAAGACCCAGAAGGCAGCATCTAATAGCTTGCTTCCCACTGCCTTGTCTCTCCTGTGCCACCTCAAAGCTTTAGCCCGAGAAGGTTGGCAGAATTGGTCCACAGTGTGCAGTTAATTACAGATTAAAACTGCAGATCAGGAACTTTGCCAATGAGATAATGTGAGACAACAAATTTAGGCACTCAAGTAGACTGATTTATCCCTAAGCAGTATCTGCCCTTTTAAATATCATCAGAACAGTCAGAACTTTTGATTAAAAAAAAAAAAAAGTTAAGAAAGGAAGAAAAAAGCAAAGCTTTTGAAAATTATCCTGCATTTCATTCAGTGTGAATTAGTGAATGGTGTCAGACTTGAAAAGTATTTTTCATAAACAATATTATTTTGCAATAAATCCTCTTTCCAACTATCATTAGGGACACAGCAGAAGCGGGACATTATGTTAGGAATTATTCCTCACACCTATTGCCTAACCCTGTTGACAATCGAAGTGAAGGTCCTTTTACTGCACTGTAGCCATTTAAAAAGGATGTTAAAGTGGAAGTAAGATGATTGGAACCAACAAGAACATCCAACAAAATGAATTTGCATTGAAAAATGTTGTCTTGTCAAAGCTGAAGTGATTTGTAGGGATGCATTGGTTGTGATGAAATTCTTGATGGCCTCTGAAAACTACAGCATTACCTTCTTACTGTTGACCAGGACACAAACAGAAACAAACATTGGAAGTTCTTTAAATCTTGCAATAGATGCCTCAACACAATTTTGTTCTGCTGCATAAAAATTGTTTCGAAACCTAATGCAGTTTGATAACGCATTTCCAAATGGTGGGAGGGAATTAATGTCTTGAAGCTGGCTACAAATTATACTCGTGTCTTCTTAAGAGCCCATTTACTTGTCTATAAGGGTGCAGAATTGCTGTTGTATAAGTGAGACTTGGAACACGGTGAGTGTAATCTCAAGCAGAGTTGGCATATACACCCACAGTGTAAGTACTGGGCACTGTTTGCTTTTATAGGTGTGGCTTTCTGTGCCAAGAATCCTATAAAGATGACCAGCATAGGTGTCATCAAGGAACAGCTAATAAAATAAGAACAGTTGAAATAAATAGACCCCGTACCAATCTTTGTACCATCATTTTATGTATCAGAACCCCTGTCCTGCAAAGTCCATGAAACTAGCCAATTCCAGATACTGTTTATCGTATAGGTATAATGGACATGTGTATTTTTGATGGGAAATGCTGCCTTTTAGACTCATGCTGTCTTTAGCATACAGAAAAGTCTTTCAAACTTCCAAATTCCAGACCTCACCAAAGGGAAAAGCAGCCAACAGGAAAGCAGGTCGCATCATTTACAGGAGGCAATTACAGGAACAGCTGGAAAAAGAAAAATGCAAAACAGCCCGGTGTCAGCCACACTGAGGGAGGCAAAATGGAAAGGCTGTGAAGGAAAGTCAGGTCAAGAAGAAAGCATAAGACAAAAAAAGGCGCCAGTGATTTCCAGTGCTCAGGAGTGAAGCCTGAGCTCTGCTCCTGTTTCTGACCTGTTCACCTTCCTCAGCTGTGTAAGGCTGCTGGACAACAGTGTCTGCTGCTGGCATTTTTCTCTCTCTACTACAAATTAGTTCAGGCAGTTGAGTGAGGAAAAAGTTACAGGATTTTTTTTTTCCCTAACTTGGTAATTTCAGGTTTTTGTCTGTTAATTTTCTGGTTTGCTCTTTGAATTGTTTTCATCATGACACAAATGTGTCAGGGCAAAGCAAGTGCCTGGCTGAACCTGTGCTTGTTCCACCTCTGACTTAGACCAGCTTAAGCTGTCATGGAAATACACCCAAGGAGTTTCTTTAAGCCCAGAGTGAAATCTGCCAGCTTGGTTCAGTGGTGGTGGCTTTAGAGCTATTGCTAGCTCTACACTGGGAATCTGTTCCAAGTCAAAACTTGGTATTTTGCAGAGACCACCAAGCAGACAACCCAGACATAATAGTAATGAGCTCTCATGTCTGAGCTTACTTAAATTTGCAATCGATTTGGCAGAGGCCTCATCCCGTATTACACATGCTTTGAACTATTCAACCTCTATTTTCAATATCCTTTTTATTTTGAAGGGAGGTGTGCTTCAGTCACTTGTCATATTGAAAACAAGAATTTTTGTACAGTGCCCTGGTGGCAGCGGTGGCGGATTTAATAATTTGCATGTCTAGTTTTGGTCAGCACTTTGGGCACCTGGCCACGTGTGGTGCTGGTGCCGAGCCGATTCGCACGACCCCGGTGCCAATTCAGGATTCCAGCAGAAGAGATGAGCAGTGCCCTCAGTAGCGGAGCCCAAGGCACTCTGACTTTTCCCCCATCGGGGGCACTCCCCGGAGTCCTGGGAGGAGCCAGAGCCGGAAAAGATGTCGATGGTGGCATCATATGACACTGTATCATTCCTGTCAGATGGGGCAGAGCACTGACAGATCTGTGATGTCTAGTGCATGCACAGATCGGGGAGGAGTGTGACTGCTCAGCACGACAGCTCATGGCCATTCTCTGTGGAATCTGGGGAGACTGAAGGGACCCGCCAGGGCTTCTGACTCCAGGAAGGAGGAAATGGGGGAAGGCGAGGTGTGTGCACGTGTCTTTGTATATTAAATATTACCTGACGACTGAAGAAAAGGCAGTCGATACACTTTTTTGGTTAGGTGATTTCTGCTTTTTCAGACAGTTTTTCTTTATGCGCTGCTGGGTGGAGTAATATAAGAAAACCCTGAGTTATTCTCTGTAGTGGTGCTTTCTGCTCTCCTTTCTGTTTACCTCCATGAAGTTCTTTAGTCTCCAAAGCTATCGAGAGAGAGGAAAGAAGCCTATCTTCCCAGTCTTAAGTGAAGGAAGAGGGTAGCTTATTTATTCCTCACTTTTGTTGGGGAGAGGGGAGAACTTCTTCCTATGCTAATTCTCTGAAGAGAATTTGATTGATTTCAAGCCACAAACTTGGTAAAGGAAGGGACTGCCTTGACACAGTAGTGCTGCCATGGACTGAGAGGAATGCTCACCTATGCGGGGGGCTGGCAGGAGAAGTGGTCAGGATGAAGTGACATGGATATGCATCAGAGTAAAGCATAAATTAACTGAACAATTGGGTAGAAGTAATGGATATATCCCACAGAGACGAAGGGTGAAAAATTACGCAGGACTGAGGGGTGGGATGCTCTCACAAAGTGGCTTGATCCCAATCACTAGTTTTCATGCACATTTTAAGCATGCAGTGTGATGTCTCCCACCACTCCCCTTTGCTGTTTGTTACACTGTTTACTGACTGTTTACTGACAGGTTACAGTACAGTGCTAATCCATTAGCAGCACCCAGAAAAAAGTATTTTATGTCCCTGTAAAACTCCCATCATAAGCTCTTACAGCAAATTCCCAAGAGCAATATGGTAAAGCTCAGAACATCTAAGACAGGTGGGCTTTTTTGCCATCTCACATTGCAGGTAGAAGGCTGAGGTGCTGAGAGATGATAAGTACCTGGATGAAGCTGCAGAGGCTTGAGCACAACTCAGACCAGTAACTCCCAACTCTGACTTAGCTCAGCAAAATGAGAACCCTCCTTCCCTGACATAATGGCTTGAAAGATGAAGCAAGAAAAGAAGGCTGCTTTGACCAAATTTTAATCTCAGTTTTAAATTAGAGTGAGTAGATAATGGGAACATGAAGTAATTATTAATGAATGTAAGAAGGGGAAGCAGTGAAAGAAGGTCGGCTAGGAAGAGGTGGTGGGATTAAACTGATGAGATGATTTTCTACTAGCTGTGACAACAAACTGCCCAACAAAAGAATAAAGGAAGTACATAATGGTGTGACTGGAATAGGTACACACATGGGACAGTTCTAATCCTACTGCCCTAAGTAATAAGAGTAACAAAAACTCAGCAGTGCAGATGTACAGAATTGACAAGCTGGTGGGGATTTGTTGCCTCCCAAGGCAATCTAATACCATTTGCTCCTTAGGGCATTCCAGCAGACAGCTCTGGGTTGCAGTGTCAGTCAGGGCATTGCTGCCTGGTGGGTCTCTGCACACTTTGCCCCATGGCCAGGATGTGCTCTCAGAAAAAGGTCCAGGCCCTGACCTGGCTGGAGAATCCAGGAGATTGGACTGATGAGAAGATCCAGTCTGGCCAACCAACTATTATGAGAAATGAGTAGGGTTTTTCCTGCCTTTGAGGAAGAATCCTTGGTTGTTGCTTTCAATTAGCCAAATTGTAGCTGTCATTGTGTTCTGCAGCTCATTAAATACCAGGAGTCTGCTTCAAATAGTATGGGCAAGTCAAAGAGACAGTCTTGATAAAGTTCTTTCTTTCAACCAGAAAAAATATGACTTCTCTTCTGTCACGACACTTCACTGAATCAAGCCTTTGTTTCATCCAACCTCATTTTTCCCCTGCATTACACCTTTCTACTAATATCTAAGGACTTCAGTGGTGCTGTTCTCAGGAAAGAAAGGTAAAAATAAAGTAAGATCAATAGATGGATAGGCATGCTGACCTCTTTCTCTTGCAGCCAGGATGTTTGAGTACTGCATAGCAGCAACCATACAGGCTTTAGTTCAAATACAGTGTATGACAAAAACACCTTTTCACCTTTCCATACTGGTCATATTTTTTCTTGCTTTGCTGTTTCTCTAAAGTAAATACAGATTCGAACTTACTTAGATTGTAAACAATTTGCTGTAAAGCATGTTTATATACAAAAAGCACAGGAATAATCTCTAAATAAAAGACTTCCCTGTTTGAATTCTGTATTAAACTATTTTAATCCAGCCATAACAACTCTTGGTAATGGATAAGTTTCAACTACTCTTCCTCTTCTTAAATATTTTATCATAGAAATTTTATTATAGAAAGCCTTTGGGATCTTAATCAAGGCTGTGGATCCCATTATACTCAGCACAAATCCAGAACAAAAAGATGGAGAGTTCACAGCACACATATAAGGCCAGATGGAGTGGACAACAAATGGGCAAATATATGGAACAAATGAAATCATATTGATCTGTGTGCAATGTCCTGGTCTCAGCACCTTTGTGGCTTAGCCCTTTTCTTTTATCAGCACCATAGAAAAGTGGGGTTCTTTAAGGTTGCTAGTGAAACCAGTAAATAAAAGCTGTGTGCATGCCTTCAGTAAACTCCATTAAAGCAGGAAAAGTGGTGTCAGAGAAAACCTGGTGGTGTTCATTTCCTTAGCTGTTCAGAAAGTGGAGATGGTGCGGGGTCATAGAAGAATCACTTCAAGGGGCTGTCCATTTTGGTGGGGACAGGGGTGGTGTTACTCAGAGAAAGGGCACAGAAAAAGGCAGAAAGAAGGGAAAAAGGAGCCCAGAATCAAAATCAGGGAGGAAGGCTAGGTGGGAGCAGTTGGAGAGGTGGAAGATGGACAACATATGGCAGTAATATTGCAGGGGATGGAAACAAAATGCTGTGTTGTTTAACAGAGGGCAAAGAGCACAGAGGAGAGAGGTCAGGTGGGGCAGCGCTGGATAAAAGCTCAACTCTTCCAGTACATTTGAATCTAAAGCAAAGAAAGGCACACAAGAAGACATGTGCAAGGACTCTAATCACAGATGCTTCTACATTGCATAAGATCCTGGGAGCAATATAGCTCTGCCTATGTGGGACACTCTCACCCATGTATCTCTGTTATTAAATACAAACACACTGTTTACTCTCTCTTTCCCTGAGAAATACCAAGACACCCTGGGGAAATACAGTTAAGCTTTTATAAAATCATCAGCATGCTGCTAAGTCCTGCTATGTGGTTAAAGTTGGGCCACGTGCTTCCTGTTAAAGCAGAACACTGTGTCTCACCTTGAAAGCCACACCATGTCCAAGTCTCCACAAACTAATAGGTCTGAAGGGGCAGCAAATCTGAGACCTACGTGACACTGGGCCACTTGTTTATCAGTCTTGCAAATGTGCAAATAAGATACATGCTTGTCAATAAAACACATTTCAATCTGATTTTCTCCAGTGAAGAAAAATAAGACACACAGAAAAAGAAATGCATTTTTGGTGCCTGAATGTCTATCGGTCCATTTTCAAAATCTGCTTTTATTTATCCTCTGGTTTTCATTGATCTCTGGCAATAAACATGCCAGCTGAGAGAACTTAGTTCTAACAGACAGTTTTTCTTCCTTCTGCCAGAAGTGATCTGGTTTCATCTATGAGCTGTGCTTGGGAGTCTTCAGTCAAGTTGAAATGTATCTCAATTCAGTGGATTATAACCAAATCAAATACAGCTTTGCTCTAAAAGATTTATTCTTTTTTAGGGTCTTCAAAATGAATTTTCATTCCTTTTCTCTCTAAAACACACGGGTTTATTGACAGCATGTGTCGTTGTCTGAAATCCAACACATTTCTTACTGCTCCTTATGAATCCCTTCTCTCATCTTTCTCCGCCGAGCATCTCCCCACCTTTGTCTCCTGTTTCCAGACCCAAGCCTTCCTCCATCACCCTATTGACATTGTCATCTTCATGTGCCCAGATCTACACGTCCCCAGTGTGGCACAGAACCACTCTGAACACACCTGTGAGGCCCTTACCAATGTCTCAAAAACCTCACAGTGGTTTTCAGCTGGACTTTGTGGTCTCCTAGGCCACCTCTGGTTTGCTGCTGCTGCTGCTGAATCCTTTTTCCTAGGATGCTTTCCCCAGCTTATTTCCTCCTGAGCCTCCCTGTGCACATTTGGGTATTTATTTTCTGGCAGCAAGCATCTCAGTGGCAGCTCTCATTCAACCTGAGGAGCTGAAAATCCCTTTCACAGCATAAAAATTAATTCAGTAGGAAATCCCAAGGAGCAACCAATTTAAATGTTTAATAAAGGAAAAGTGCTTCTCTTACCTTAGATTTGATGCATCCCTATACCCCAAACACAGAGTCAGGGGTAGAAATGCCGTGATAGGACATACAGAGCATGCCACATTTGCATTGTCAATACTGGCACTTTTCATGTGAAACAGTGGGAGCAGTGAGACTACTTAGTCACATTTCTCTATTTGCATACGAATACTTCTGGGTTTTCACACAAGGACTTCTGAATTTCCCCTGTGACTAAGGCACGTGGAGCATAGGTACATGACAGAGAGGAAATGCATGTCAAGAATATATTTGTACCTGTGCCTGCTCCATTTGGGTGCTTTTCTCACCTGCAATGAAATCTCCTAGCCCGTTTGAACCGGGAGGGTTACAGATTCGTGGTTCAAACAGCCCAACGTATGACTTGAGTGACGAGGGGTGACTTGAACCTTGATTGAGCTTCGGTGAATCAAGAGTTAGTTGAAAGTAATTAACTATGACCCAGTCTTTACCTCACTGGAGCCGGTATCTTGAACCACAAAGGGGATAAGGACTTGTAGAGAAGTGATTCTGTTTGAAGCTCTGTTGCCATTATTGTCTGGTTGGTTAATATTACATGTAGTGTAAACTAAATTTATTTCACTTGGTAATGGTGAAACAATGCACCTATAAATAATGCTCAACGCCTTATGTAAAAATATTCAACACTGAAAAAAAAATTGCATAAAATTCTGCCTTTTCTGAAACTCAGTTTCCTGTCATTACAGAAATTCAGTTTTAACATTGAGGTGAAGCCCCAGCAAGCAAAGCAGTACAACTGTTACTAACAGGTTAAGGAAACCTTCCTACGACACCGTTTCACTTTTAAGTGGGGAGCATGTTCTACTCAGAACTAAACTGTCTGCTTCTGGTTATTTAACACCAGCAATCTAAATATCCTTTGATGGGGCCTAATGGGGCTTTTTGTATGCAAATTCCCACGGCTTGAGTAAGAAAGTGAAAGTGAATTATAGTACACGCAGCCAGGTGCATGGAGTACCCCGCGTCTCTGGGGCACGTTATCAGATCCCAGAGTCCTGGCAGAGCCAGGCGTGGAAGGGGGCCCTCACCTCTTGGCTAGCGGGGCCAATGACCAGGATACCCCAATCCCGGCCTCATGGTGAGCAGTGGAAAGGCTGCTGCTCACAAGGAGGAGGAGGAGGAGGACATGGGACCAGACGGCGGTTGTTTAGCTTGGCCGTCCTCACCTCCCGCGGCAGCCAGTCTCGCTGCCAGCATCCAGTCGTTCCCACAGTAAGCCTGGTCTTAGGCTGGGATGCTTGCGTTCAGTTATTAATTTGGATGTAGCTGAAGTTTTCCTGAGAAGCTCGAGCCACGGCACGGGAAGCACATATTTCAGCTTTCAGCCAGGGCCAGAGTGAAGCAGGATTTCTCTGGCAGGAGGGAGAAGGCAGTGGTTTTGCCTCGGGCCAGTCTCCTGACTGGATGGTGAGGGCTGGTGGCAAGGGGAGGTGGGCTCTTCATAGAAACCCATAGGAATCTCCTCGTGGAAAGCCTTCGGCTACCTAAGACACTGGGGGCCAGGTGCCCTGGAAGTGAAAACAGCTACTTAACAGTTTCACAGCCTTCTTTATGTTCACTTGTAAAGCACTTCGTGAGAGGTGAGTTAACATTAACCCCCCTCCACAGAGAGCAGAAGCGGGCAGACTGTCTAAAAGCACCTGGCAAATTAATGACAAAAATGTGAAGAGCAGCAGAGGCCTCTCATTCACAGGCCATATTTGGGTAAAAAAGAAAAAAAAAAGGAAAAAGGAATATTAAATACATGAAAGGTAACAAAAACACATCTGTCTGTAAAATTGTTTTCATAGGATCACTGAGCTGTGACTGCAGCTGCTGTTGTTTAAGTCTGTGAGCAGACACTGGCTTTGCCATGAGCTCTCCTGCCCTGAGGAACCACATCAGAAGGAGTCATTTGGGCAGAAGGGGAGATGGCTTAGATGCTGAGAACCTGACTTCATTTCTTATTTCAGGGTGACACAAACCTTCAGAAGTCTGTATCAGTTAGATCACAACTTGCTAATGATGTGATAAGTCACCACATCTCCATTTTGTCTAAGAGATGTAGAAGTCAAATTAGCGCTCTGCTTTATTGTTCCTTGGAGAAAAACAAGAGTATTTTGATCTGTTTCAAAAATGGAGTATCAAACCCACTGTTTTTATAAAAAATAATGACTAGACTTACGTCCTTGCTCAAAGCCCCACAACACACAGCATGTACCACACACAGAGAAAAAAACTCTTCAAATAATGCAGCAGCCAAATGAGCAATGGCTCTGAGGGAAATGCTTGTCAGAATCACTCCTAGAAAAAGAGTCTGTGGCTGCTCTGCTGTTTTTATTACCAGAGAAGAGTTCAATGGCAGTAGGGTGAACCATGGGTTTATTTGTTCCACAGTTCCTCTTATGTGCTGTACTTAAGGTACTGCCTTATGTCGTTCATTCGCGAGTGGAGATACCACGCTGCTCAACCTAACTGCGCCCTTGCAGCAGCAGCAGCAGCACTCCTGGAGAACCGAAGGGATAACTTCGTTAGCTCAGCCAGCAGAGGGAACTGCTAATCAGCACTAATTGCTCACTCAGGGCTAACAGATATCCTACCAAGCTCAGTAAAAACCCAGTAAGCCATGGCACTTCACACTTTCTCTGCTGTGTCAGACTGCAGATGACCCGGCAGATTCCAGCGCCGTGATCTCCCTCCGAAACACTCCCCCAGGCCTTGATTTCCCTTCCCTTTGACCTTACGGCTTTCTCCCGGAAGGAGGGCGAGCTCTCAAGGGTTTTGGCACAATGGCATTTCTGTCTCTTTCTGGTCAATTGAGTGCTCACATAAATTAAAATCCTGCCTGAAACACACAAATTCTTTTTCTCCCACATGTCCTCTCATTCTCCCCTAGTTCTGCTCCTGTCCCAGCTATTTTCTGCCAAGCAGCAGCTGTACAAAGCAAGGGTTAAATCAGGTAGCTCATATTTAGCCTCAACTTAGGAAAGTCAGAGGCAGGTTTGACCCACACTGACTGGGTTCACAACTAGGCTGTGATTTGTACCACAGTGCCAGAGCCACAATGCCACAGCCATTGCCTGGGCAGGTACTGCTCCTTCAGAGTATCCCCTGTAATTCCTCACAGCTTTCCACAGAGGAAACACACACATAAAGCACAAAACACTCTTTGCCTAATAACAGTTACTTCAAAAGCTCTGTGGTTATCAACAGCTAGTCAAGGTGTGGCTTGGTTGCATCCTCTTCCCTGCCTCACACCAGGCTGAGCCAGTGTGCTTCGTATCTTCCAACATGAAGTATTTCCCAGTGGTATCAATTTGCTTCCAAGAGGGCAAAAAAAAGCAATCCCTTATGCCATTTGTTATAGCAGTCCAACTTGCTTTATTCAGTGCTAATCCTGGTGTTTTATTTCTCCAAACTAGATAAAATAAAAGGTGCTTGCAATGCCTCCTCCCTGGCAATAGCTCCCATTCCAGCAGGAGCAACCCCACTAGCACAGCTGCACAAGATAGACTGGGAAATGAAAAATCCTCCATCAAACCTAAGCACTCCAAAGGGGATCCATTGCATTGAGAACAAAGAATGCATGCAGCAAAACTGCATGCATGTCAAGCAACTTCTGATGATCTTCTATCTTGGAGGGCATTGGGCAGTGAGAGGAGCCAAAGGCAGCTCCCTCTTATACCCATCACCTGTGGGCAACCAACATCCTTTTCATGGTCAGCAAAGAGGCAGAGCACAGCCTCTCAGCCACACCTCTGTTGCAGAGGCCATACAGAAATCCAGATGGCACCTCCCTGACACCTCATTTCCTCCACCCCAAACATCCTAAGGAAAGGCTTGGGTAGCTGAAGACCCGGCCTGCTGCATTCACATAAAATCAGCAGGGGAGTCTCGTTTGCAGGAATACAATGCATTCAACTGGATGAGGTCCAGGACTCAAGTTACACTAATTATGGGTTTAAAATTAATGTAACACTAAACACCTGCTTCCTTCCAGCCTGAGAAAAATGCCTTAGAAGGGTGTTATGTCTAATTTCTTCTTTTACAACCTTGAGAGGAAGGTGCTTTTACCATGTGAAATTAATTGCTTAGGTGCCCTCCCTGGGCTCTCACATGGAAATAGGAGCTTTTGTAAAAATGAGGGAGTGAAAAGACAACAGCTGTAAGATGAAACCCATGATAGAATAAAGGCAGCACCTTACTGAATTAATTTTACTTTTCCCTGTAATACATCCCTTGTTGGCATCCCTGCTTAACCCATTCCTTTTCCGTTGCAATTTATTTTTCAAAAACCTCAAAACTTTTCCAGCCTGGATTATTTTTCTTCTTTTCATGTTTAAAACAAAACTAGTTAAGACACACAAAAAGCTGTACAAGCTCAGGACTGACAAACCTCACCCAACCTACTCCCATCTCACACTGTCCAAGGGAGTCTGCCTCTTTCCTTTCTGGGGTACCTGTGTGGCACAGAGCCATCCTCCTCCTCTTCCAGGTACCCTTTGTCCAAGCATGGCTGTCAGCAGCTAAGCAGCAGCCTTCCCTGTGCACAGCAGCTTGGGAGCACAAGCAAAGCCACCCATACAACATTGCAGCTGGAAAAAAATTCTTTAGGGGACCACGTGCTCCAAAAAGGGTTTCTGGGAACACCTTTGACTGCAGTCTGGTGATGCACTTCCCAGCCATCGTGTGGCAAAGTGCATATTCCTTCCTCTCCTACCTGGCCTGGCATGCAGGTCCCTCTCCATCTATCTCATGGCCTTTTTGGAAGAGCATGGAGGGGAGACATAACCATTGCTGCTCCCTGATCTTTAGAAGTTCTGTAACTTGTGCACAGCCATAACACTCAGGAAATCAACTCCCATCGGGACTGGATCACAGCTTGTAAATATTACTCACCCAGAGCAGTTATCCTAGGACAGGGATTTTCAACATGTGCATGCACTGCCATTCTTATTTCTTGCAGCACCTTGTGCTTCCTGCATTTTCAATGCTGTATTTCCAATTCCCCATGTGCTGTACTGCACCTGAAGGAAGACTCATTCCAGACATCCAACTCTTGGGCAACTTGGAACAGCTGCAACTTTATAAAGGAAAATAATTATATGTAAGAAACAATTTACTTTTCTCTTTGCTGGCTCAGCGAACTGCTTAGTAAGGTGGGAACAGGGATCAGCCACTTGTATTTTGAGTTTGACCAACTTGGCCTGAAAACAGCACCACTGTTGATGTCTTAAAAGTCACTGGTTCTCCACGAGGCAGTACTTAGAAATCAGAAAACATCTGGCTGTCTTGCAAGCATTTTCTTATTAAAAAACCCCCAAACCAATAATGAGATAAAGCATCCTCATTCTGTGAGTAGATTTTTCCCAAACTGAATAAAATCAGGTCATTGCTTCCAGCTCTGCGCTAACTGTAAACATCCCTTGCTCCCCTACTGCCACATTTTCAATATGTTGTGAGCCCAGAAATATGTCCTTGATAGAAAAGTCAAGCAGTCTGGTGGCCATCAGTTCTGGGGGAAGGGGAGTGGGGAATCACTCCCTTCCATCCCAGACACTGGGATGTCTACAGCTCCAAACAGCTGCAGTAGACAGGTGGGAACAAGCCAGCAGGTTTGATCAGAGGAAGTGGCAAATTCCAGAGCCAAGAGGGAAAGAGCCCTGAGCAGCTTAACTCAGGCAAAATAGTTAAAACATTTAATTTTCGTACTTGTTGATGCTATTTCAGTGCCTCCGTCTGTAACATCTGGTTGCCTTAGATACATGAGGTAACTACGGCAACTAGTTATTACAGGGAGAGGGATAAGAAATAGATTAACATTACTGAATTTGGCAGGCTCTAAAATAGCTTTTCTGTAAAGCAGAGGCAGGTGCAGAGGGTACAACAGCACCGTGGGGCAATAAGAGGCAAAGGTGGCCACAGCAGGACAGCACCCTGGCATTAGGCTGCATCTGGATGCATTCATTACCTCTTTAGATCCCCTTGCAGCAGGATTACTGGCCAGAGTACCAAAACAACTGGAATGCTCAAGGGGGTTACCCAGTATTTGTATTGGAGCTATCTTCACTTTAAGTGATCCCATCCCCACCACCCTACCCACCCCAAACCTCTGCCCCTCAAAAACAAGTAAGGTGTTGGGAAGTACTAGTTGTCCTCCACGGATTTCTAACCAAAGGGGGGGATATATGAGGTAAAAAGCTGTAGTGACCAGAATCACTGTGAGCCTGAACACACATCCTAAATATCAACACTTTAATGGCACAACTGACACCATGCCTTGGTGATGTGATGTAATGTAATGTAGTGCACAAAACAGATCATAAAATGATGCACAGTTCTCGTTAACTGATCATTTTAGTGCTTTTCAGAATAATTAGTTAATCTGTTGGAAGGTGAGCAGCTTTCAGGCTGGGTTGTCTTCCCTGCAGAAAGTCATTAAAGTCTGCTGAAACACCCCAGTGACCTCCTTGCTCCAGACAGTAGGGAGGAGTGGGTGTTCCCAGATTTGAAAGCAAACCATCCAAGACTGCCAGAAAGACATGTTTGTGCCTGAAATGTCTGACTTTTTTTTTTTTTTTCTTGGCTTGCAGGAAAAGCTGTGTTAATAAACTCTTAATAAAGCAGTGCCTGAAAAGCTGGATCCATGTGCTGCTGTCTGAATATCCTTCACCAGGATTATTCCTGCACAGAAATTTTCCCTACATCGCTAGGACAAAGCCTTCATTTCATATTTGACTCAAAACTACAGACATTTACAGAAAGAAACCAGCACCACTGTTTCATCTGATGCATTTCATTAAAAAATACCTCTTAGATCAGGGTGTTACAATAGCCAACCAGCCCTGGTTCTGCAAATGAAAAGCATCATTCACTAATCCTGGCAACACTGTATTCCAGACCACAAAGAGTGCTGCCTTATAGTATTGTTTACATATGAAATCCGAATGTCTAAACCAGAAAGTCCCCACCTTTTCACCTCAGCAGGCTGCTCCAGGGAAGTCTGCACAGAGTTTTGCTTCCCTTAGGATGTTTTCCTCATTAAACAGGCTAGTTGGCAACTAACATAAGTTTGTATTTTTTCCCAGCAGATTGCCCTCTTGGAATTCTTTGCTATCTATCTTCAGAGATGAGAACTGGTTGGATGAACAGAAATGAGATTCAGTCTCAGTAAATGTAAAGTAATACACACAGTAGGAGTAGTGAGAGTATTTTCAAGCACCTTAAGGGCTCTAAACTAACTTCCTCAATTTCATAAAGCGACCCAGGTGGCAATGCATAGCTCAGTGAAAGTGATTGCTTAACATGCAATCAAAAATGTTGACAATATATGTGAAGGCTTAAAGAATAGGCTGCAAGAAAAAAAAAAAAAGAAAGAAAATGTTTTAAGACCATTCCAAATGACTGAGCACTGGGCAGACTGTGGTATAATATTGTGTATTTACTGATTAAAATATTTCAGAGAAAGTATCATGAGGGTTCATAAAGAATAGGGAGTAAGAAACCTTTCCAATTAAAGAGCAATCTGAAGGAGTAAGACTGTATTCTTTAGGAAGCAGAAAACTAGAAGAGGGCACGAGATCAAGCATGGGGAATGAGAAATGATCTGGAGATATCAAGATCTTTTCCTTTCCTTTCTCTGTAATAAAAAGAGGAGATATTCAGCAAATTAGAATATGGGAAGTGCACAATGTCAAGAAAGGAAACACTTTTACACAGTTCATACATTTTAAAATGCTGTGGAAAATGCTGTGAAAGCAGTCTAGGAGGTTAATGCCTGGATACCCTTTCCTATTTGGTACCTGCACTGCAGACACTGGGAGGACCATGTGCTGGCTCTCTGGTCACTCCCCCATCACTGGCTGAAACCTTAGCCTGAAAGAAACCTGAATGAAAGTGGCCACGTAGCAAGATGTATGAGGTCTGGCAGCCGAGAGCTGGGGCACTCGCTCCACTCCACTTCATTATGGGGCTGAAAGCCAGCAACAGAGAGGCAGTAACAAGTATGTGATGAAACAGAGCTGCAGCTGCTGGCTCAGCAAATATAGGTCAGAGCCACAAAACCTTAATCTACGGAGGAAGCGTGAATGTCAAAAACATAATCAGATTCAAGCAGGATTACAAGATGTGTGGCTAACCAGAGCCCTCGGAGTTCACCTAAATTAACTGATAGAGAATTTATCTCTCTCCGTGTAAATGCAAATGGGACTAAGCAGCAAGACCTTCTGAAAACACAGTGACCTTGTCTGAAACTTTAGAAAAATTGCAAACTTTTTCCATCCAGCAGGCAACAGAGTTCCGGGACCTTTCAACAGCAGTGTTGCAAGCTCACTTCTTCAGTCTGCTGTTCAGACACTGTTAGCTGGGGAGTGTTTGAAATGGGAGGGCAGTAGAGGAATGGGTTCACAACACCACAGCTCGGCATAGAGGAGCAGGTCATTGTTTTGGAGGACGTGATCCACCAGAATACTGGGGCATCACTGTATGCTAAACAGGGATGTGTATATGTTAAACAGTGAGCATCACCGTGTGTTAAATAGAAAACAGAGAAGCAATCTAAAGTAAGACAGAAATTACTCAGAAGTCAAATAGCTTTTTACCTGTGGAGAAGTTCCCTTTATGACAAGTCAAACCCATCTTTTGAGCTTTATTCCCTGTAAAACTGTTGGAGGTGATTGCCTCAGTGTCACCGAATTGCCTGTTAATGTTGCAGCCACTGAGGCAGCTGTGGAGGACTGGCAAGGGCAGGTTTCCTGCTGTGGGCAGGAGGGGTAGAAGGGCTGTTAGCAAGGCAGGTACTTGGGGGAGGAGCAAAAATGTCAGGTGAGGAAACATCATGACTTCTACTCAGAATGCTAAATGTGGGCTTCAATTTTGTGAAGCCTTTCCAAGAGCATTTCTCCCCACATATGCCATTATTTATGTGTGGGCCACTCACACAAGCAGTGCTTCTAGGTGCAGGACCCCTAATGATTCCAATGGGAAAGTCATATTTGGGCTGCTTGCAGAATCCAGGAGTCCTATGTTGCACACAACATCTTTGTTACTTTGACAGCCTTAGGAGGGGATAAGCTGCTCTAATCAGACATCCCTTTCGGGAGGGAAAAGAGACCCTTCAAGTCTTGCTTTTTGCAGACGTGTATCTTTCTCACTGGCAGTCTGAAAAGTGACATTGATTCTTTTCTCTGTAGCAGAACCACAATTACTTAATTTGTAGCCATTGGAGCCTATAGCAAAACTTTTGAGAAAAGAAGCCAAGATTTTCACAGCTGACTTGAAACCTAGAATGAGGACAGGCAGAAGAAGACCTAAGTGTACTCGAAGTGGAATGAACAAGGTCCAGCCATCCTAATGGGATGAGGGTTTAAGCCCTCTCGGGGAGCAGGGTGAAGTAAGGCTATACCCCCAAGATTAGGCTCTTTATACTGCCATACAGAGTGGTTTGAACTCTACCCACCTTTGGTCATTCCCTGATATTTGGGACATTAAGCCCTGCTTTAGTCTACACAGGCAGAAGAGCAGCCTGGGCTTTGTGTGATGAGACCTGTGTTTTATAGGGCTGGAGTTTCGAGACTGGTTTGAACACAAAGAAACCAAGCAGACTCCTCCATGGCCATGAAGATTCTGAGGCTCACCAGCCCCACGTGAGACACCAAATGCTTCACCTCAGGTGAGTCAGGTAGTGGGAAAAGATGTTCAGCCAGAAAACTTTCAGGCACTTTTGTCTTTAAATCTGTATGCATGTAACTTTGGGGAAAACAGAGAAAAAATTCTTTTGGAATTTATGCTTTTTCTTTAGAGTTGTATACCATGTATTTCCTATATACTATTAATATTACTTATCAGCATTGCAATACAACATGCATTCTTTAACCAACCATGCAATGCCTCTGCTTTGTTAAAAGCAAACCCAAATCTTTGTGTTGTTTTTGATAAAATTTGAATCTGTTCACAAATATTCTATTATTTTTCAACAGTGTGTGATTGCTACTAGTGCAATGAAAGACTATCAGGATATTACTAGGCTACCAATATTTCTTCAAAAATGTAACTTTTTGTAGTAGCTGTGTTACATTTCCATGCTGCTTTTTTTCCCCCTGCAATATGTAGTCCTTATTCATAAATTTACAGTCTTATATTAATGTTTTCTATTTCAGTATATGTATATATACGCGCTCTTCACATGTAAGCTAGATTTTAGCCATACATCATGTTTTACAGAAATGGCAATGGGATAAAAACCACACAAATGTATTCCATCTTTAAATACCAAAGTGTTATCATTCAGACTTAAAAGCGCAGAGGTTATAGTAGTTATAAAAGGAAAAATTTTCTTTGTGCTGAGTTTATTAAGCAGAATGCAGTTCTTACTTCAGGAAAGTAGGCCTGGTTTAGACTCAGCTGGAAAAAAATGATTCCATACAGTAATTTTCAATAGAATAAATTTTAAGGGATCTTTTTCTCTATTAAGAGAGGGGTGAGGTTTTTTCTTTCAGAATTTCTACTCTCAAAGCCAGCTCAGAAATGAGAAGAAAAGAGAAGACTTCTAGGAAGTGATTTCAAATGGAGGCAACTCTTGTCCCAGTACAACAAGAATCAGATAAGAAAGCTTTAATTCTAGTACAAAACAGTCTTTGACTTCAAAGGTTTAATTTCTTGCTGGCACAGGACCAATAAAACCAATAATTTCCTCTTTAGATTTTGTTTTCTACTAATTGAATGTCTGTTCTTGTAAAGCACGTTAGTGAGTGGAACACAGTGCTGGCTGCAGCCCAGCTCACTGAGTTCCTGAGTTTATCCGTTTGGTAGAATACATAATTATGTGCATTGTGTGCACGAAGCCCAAGGTCCCACTGACTTTCTCAGCTGATAAGATCTCATTTTAAGACCATCAGCATCTGTTCATAAGTTATTATTTCTCCCATTCAGATTTCAGTTATGTTATTTGTTGTGGCTGTTTATCCTCGTTGGCTAAGGATTTCAAAGCAGCTTCGGGGATTTAGATACATTTTCTATTTTGAGTCCATATTTACATTTCCTTGAAGAACCGCAGTCACCCTATTTATAGACCTTTGTTAAGCTCCGTGACAGCAATCCTGCGGGCTTTGGGCACAACACATACATTTCACTTAAGGATTGGTCAATGGGTGACACAGGCTAAAACATGTATTTGAAGAGCACAGGAACAGTACATTCTCTTTCTATATAGTGGCCTGAAAACGACTTGAACCATGGATTTGAACCATGGACTTGAACCATGGCAGTGGTGTCCTAATTTAGACAGCAGGAAGAATTATTTAGCCATAAAGGAAGTGACACATAGGACTATGTTGTCACAGGACGCTGCAGTGTTTCCATCTTCAAAAGCAGTGGGGCCAGCAGATCAAGGGAGGTGATTCTCTCCCTCTACTCCACCTTGGTGAGACCCCTCCTGGAGTGTGGCATCCATCTTTGGGGCCCCCAGCAGGAGGGAAGGACATTGACCTGTCGGAGCGAGTCCAGAGGAGGCCACCAAGATGATCAGAGAGCTGGAGCACCTTTCCTATGATGAAAGGCTGATAGAGCTGGGGTTATTCAGCCTGGAGAAGGCTTTGGGGTGACCCTGTTGTGGCCTTCCAGTACCTAAGGAAGCCTACAAGAAAAATAGAGACGGACTTTTTACAAGAGCAAGTAGTGCGAGGACAAGGGAGAATGGACTTAAACAGAGAGTAGGTTTAGGTTAGATATTAGGAAAAAAATCTTCACTGTGAGGGTGGTGAGACACTGGAACCGATTCCTTAGATAAATTGTGGGTGGTCCATCTCTGGAAGTGTTCCAGGCCAGGCTGGATGAGCCTTTGAGCAACCTGGTCTAGTGGAATGTGTCCCTGTCCGTGGCAGGGGAGTTGAAACCAGGTGACCTTTAAGGGCCCTTCCAACCCAAGCTATTCTCTGGTTCTATGACTTTAAGGGTAGGTTATATGGTATTTTATGTACAGCCTTGTCTCCTTTAAGGCTGGCTCTTCAGGACCCCTCTAGCCCTGTGGCTCTGCAGTTTCATACAGTCCGCAGGCAAAGCGCTGCCCGGGGCTGAGGCGAGGCTGCTGAGGGCACCGGGCGCAGGGATGGCCTGCCAGGAGCTGAGGGCTGTCGGCCGGGCTCCGCTGGCTGCGTCTCGCTTCGCTGGCCGGACAGCATGCAAGCTTTCCTTCCTGGCTGCTGGGAGAAGCCGTACCCGGGGGAAACAGCAGCCTTTGGAGAGAGGGGCTGGCTGCGAAGCGCGCCTTCCCCTCGGCCCCGCTCCGGCCGCCGTCGCCGCCTCCTGAGGGCACGGCTGCCCTGCGGCGCCACCGCGCGGCCCCGCGGGACACGGCGGGACGGGGCCGGCCTGGCTCCCCAGGGACCGCCCGGGTGCGCCGGGCCCGGCACACAGACACAGACAGACAGACAGAACTGCCAAAGGTGTCACATGAACCTACCCGACAGCAAAAAGCGATCTGCCTTATTTTTCCATGCAGCGCTGTCAGGTTAAAAGCATCTGCTCCGTTCTCGGGCTGAAGTTGTCACACACACGACACTGGTTCCCTTCAGGAGAGCCGGCCTCCACAAAGGCATTCTCCGTGCACGCTAGTGGCAGGGGACACACACCACACCGGGAATTCTAAGTTTCCATTTTGATCACATTGCTCAAACATGAGAATGAGTCACCCACCGTACTGAAAACCATGACCTTTGTATTTACACCGAAAAAGGAATGATAATCTTAGGAAAGGGAAAGAAAACTAGAGGGGAGGAAAAAAAAAAAGCCCAAACTCGTAAGACACCCAAACCCAGGGATATCTTTGCTCTTTGAAACAGAGTCGGCTGATGTTATTCACATGCAAGTTAAAGAAGTTGTGGCTGTGATTAGGTTTGTTTAGTGTGTCTGCATGAACTCCAAGGGAATTATGTCAACAGCTCTGCAGTCCCTGCAGCAGGCATATTCTGGTCACAATAAAGTAGGGCAAAGCTTTTTGTGTCCATTCATCCAGTAAAGGAACCATGTGAGATATTTTGCTTAGAAATAGGCTCCATCTTTAATTTAGAGCAATCCTGCCCCTCAGTCTTCCTCAGCAACACACAATTATCCTGCGAGGGGACAAAAATGCTGGCATGGAAGAGTTGTTACTGCCAAAGTAACCAAAACATGAAGATCCGAAAGGAAACAAGTTTATAAGACTTCTAAAAATTATTAATGGACAGAATTATTGAGTGTGTTTTTCTGTCTCCTCCTAAGTAAGAACAAAAAAAAAATACTAAACTGATCTCTAGTATTTTTCATCAACAAACCACCAGCTGTAGCACTTCCTACAAAGCAGACAGAAGTATAGTGCAGTGGACCCGAATGGGACCTGACAAAGAACATGACTTTGAAGAGAACGGACCCAAAGGATATTAATATTTAAATATAGTAGGCCAGCCTGACTGAGAAAACCCAAGAATTTAGGTGGATATTTTTTTATGCCTCTGTGATACTTGGAGCATCCCTTCAGACAAAGGGGACAAAATCCTGGCAATGATTGTTTTGTGCAAGTGAAAAGAATGAACTGGACAGGTTTCTAACGTATCCCTGAAGTGTGGTCCATCCAGCAGACAGGTTGGATCCATCCACACAGGTTGGGTGTGGATGAAAAGAATAGGGGTTGCAGGAAACATTTATGAGCAGCCTGCTGAGACAATCATTAGAGCTGCTTGCATCCATCTCATTCTCCAATACATTCAGAGTGTTCTCAGAAGAAAATTTGGCCGTGCACCAGTGGGCAGCTGCATTTTTAAGTGGAAACCCCTGTTAAATTAAAATTTTCTGTGTTATAGCATGAGCTCTACCATCTGTTGTCTAGCTCATTTATGACCAGCTAAGCTTGCAAAAAAACCCAACAAGGAACTGAAACGATGCAAAAGGCAAATGTCCCTGAGGAAACTGTTTTGTATTTCCCACAGGAGGAAGAACTTCTGTGCTTGAGTGGCACCTACAACACTAAAAGGGAGATAAATGAATGATAGAACTGAACAAAACCAGAGAGAATAAAGAAAGTAAGCTTCTTCCTAAGGATATGTAATTGAGAACTGTAATGGCAAGACTGCATGCTAAAAAACACCTTCTAAATACTCATTTGAGGTGCTTCAAATAATTGAGACTTTGTATAAATAGCCTTCCATTATAATCCAGTGACAATCAATAGGAACAGCCTGTTGATGCAGTGGTTTCTGCATTTGAAATGGTTTGTCCTCATGTGCTGCTTATGGCAAATTCAGTTCATTTTGTATTCACTGATTTTTTTTGAGACAGACACACGCAGGCTTGATTTCATCTGATGGAAACCCAGGATGAGTTGCCAGCTGCTTCCTCCCCTGCAGGACAGAGGAGACTGAGGTCTCATTGGATAACACTTGGTACTGGACACTGAGAATGACAAAGCCTTCAGGATAATGCTGGCCACGCTGCCATTTCCAGCAGCAGCAAGTTGCTGTCTTCTCCCACATCTCTACAGGACACTGGGAAGAGGGTACACATCTTTCAGCCTCTGCTCCTCACACCAGCTCCAGCCCTTGCCTCTCACCCTCCTGTTCTTACAGGTGGGAAATTTGAAGGCCCATTCCCAGGTACAAGGTAAAGTTTATTGACCAATAACCAGACAAAGGCACAACAGTGGGGAACTTGGTGAAATGTTAGGTTTTTCTATCATTTTAGAAACCAGCTAAGGAAATAGCTCTATTAGAGAAAAAAAACCCAACCAAACAAACAACAAAACCAGCTTCCAATCTTTCAAGGGAATATAGAAAAGGTGGAAGAGGAGAAGGGACTACTATACATAAGAGTGATTTGAAGACATGGGCAAGAGGACAGATCTGCTGGGTGTCTTTGGGTCAAAATTACAGGAGTCACCATCAAGGAAGTGCTTGTGTTAGGTGTATTCTATGAAGCCCTGATGTGGAAACAGATAAAATCTTCTTCAAACAACTGAAGACTGGGAGTGGCAACCTTTGCTGCACTCATAAGATTATCCTAAGGAGTGTGAAGAAGATGAGTAGTAGAGTAAAGCCTCAGACCTTCACAAGTGCAGAGATCATCTTGCTCAGGGAGCTGTCAGGAGGTATCCCAAAACTCTGTCTTTAAAGCCAAAGGTGTTCAGGAGCACTGGGAGACTTTCAGACAGAATTCTGCATGCACCAGAGCAGTCCATCCACCTAAGCAGGCATAGCAAGAAACCAGCCTGGTTAAACAGTAAGATACTGAAAGAACTCAGATGCAAAAAAAGGAACATGAGAGTGATGGAAAAAGGAACAGGCTTCCAAAACAGAATATAGAAATACCAGTCAGTCATGCAGACATGCAGAGGGAAAGGTTAAAATCCAGCCATAGCCTGAGCTGGTAAAAGACGTCAAGAATAGCAAGAAGGTACTAACATGGTGTATTGTGTGTTAGCAAGCAGGACGAGGAAAAGGTAGGTGCACTGCTGAGTGGGGTTGGCCAGTTAATTATAAATGACAGAGGGAGACCTGAAGGTTTTCCTTTATGCCTTCTTTGCCTAGATCTTCATGAGGAAGGTCATGCTTCCAAGTCTCTGTGGAATCAATGATGAAGCAAGTAACAAACTGCTGACCATGGGAGAGGGCTGAGTTAGCTGAGGTATGTGTTAGCTTCTCCCAGCTGCCTTCTTCTTCTTCATGCCCAGAAATACTTCCCAGGAGACCCCACCCCATAATTTTTCAAGGTACTCAAGTGAGGTTGACTCATCTGTAATTTCCCAAATCTCTTTTTTTCCGTTTTTGTAGATAGGTGTAATATTTGCCCTTTTCCAGTCAGCTGGGACTTCCCCCAAACTCCATGACCTGTCAAAGATGCTGCAGTGTGCCTCTGCAATAACGTTGGCAAGCCCTCCCAGCAGCCTTGGATGCATTCTGCCAAGTCCCATTGACTTGTATATGTCCCACTTGTACAGGTGCTCCCAAACACCCCTGAGCTCCTTTGCTCTCCTTGGAAACCTTTCCAACAGTTTCCTCTGAAGTTGAAATGGGAGTAATTTCATGTACAACCATCTGTATATATTATGTAGAAATGTGAGACCACCAATAGAAACATGACGAAACAGACATGACAACTTTGATGCAAGTAAAAATCAGTGCAATGCCCAGGGACCAAACAAGTGGTGAGGCATGCTAAGAAATTAATCAGAAGAGCTGTGGTAATCCTGAGCCAAAACAAAGAAACTATAAGCCAACTAGCCAGAAGAAGAAGAAACAAAAAAGCAGTGTTAAAACACATCTGACTGGACACTTGGGCATCCTCACCTACCACAACAGGGTTCCTTAATGTTAGGCAGTCATTGTCTTGTTCAAAAGCCAGAGAGAATTATAATAAAGCATTTTTTCACAAAGTTCATGCTTATGAATGTTCACATTTTACAACACAACAGATGTTCAACCATGTGACAAGTCAGCTGGAAGGCCTGAAGGCAGGACTGGAGCAACATTTGCTGCAGAGACAACACAATCATCTTGGAGGCCACAAGCAACTTGGATGCCTGGCAGAAGGAAAAACCAAGCAACCACACTATCAAAGTGAGAGCAGGGGTATATGCTGGGGTCTGCCAAGGTGCTGCAGTAGTGAATTCTCCAGTCATGGTAGATCACTTTTACAGGGGCACTGCTGCCTAATGTGCATGGAGGTATCTGATAAAATGAGAGCTCCATTAATTATCTGATAAGCACAAAGATATCTTTCAACAGTGTACTGTTTTATGATAGACACAGGGGGGGAATTGCTCAGATAGCATCAACATGCTAAAAAGGAGGAAACCTGAATGGACAAGCAGAAATAACATTTTAGTGGTGCTACTCCCAGGTAGCACTTAGAGGTGCTGTAAGCCTTGCAGAGTAACTTCCAGTCTCTGTGTGAACATGTAGCAAAGTACACAGGTTAACAGCCACCACTGTCTGTATTGATCTTCAATGCCATGTTGTGTTCCACGGGGATAAGAAGGGCTGCTCCAATGTCCTTGTTTTCCCATGGCTATATGCAGAATTACTCCTGAACTGCCAGGTCTGGAAGTGGCTGACTTTCAAGACCACCTAGTATATTCCCCAAGGATAATTCATGTGACTCCTCAAACTAAAGGACTTGTAAAAATGCGTGCTGCTCAGGAGGAAATTAAAGGAATGAGTTGGAATCAGTGCCTAGTTCTCAGCAGTAAAGCATTACCACACCAGGTCTATGAGAGAGAGCTCCTATCTGGCTCAGTGCAGGTGCAGAATATGCATGGCAGAACACACTGTGGAAGGTAAGCACTTCCTGTTAAAACAATTCAACATACAAAAAATGTTACAAAAGCCTAACTAGGTATGTAATTATATTTACATTTTGCTCTTTTTTTTCTTTTTCTTTAATCAGGCAGAGGCATATAATAATGTATTTTATTTTCCCTATTTATTCAAATAAAACCTTCACCTTTTCTCAAATAGGTATTTCAGATTTTTATTATCATTAATTATGTGTATTACAATAGCAGCCAGAAGCCAAATTAGTGCCCAATGCACAGGTCCCTGTTGTACAAACAGATGCTAAAAAACCACTCCCAGCTCCAAACTGATGACAAATGAAATCATGAGGATAAAGAAGTCCGTTTGGGATTCTTATCTAAGGAGTCAGGCAGAGACCCAGGGAACACGCAGCATTGCTAATGGCTGTGATATTGTTTTTTCACTTTGGAATAGACTCTGGAGGAAGAAGAAGAATTGTTGGTGCATCATGTTTCCCACATGGGACTCATTTCTTCATGCTTGCTGTTGATCCTAGTTTCAACCCTTGCTCAGTAGAAACCTGAAATTCAAGAAGTGAAAAATGTGTCCTCATTGAGGACACATAGCAAATTCCCATTGTCTCCCTTCAAACCAGGATTCTGAGCTGCTCTCCAGTGGCAGTTATGAACCAAAGGAAGAAAGAAGCTGCAGAAGGAGAAGAAGACAGACCTGGGTAATTTACCCAGAGATGAGTGCAAGAATTCAGTCCTGCCTGCCCTGTAAATGGGGCTGTGGTTGGATACTTTCCAGCAGAACTGATGTCTTGGAGAATGCTTTCCAGAGAAAAGCAACTGAAAAAATCAGGATGAAGTGGGAAAACATCTATATCACCTTGCCTGAAGGTGATGGTGGTTCTGCTTCCTTGTCCCTATCATACCAGTGCCTAGGGGATACAGAACTACTCCAGAGGAGACCAGGAAGAGGTTGTAAAAGATCCAGTAGAAAAGACAAAAGAATACTACAGATAAGAGAGCCTCAGTTACACACCTTTCAGAGAGGCCCTGCTAGCTTGGGCCATCACTGAATGGGACACTCTACCTGCCTGAGTCTAGGCTAGGGTGATCTAATTTTTTGAAGGCCACATAGAGGTGGAAGTGAGACTGGTTGCTCATTTGCCCTTTTTGCCAGTCACCCAAGAGAGAGTCTTGCACATTTGTACTGAACTTTACATCCCAGATATATAAACAATGCAGAATTATTCTCCGGAGAGGTGAAGGTGGCTAAGCCCATCTTTTTGTTTTATACATGAGAAGCTCATTGTGACACAGTAATCATCTTGCCAGCTTTATAGGTGCTCTTTCACCATACAGAAATACTACTGCCAACAGCAGCTATGCAGTGAACTTCTCAGCTTTAAAACCTTACTGGGGAGAAGCCCCTCCCAACCAGAGACCTTTTCCATCAGGGAAGCCAAAATTACACTAGGTAAGAGATCCCTTTGCTGTCTGGCAGGAAACAGAACACTTGCCCTCCTGAAGGCTCCGGCTGCAGATAAGATTCCTGCAGCACTTACACCTGCAGGAGAATGTCAGAAAATTATCGCTTGCCAGGAAATCATTACAAATGTTATCTTTTGCTCTTGGGAGTTCCTTGAGACTCTGTTCCCTTCATCTTTCTCTCCACAGTGGCTGCTGGAGAAGGCTGCAGGATACTGGACATGAACCAAAGCCATCTGAGTAACCAAGATTCCCTTCTAAATACAACTACTATTATTCTTTAATGCCAAACCTTTGATCCCATTGCTCATCAGCTCTCGGTGTGACAGATGCTACACTCTGACTTCAGTTCACACAGGCCAAGTTCTGGAAATAGCTTTATGCTACCTAAGTAAATCTCTGCCTATTAATGAAAATAGCAAAGGGAATGACACAATTGTTTGGGCAGATGAAAGAACGAGTGTTTGACCTTAACCAAATTCTCCATCTTTGGGTAATCCCTCCCTCTCCTGTAACTCAGGAAATACCCACAGCTGGTTTTCACAGACCCTTTCTCCACCTGCTAGCAGCAGCTCTTTGTCTTAAACTATAGTGATGTTATTCTGCAGCAGTGTACCAGGCACACATCACTCTCATCTCCAGAGGTCTGAACTCCTCTGGAGAGGTGCAGTAAGGCAGAGGTGAATCAGGGTCACTATAATGCTCTTTGCTCGAGATTAATCTGATATGCTTTTAAGGCATATCAGCTGCATTTTGCATGTTATCATCCGCTTGTGGCAGCATTACACACACTTATTTAAACCCACAAGTCAATAAGGGGCAGCCCAGGACCTTGGCTCTGGTGCTGATTTGGGACTGGAGTGTCTGCTTTCTTGGGGAAAGATGGGAAGGAATGATGCCACCTGCCACATCACCACAGGGAGGCAAAGGTTACAGCAGCACCATGGCTTCCTTCCACCTCCAAGACCTAGCAAAATGGGTACAGCTTAGTTGCAAAAGAGAAACCCCAAGACAGAGCTCAGGGGTCCCCACGAGTCCAGTCCTTGGCCACACGGTCCCCTCTCCAGCAGCGTCCTGCACGCCCGGCCAGCAGTGCTCTCCTCCTCACAACAGTCCCCAGGTCGATAGATCTCAGCTCCCTTTTGCCACTTGCCAGGGAGAGGTGGCAGGGAATGGGGGGCAGGCAGGGAGCCCATCTCCCTGTGGGTGGGAGGAGAAAGCCCTGCTGCTGCTCCTGCAACAGGGGCAGCGTGCCTGGCCTCACGTGTGCGCCTGTTCCCACCGGCCACCTCCACCCAGAGCATCACCACCACCGACATGTGCGCCATGAGGGTCCTTCCAGCTGTAAAATTTCCCCGGAGACACCAGGGGCAGCAACAGTCTGTCGTGACACCCAGGATTTTGGCAGCACGGCAGCAGCCCCACACCCCGTCGGGGGCTGTGTGCCGGTGCCCCGGCCCGCAGCGAGGACACAATGTCCCCTCAGTTCAACACCTTCTCCGAGAAGTGTCCCAGCTTCCCCTCCTCCTGCACGGGCTGGGAGGCTTGTCCACAGCAGGACGGGCCCCGCTCCTGGGCCAAGGCTCCACCAGGCCACCGTGGCCCCCCGCTGCCCGGGGCGGGGTGGGCGCCCTGCAGCTCCGCACACTTCTCCTTGTAGTGCTGGGCATTGCCCGCGAAAGTCTCGCAGCGGCTCAGGTTCTCCTCCTGCACGGGGCTGCCCACGTTCTCCTCGCTCAGCCCCGAGGCCGCCGCCCCCTCCTGAGAGTTTTGGCTAAGGTAGACAACAATGATGTCGCCCTTGAAATTCATTACTTGTCCACTTGAAATAAAGGTGGAGTTACTGTTTCCAGTCACATTTCCTAAGGAAGGAGGGGGGAGAAAAGAAGACACACATGATTAATATTTTCCCCTCACAAGGTGGACATTTAGTGCAGTGAACTTAATCTGCTGTGGTGGCTTTGTTCTTGTTCCATTATTTTTTCCCCTGTGACATGAGGATGCTCTTATAATCAATGCCTTCCACTGGACCTTTTCATTATTTCCATTTTCATCTTGTCAGGACAAAGTCTGTCATGCACAAGGAGCCTGTCTGGAAGGGTTGGAAACATTTTCCCTCTGAGCTGTGATCTGGGAAGCCAGAGAGAAGGTGACAATCTCATGTTCCCTGTGCTGTCTGATGCACAAAGCTGTGTCCAATCTGCCTCTGCCTGCAGTTTGTGAGGAAATGCTAATTATTTCTGATTATGTGATCTATTTTTTCCCAGAAATCACACTGTTTGCCAAAGAGGCAATAAACTCCCAATCAACCTTACCATTTGGGTTAGATAGCAGGCTTACTGAATAAATACTGAAAGACTTAATATCAGATCACACAGTCACACAGTGTCCAAACAACACAGAGCTTATACAATTATGTTCTATAGTCCAGATCCTCCATGTAGGTACACTTTGGCACTCACCTTGCCCCTGCACGGATTTAGCTGGATACAGACTGAAGAGACAGAGTCTATATTATAGCAACTCTATTGAGTTATGGTTTCAGTCAGTCTGCCTGAGGTTAGAGATTTTTCAGTATAAATGCAATCTTTCTGCTATTCAAGGACTGGGCTGCTGACCTCAGTGACAGCAGGACCAGGCTCTGGGAATTAATAAGCTTTCCTCAGAGCAGAAAGAAAATAACTGAGAACAAACTTCCAACATCACACTAACAAGCTTGCTAAAGTTTGAAAATGAAACAAACTGAAGAAACCAACTAAACAAAATTTTCCTAGCCTGTGAACACCCTTACTAAAAAATGCTTTTCCTGCTGTGCTTCACCTCATCATTACTTGCAGACTGATCTGACTTCTTTAAGATATTTTGTGCCTTTCTTCATTAGATTCCTCAACATTTGAGACATTCCCATTTTCCCTGCAGATAAACATGGCCCAGCCCAGAGAAATGTTGTTTTTCCAGTGGCCAGGGGTGATGTTTGCACACCAGCACTGGGCACTGGTCTCCAGCTGTGTGGAGTCAGGATCTGTGCCTGCTCAGAGCTGAGTCTGAGCAGCACTCGAGCATGTCTCTAATAGGCCCCCCTTAAGCAACCTGATTTACTTCACCTAAACCACTGCATTGCTAGCCACCTAAACCACTGCATTGCTAGCTCTTTGCTTTCTTTCCAAGTGCTGTTGATTAACATGAGATGTCCATAAGGGTTTTCTCTGCGGGAGATTTTCCTTGCTGGTTCTTTCCCCTGTGTTCAATTCAGTTTGGCTGTTTGCCATGAACAAAACTCTTGGGCATAATGGCAGTACAAAAATAAATGTCTGTCTTTAAACAGATTGCCTGTCACTTGCAAAAGGTGCTGTGAAGAATGTTACCAGTGCTCAGCAAGAGACCAAAAATTTAGAAATATATGTGACAGTGGGGAGGGAAAAAAAAAAAGGCAGATTAACACATTTAAAATGTTTAGCTGAATGTGGCTGGCAAACCTTCTGTGCTTTCTGAAGACACCATATTGAAACAAAAGGATATTTAAGGCCCCAAAGCACAGAAAATGGACACAAGAGCTTCCTACACTGTGCAAGAAAAGGGCTTCCAACCTGAAAAGTATAAGGGACACATTCAGAGTGAAGGCATTGTTCTCTGCAGTGTTTCAGCCTTTTGATCTCTTCAAACTATCTGATATTAATAACAAAGACAGATTAATTTCTGTGGTAATTGTTCACTAAGAACTGGAACAATGCAGGCCAATGATTTTCTCTGAGACATTTAATGGCCTCTAGGTGGTGAGAATTGTTTTGTCACTGCCAAACCAGGCTGGTTTGGGATCTGGAAGTGAAAGGCTTTGCAAAACCAGTCCCAGTTATGAGTCAGCTAAGTTTTCTTGCACTCATGTGTTACGCTGTAGCCCTGCACAGAACTTGAGGTGGGCCTGAACTGACCCACCCCTCATGTTCTGACTGCCTCCAGGCTTGTGGGGTTTGAAGAACTGCTTGAAGACTTACCTCCATCTCCAGTGGTGACCCCTGGAAAGGGGCACCTATCCAGAGGTTCACTTTGGTCCTCTAGGATTGTTTCACAGGAGGGACAGAGTTTAGCAGTTCTGTTGTCATTCTGAGTGCTAGTGAACCAAGACCAAAACTTCATGGAATTTCCCATGGTCTTTTTCCTCCCATTTTTCATCCACCCTCTTTTGTACCATTCTGTTCTAGCATAACTGTGTGCAGAGCCTGGTGGCTTCGGTTGCTTTGAAAAGCTTTACAGAAAGTTATTTTCCATGCACATTTATTCCATCTGGGCATTTCACAAGGCCTAGCAAAATGACAGATGCTGATGCACCCACACGTGCAGCCCTGGCGTGGCTTGGCTGCCTCAGTGAGGAACCTATGGCTAAGCCCTGTCCTGGTCCTCAAGCAACCAGGCACTGCCAGGGGGGCATGGCCATTCTGTGGGCAGAAACATTACTCTGCCAGCAAGGCAGGTTACCCACGGATCAACGAACCCACGCTCTGGTACTGCCCACAGCTCTGTCAGTATCTTCCCGTAGTTGTGTAAAAACTGGCAAATTAGGAGCATGGTATCTGTGCTCAGGTTTCACCAGATGGCACTATAGCATGTGCATATCCAAAGGCATAGACACAATTAAAATCCCATATAAAGAATTGTGCTGCAGATCTAAGATGGCACTTGCTAGCACAGTGCTTATATCCCAGCTCTCCCGTTTGCTCTATTGTTCCTTAATATTTTATCTTTCTCTTTCTGTCATATTTAGAAAGAAAAACAGTACCAAGTATAACTTGACTTTCAGTTGTGCCTCAAGAGTCCAACGATAACAAAAAAGGTAATCTGTGTTCTCTTTACTCCTGCTGCATTTTGTATAGACCAGACAGTGAAACTGCGTCAAGATTTCAGGAAACTGAAGCAGCAGCAAGTTTCTGCTCTTCAGAAGATGAACGCTACACACTTTCAGATTCCCACATGGAATGCAGGCTGAGAGAGGAAGGGCCTTCAAGTGTGTTGTTTTGGGGCTTTGGCAGACTGACAAGAATGTCTCTGTAAGAAATTTTAAGGCACGACATGGTTTTAAAGAAGGGCAACAGCTTACAACTGCTGTGGGTATTACAGTAATACTTGGATGTCCCACTCAACACTAAGGTCTCATTATGCTTGGCAGTGCACTGATACAAATAAAAATAGAGCATCCAACTTTATGAGATTATAATCTAAAATGACTAATAACATATGACAGGCAGATTGCAGACTTTTATACTGAAAAAAAGTCTGGGGAAGGAAGATTTCATCCAGAGAGGGCGTATAGCTTCCCTTCTGCTGGTTTTGCTTCAGTGATTTTTTTCCTTGTTTTCATCTGAAAATTTTGATATATTTACTCAATTAATAAATTGGTAGACAATTAGTAAACTAATCAGTGTTTCAGAGTTGTTTAGGGGACAAAGCATACGTGCATAGAAAAACAGTGTCTGTATGAAACTATTTTATGTGAACACTTATATCCCAGCAAATAAAAGCAAAGAGAAAGAGCTATAAGCAGAAAATTGTAGATAATCTCTTAGACCCAGTCACAGACACCACCTTACAGCTCCAGCTGGAGTTTCACTGACCGGTGTATAAACGTAACTGGACTTAAATCTAATGGCAAAAAATATGTGTGCCACTGGTGAATAAAAAGCATCTGCCTGAGCATTATGCATCCTTCCTTAGCTCAGCCTCTAGGTCCCTATACTGTGTTCTTTCTATTTTTCTCCAATACACACACCTGCTAAAACAGAATTGCCTGGCCTCTGCAGTGACAGCCAGAAGGTGGGTTCTGCACTGCTGGTTAGATCAGGGTGGGACAATGGTCCCTTGCTGGGCTCATTTTTCTTGCAGAATTCAATACAAACCAAATGGCCTCACAATTTCAGATTTTTTTTCAGACTAGCTTCAGGGCAATTAAATGAAAAAGCATCATTTTCTTCTCCTAAATGAGATCCTCTGAAAACTACTGAGCTAGCAAAGAGAACAATCCTATACAACTGTGTACGGGTGAAGCCTAATGGGCTTACCAGATGCTGGAGGGAGGTCTGAAGTGCTGCTGTTTGTCCCTGAAGTGCTTCTGTGTGTCCCTGAAGTGCTTCTGTTTGTGTTCTGGTACTTCATGTTGGTACTGTCTGAGGGTGCATCGTCCATACCAAGATCGTTTGCTAGAGTGCTCTGACCAGCAGAGAGAAAATTCAAACCACAAGTGCACTGGGCACAGGAACCAGTTTCTGGGGAGGTGGAGGTGCTGTCAGCCACAGCATAAGAGTGTTTGCCACACTTTTGGGGAGATTCTCTGTACAAAATGCCACACCTCACACAGATCTTCTCTGAGTCACAGTTTGTTGCAAAATGATCTGTGTCTTTGTTGCCTATTTCCTTCGGGCAACTGTGGGCATGTTGGCAAGATTTCTGTAGAAGTTGTTCCGTGGCAATCTGTGCCCCATCTGTGTGGCAGGGAGGGTGAAAGCCTTGAGAGACTGATATATCCTCTGTGCTCCCAATACCTGAAAAGTACTGGTTCAAGCTGTCATTCTCCCCTGCCTCCATTGGTTCTGAAAATGATGTCACAGCTTTACTGGCAGGCTGATTTAGTAAAGATAAATAATCAGTGTTATTGAGATCCTTATCCATGTATTCATCTTCCGTGGGAACAGGTGGGAATTGGTAATCATCAGTCTCAGTTACCACAGGAAACTCTCCTGCGTCACAAGGCTCTGTGCTGGGGCTTTCATTCCTGCAAGGAGTGTGACCAGAGGTGCAGCACGAGTTTCCAGGGACAGGAGAGCCCGAGGGGACCAGGAGACACGTGTCCTCAGAGATCTGGGGGACAGCAGCATTTGTGATGTTCACAGTAACAAACGCGTCTCTGGGAGGTTCCTGAAAGAAATTAAAAGTAAAAACGTCTTTAACAATAGATTAACGTGAAGTTATTTTTCAGAAAAAGAAGGAAAAGGCAGATCATGGTCCTTCCTCTGTGTGGAGCTGCTAAGGTTGAGCAGTGCTGCTATATTTGAGTCTTGATGTGTAATTCTACTCTGCTGTGAAACTGTGACTGGTGATGCTGGGCTCAGCAGGTGTTCAGAATGAAATCAGAGCAATAACATTTAATCTTGTGAGACAACAATTCCTAGGTTTTTTTGAGGGCACTTAAGAAGAGTTAATAGAAGAGTTGCTGGACTGTGCTGTTCCTTATAGACCATTAGTAAGACCCACCTAACTGCTTATTAGGTTTTGGAAACACTCCCATGTGTCTGAAGGGCTATTGATCTGTGAAGGCCTTACTGGGGTCTAAATTTTTAATATCAGCAATGACTGAAGAAAGAACCCGGGTTGATTCAGAAGTTCTGAGACAAGCTAGAAGAAAATACAAGCAAGGTTGTATTAACCTGAAAGGTTAGGACAACAAATGCAAAGGCCTGTGACATCCTGTTGTCACAGTACCTGACAAAGTAAAGTTACATTTTCTTTAGCAGCTCCAAAAAAAGGGTTGGGAAATACTTCAGAGGTTTTCTTTGGTTTGTACACGTTGTGCTTTGAAGATGGGTGTTTGGGAATTGACACCTTTAATTTCTAGCATCTGTTCAGATCTTCCAGGATAGAAAAGAGAGTTTAAGTGCTGCCAGCCACTAATGGCTGTTGATTCACTCCTCTGTCCCAGAGGATCTGAGCAGCTGCCAAGACAGGAGGCTGCGTGAACACTTATGAGACAAAAGAGGAACTGCCTGCTCAAAAAGGTGGTTTTTTTTGGTATGTTTGGTTTTTCTTTTAGCAATGAAATTTGAGTCTTTCAACAGCTAAGCTCATCACAGCTCCTCGAAGGGGTGGTGGGACACCTGGGACACCACAGTCCACATCCACGGAGTTAAACAGGCTGTGCACATGAACTTGAACCAGTGCCACCATCTGTTTCAAGCATGGGGTTGGTGTTCTTCCAGAGCAAAAGCTCTTATTTATTTCATATTGGAATGCACAAGCAGGATTTGCTCCTCCCTAGAATTAAGGAGTCAAACAGTTTCTTTAGCTGACGGCTCTGGGTTTAATGCCTTGCATGCCTGGCATTTTTGGCATGACCCAAATCCAGGTTTCTTCCCTGTGAGCACTCTGGTATGTAACAAGGGGCAAACTCAGCTGAAGCTTCTCCTGCACTTAGGATTTAGAAAGACTCTCTCCTAGGCAGCCTCAGGTGTTCTGATTAACTTTCTCATTGTAAATATTAAATAATCACAAGACCTTGATCTCTGTTAGAACTGGCTGAAACCAGAGAGCAGGTTCAGAAGCTATTTGTGAACAGTGATTTCACATGCCTCACATTTACAGAAAACCAGACTGAAGAAGCCAAAGCTGCAAGCAATTTTTGAGGAACTCAGAATTTGTGTTCTAGCCAAAGATTACCATGGAGTCTGCTTCTGAAGGAGTGTCAGGAGTGCCATGAGGAAAACACAAAACAAAGAGAAAATGCTACCATTTTTGATTTTACCTTCGTTCCTTTTATTTGGCTGCACACTTCATTAGCCCAGTTCTGTAGATCTGCTGTAGGGAAAACAAAAGAGCAGCTGTAACATATAGCAGGCACTTAAGTTAACCACAGACCTAAACACCCACAGTCATTCACAACCCGCAATATCATATTAAATAAAACCAGCAAAAGCCTGTTTTTATTGCCTGTTCAAGTGTCCCAGCATCGGTCTAGCTGAGGATTCATTGTAACTGGAACAGGGATATATTTCTGTGGAACAAATGTTTCCAAGCTCCTAAAATAGACCACGGTTAAACCGTGTTCCACATCAAATGGGGTTTCTTTCCTGGTCATATGTCACACCAAGCTATGACTGGCCCAACAAGGACCTGCTCACAGCAGAAATGGTCTATTTCAAGAGAAGTCACATGGATGGCCCAAAGGCCCTTCCCAGACAGGAGTGAGAAGCCTGGAGAGAAGAGGATAAGCCACTGAAACCATAGGATAGCAGGCTCAAATACAGCATATTCTACTTAATCAAAGTATGTTTAATGGGGAAATTAATTCCAATTTCTTTGGAATATCTCCCAAGGAAAAGCTTTAAGTCTCACACATTTTAGGGCAACAACTGACACAGTGAACAATTCTTGGTTTGTGTTTAAAAATGCAGGAGACTTTGCAGGGCTCAAGTCCCATGTACATTTGAAGTTTATGATGGTTTTGCATGACTGAAGATCGATCAGCTGTGCAACCACTGCCAGCTCCCAGCAATGACTCTGTTGCTCTGATGTTGATTTACCACCAGTACTCACACCAAACAGAAAGGGCTCCTTCCTGAGCCTGCAATTCTCCCAGGCTCAGGTGAGCAGGATTCCCCATGCCAAGGCAATGAGGGACTGTCACTGCAGAGCAGCAGGGCAATAGAAAAGTCAAAGAAATTGCACTCCCCCCTAACCTGCTCTGCATCTCAAGTATTTGGTTTGCAAGCAGAGTCACCATTTCCTCCAGCCCATCCCAGAAATTCCAGATTTAGCACAACCCATGTTTAGTGTGGCAGAGGCAGCCCATTTCTAAAACACACGCTGAAATATACTTTACAAGAAGTGAGTTCTGTCTTCCTTTCCACTGCTTCCAAAAGTTTTCATAAATTGCTAGCACTTGGGAAAGGAAATGATGGAAAAAGCTTTTCATATTTAGGGGAAAAAAAATTAAAAATCATCAGAACAACAGAAGCATATCCTTCAGTAAAGAGACCCAGGGCTTAATGAAGAGTGAAGAAATGTGAAGATATTTCCATTCTATTAATAATAAACTCACTATCCCACTGTTATCCAGTATGCCTTTGGCTAGAATTTTTCTATTTTTCTACTTTAACTATTCATTCTATTTCCTTTTAATATTTCTTCAGTACCTCCTCAGAACTTCAGCTTTCAGCTAAAAACATAGTCTCTGTCATACTCTCAAATACACATCAGCCTTTTGTCTTGAAATCCATATTTTAACCTGTCCAGATGCAGGCTTTTGGGTGGGAGGGAAAGTAAGGTGAGGAAGACAGGACTTCTATCTGTCCCTGCTCCCCTTTGGCCAAGAGATCAGCTGTGCCCGGTGCTGCAGAGCAGCCAGGCTGCTATGAAAGCCCCCAGCACCAGCCATCCTCCTTCCAACCACACTCATGTCTGCCCTGAGGATGGTCACTCCATTGGTCAAGTGTAATACACTGCAAATTACTGCCTGCCCAGAGGAAAGGAATTTTTAGCCTGGCTTTGTGCTAAATAAAGCATATCCATATGGACAGACATAGGCATGGCATAGAATTTCCAGTGTAATTCCTGAACTTCTTGGTCTGTTGGTTACCCATGAAATCAGAGGGCACAGCGAGCCCCAGTTGCCACACTCATGAATACCATTAGCTATGATGTACCTGTCAGCTTTTTCCCCTTCTTCTTGTAGTATACGATGAAGATGACGATGCCAATTAGTGTCACAAAAAACAAGATGACAATCAACACATATAAGATCCTGTTTGCTCCTGCAGGGTGTAAAAAAGATAGTGCCATCAACACACAGCCTGCACTCAGCAGTATGGCAATCCTTGTTCATTTTACCTGTTTTTCTACAGGAGTGGGTTGTTTTTCCTTCCTATTTGATCTTTAGTTTCTATAATAAGAACAATAAATCCAGCACTCATGGAGTTCTGTGACAAGTAGCCACACTGATGGTACCTGGTACCAAGACATCTCCATAAAAACCAGAATCTTGGTGTTCCAGAGTAATGTTGTCTGACCAGGCTTCTCTCAATGTTCCCCTGCAAGCTTCCAGCAGGCCATGGGGCTGAGCTTGATCTCACTCAGGGGACAGAGGACATACATTTCATGGAAAAATCTGTCCTTCATCTCAGGTTATGATGGATCACTGCATGCTAGGCAAGCAACCTCCTTGGTACCATATCCACATTGAAGAAGGAAATGGACAGTGGGCAAGAAGGGATATCTGAGAGGGATCAGGCCGAGACTGTATCCATTGCTATAAAATAAGCAAGGAGAGGAGCTGCTAGTCTTTATACATGTAATGAGTGTGTGGAAAGCACATAAAAATGAACAAGCTGTAAACGTGATGGACTCATGGGTAAAACATGGCTATAACAGCAATGCTGTCATGCAGTTTTAGTGGGAGGTGTCAAACTCAGCTGAGTAGTGGACATAGGCCCTTGAGTCACCAGGACTGAAACAATTTTTAAAGGTGGGATCTTCCAAGGGCACTATCTTGGTCTAGAGGTGCTCTCCCTAGAGTCACCCACAGTGAGAATGGATAAAGCCAGCCCAAACCTCTAGTAATCATATCCCTCCTCCTCCCTGCTACTTTCCACCTGACAATCCATATGAGGACACAAACCATCTTCTGATGGCTCAGGCATCTTCCGTTCTTTACAAACTGCATCAGACTTGTCAGTCCCAGGCACGCTTTCTTCCATTCCTAGAGCTGAACAGCTAAAAAAGAAAGACAAAGAGACTAGGTTCTCTCAAGGAAGCTTGTTGTGCCTCCTACACTTATGCAGAGCAGTACTTTCTGTTGTAAAATATGACATTTCTCACCCCTAAGAACCTCAGAATCTTTATTTTTGGCTCAGCAGTTCTGTTGTCACTGCTCTCCCTTGTTCTCCTATAGGAGAATTCAAGCTTCAGCCTGACAATGCTGATGCTCCATCTGCTCTACAGGCAGCCTGGAACACCCCAGTAAGAAAAGCTTTTGCCCAGGCTTCTCCCTTGCCTTCTGGCTGGTGTGGATTTTTTACAACACCCAGGGACTTACTTGGTCCAGGATTTACACTCGTCAGTGGATGAAGAGACCTTCGAGAAGTAGCCTCTGGGACATGGTATGCACATTGTGTCCCTGTCTTGTTGCACTGTGTGTAGGGAGGAAAAATGTCATAGATTAGTTTCTGTGGGCTCCTTCCAAGTGAGAGGAAGGTAACTATGCTCTTCCTCTCTCCCCTCACAATCGCCCTATAAGGCTTTCATGAAGAGTGGGATCTTAGGTTATATTAGGGCAGCAAAGACAGTCCCATGTAAGCTTCACCTGAGCACTTCTCTTCATGATCAAAAGGAGAAATGACCAGGAGCCATTTGTGTTATTTATGGTAAAATAACACTCAGCTGTTACGTCCTTCCCCTTCTGTTTATTTCCTCACGATGATGCTGTGTCACAGACAATGACATTGACTGATATTGTCACTTCTATGAAGCCACAGTAAACAAAATGCTGCATCAGGATTTGTTAGGCTGGAGAAAAAACAGCAACTGTCCTCCAGACACATGAAGCATTCCTTCCTCCATTACTCTGTTACTTGCTGCTTTTTTGGGGTTCTTTATACCTGGTGAAGCTGTTCCTAGTGTTCACTACACCTCTGAACTTAACTGTCTGTCTTCCACCCACAAAACACCCTCATCTTGTTTGAATTAGACTGAAGAGTAAATTAAATGTCTGTAATAAACCTTTGCACTACTAGCCATCCAAAACAGAGTACTTGCTAAAACAGAATACATGGGCTATCTGAAAAGTGTTAATCACTTTTAACTTGTTTGTAACATCAAAAAAAGGCAAGGCAAAGTCATTGCACAAAATCAGATTGCAAATCTGACCTCAGGAACAACCCCCAGAAGAGTGCTTCTCTGAATACAGGAGTAGCACATGACCTAGTGACTCACAGTCAGACACCTCAGCAAACGTTAGAAATATACTGGACACCTTGCAACTACTGCCATGTCCACGTGATGTCTTGCAGAAGTCACTTGATCCAAGATACTATTTAAACTATGGAGGCAGAAGCCTTCAAAATGTGAATAGTCCAGGAGGATTATATGTGGTAGCAATGACAACTCAGACATGCACTTTCTGTTGTCTGAGAGTCTACAGGACCCTCTCTAATGTCACAACCTACACGATGCTGGCCTCATCCAGTAGGCCTGAGCTGGACATTTCACTTTGTACATCCCCTTTCTGTGCCTTACCAGGAGGCTTGACTCCCAGTCCAGGAGCACACACGGTATTCCGCTGACAGCAGTCGCAGTCCTCGTTCCAGTGGTATCCCATGGTACACGCACACTGCCGCTGGAACGTGCTGTTCCCGGGGTTCACTTCTCTCAAGGCCTTCCCTAAAACAGAAAGCAGATGAGAGTAAAAATCTCTCTGATAACAAGCCTCAAGTTTCTGAACCTCCTGTTCTACCCACTTGCTTTGCTTGAATGGCAGATGCAAAACCATTCATGTTAGAGGAAATGGTGTCTTTCAGGAAGCAGGGGAGACCCTTGATCAGCACGGGGCTCCTCACCCACTGCACTCCTAAACAATACATTTCCTTGTGGCTTTTGTAGAAAATAAACAGAGCATTTGCAAGGGTGAGACAAACATATTAGGGGAAGTGGACACAGAGTGTGCTGGGCAAAAGGACAACTTCTAAAATCAGCCCACAGGGGTGAATGGCCCCAGTGAAGATAATCACTATCAGCAGCACAGAGACTGCAGTCATGGTGTTCGCATAGCACAGGATCACTTCTGTCTGGGCACCTCCCTCTCTGACAGGCTCTTGTGCAAGCTCAGCCTCCAGTGCTGGGCACCTGAACAAAGCAACTTCCCTAGATCCACTTTCCCATCTTCATGCTTCACTAGTTTGGATTAAAAGGTTCTGCAGTATGAACAGCTCACCTTGATCACATATTTTGTGTAGTAAGCATTTATCTTCCTCATTCCAGACATCCATATACTCGTTTGGGCCGCACGGCTGGCACACACTATCAGAAGTAGCAGTGCATCTAGCTGACAAATACTTCCCTGTGAGTGAGAAAAGGACAAGCAGGTCATCTGGAAGCTGCAGAGCAGCTTTCTAAGGAGGTTGGAGAAAAATAAGAGGTTGGGTGCTAACACTGCTGTGGACAATTATTTCTCCCTGCAACTTTTTAGTTTGTCAGTCTGGTCCCCATTTAGTGTGGCACTGAAACATCGGTGAAGTGGGAGCACAAGAATTGAGCTGCTTCCTGTCTCCTGCAGTGGTTAAATGCTACTCCAACAAAACAGCTGCTGTGACCTTTGCTGAGGCCAGCAGAACCACTCCTGCCCTAGGAAGGCACTTGTAAGCCTGAGATCAGGCACCTGCAGGGCACGTGCCAATCCACCAGCAGTCAGGAGCGCTGACTGCCTCACCAGTGACCCACAGAGCAGCTCCTCAGGAGCCTCTCAGCCTCACAGCCCAGCCAGAGCTCACATACCTGGCTCACACTTCCTGCAGCACCGTCCAGAGTACTCATAGTGTTGCTCGCTCTCACACGGTGGAGTGATTTGTAGTGACAGCTGGAGCAGGAAGGGAAGAGAGGACATGAGAACCAACACACCTGGAGAGCTCCAGACCTACCCAGTCCCAGGGCTGGCAGAGAGAAGGAGACTTTCTGTCTGTACAGCATTCTGGATAGCCAAGCAATAAAACTTACCCAACATTTGTGAATTCAAAGGTGCTTTGTAGACATGGTAAGGGGATGTACTTGATGCTATACACACAGGGACTTTTAATAGAGCCAGGTGACAAATAAATAACCCATCTCGCAATTTGTCATGAACTTTTGGCCTGCTACATAACCTTTTCTTACAGTACTCTTTTATTTAAAATCTGTGACTTTAAAACCATTGTAAAGACAAAAAAGGGCATAGAGATACCTCTGTAGTCTCTTCCACAGAAATTACCTCAGATCATGACCTGGAAAACTGCCAGTTTTAATGTAGAGCATTAAGCAAACAAGCAAAGTGAATGATTTACATTCCTGAAAAAGAAGTTCCCAGCTTCCCACTGGGATACAAAATGCTCCTGGCTAGTCCCATAAAATACTGGACTTAAATTTTGGAGCTTTTTATGGCTCCCACTGTGTCCTGCAGAGGTGGTCTCACGGAACTAAGGCAGCCATCCAGCAAGGTGATGACATCCTGCAATTAAGCCAACAGCTTTTTGTGTCTCAAAAAACTCCAAAATAAAACCAACACAAACCTACACAAACCATCCCCTCTCCCCCCACCCACCTGAAATGGGTACATGACAGGGCACCTACAAAGTGGGCAGCAGAGGTGCCCTCTGGCCCTCATGGGCCTTTGCATCCCCTCCCAGCTCTCAGCTGCCTGTACACACAGTGGTCCCACCCAGAGCCCAGGCTTCAGGGCATGGCTTGTGCTGGGGATCCTGGCCAGCCAAGCATTGTGCCCAGCCCTCCACTGACCCTGCTTTGGCAGACCAGAGTCCTCGAGGCAAACTCAACATCTCACAACCAGTTGCTGATCTTGAAATTAGATAAGGTAATTTAAAATCTAGCCCATAGCAAGGAATTCTTCACTCTTGGATACAGCCCTGAAAACTGCATTTACTTGGACAAAGCTGCAGTAAAGTCTCTGCTGCTGGTTAAAGGGAGCTTTTGCCATCTAATAGCACATGACAACCCTGTGCCGGCTGGGGCTGGTTCCCATTCCTCTACTTAGCATTCTCCCCTTGTTTCCTCCAAGCCTTTACATCTTCTCTTTCCTTCTTTTCTAGTTTAAGCAATAGCAAGTGCTTTAAAAAGAAATAGTTTTCCCTAAGCACCTTGCCCTCTTCTAATGCTGGGAAGGGTCTTGAATATTTAAGAAGACCAAAAACCACCTTTAAACACCACCTTTTGGCTTGGAGTTTGAGCCATGGGGTGGTGCATGACTTGTGTTTATCAAAACTGTGCTAGCTGTGTCTGGAATAGAAAAAGTAGCACAAGTCAGAGGTCTTGAATTTTCATATTTTTGCAGGGTATAAACAACTTAAAGCTTTTTTTTTTATCATCACAACAATCCCAGGTCAAATTAAGAGTCTAGGCTTCTGCTGTCTCATTGTTTCCTTGTCTCTCTGTTTGCATTCATTAGCAGTACCTTCCCCGTGATTAGATAATGCATTTTTGGAACAAACACTGCAATCCCTGGTTACACAGCATGTCCAGGGAGGAGCACAGGATAACAGCCAGTGCTGGTGAGGAAAGAGGCAATCTAGGAAAAGGAAAGCTGGGCCAGTCTGGCAGCTGAACAGTGACACAGCTCAGTGACCCCTACACTGGAAAGAGCTTGTTTTCTGTTCCCCACTTCAGGCTAAAACACTGAGATGGCCAGCAAGTGTTGAGGTGATGATGTGGAACCAAGCACAATGAGTGTCTTGAGCAATTGATTCTCTACCCAGCCATTCACAAAGGTAACAATTGTGGTGAGGCCAAAAGCAGGTCCAGTCACTCGCTTTTTGTTACGGAATGTTCTCTTCTTCCTCGTTTGCCCCTGTTCAATAGTTCCTCTTTAGACAAAAAGACTAAAAAAATTACTGAAGTGTCAAACAAGGGCAAAGTCATCTTTTTTACGGAAGGATATGCAAATCTGCTAAGAAGCATTCAGCAAAAGGGTCTGGAGTAACTTCTGAGAATCACAACTCAGTCTGAGGAGAAGCAGCAGGGCCCTGGAACCAAGGTGAAAGGAGCAGACTAATTGTTCAGCCACTTTTTATACCACCAAGCTTTAGGACACAATTGTTCTGGAATAGTTCACAGCTGCATTAACCTATGCTCTGAGTCAACAGGCAGCCTCTTCTGTGTCTGTGTCCCTCCCCTTTTCACACAAGCCAAGGCATTCATAAAGCTGCAATACTCCCTCTTTTGATTTATGCCCAGTGGTGCAAAGACAAGGCTCTCAGCACCCATGGGCTTAACCCCATGTGAGGGTGAGGGATCCTAGCCTAGTATGGACTGGCTGGACCTGCTGAGCGTGAAAGCTGGGGCAAGAGTGGACAGGAAGGGAAACCAGAACAACCCGGAGTTTTATTATGGTGGGAGCCAAACTCGAAACTTTTTGCTAACACAGCTCTGTTGATGTCAGGTAATCCTGTGTTAATCCCTCTGCCAGGCAGACATGTCTGTCTCAAACTGTACATTAACTTCCTTTGGAGGATGAGAAGTGCTTGTGCTGCTGGCAGCACGATGACCTGATGCTGCACCATCACCAGCACATTCCTGCTAATGTGTCCTTCTGAGACAGGGAAGTGCAATTCATTTGCAGATGAGGAACTTGTAGCAGGAGGCCATCTGGCTTTACAGAGGTGACAGGAAACCAAACCAAGTCTCCCAAGGCTCAAGTTTGCTCCGTAACCCCTGGAACATCCTTCCTCTCCTCGGATGCTGGCCTGTGGGTCAGAGTGATTTGGACACCACCAAGCTCTTATCTAGAGAGAGAAAGTGCCAACTTCCTCTGAAGTGCTTAAATGAGATAAAACCCAGCCTTTAATGGTCATTCCTTTAATGGTCTTGCTATAGATGAAGCTGCTCATTAAATCCCACCACCATGTGCATAGAATTGCTTCAGAGAGCTCTAGGTATCCTGTGTAAGTTTAATTTGTCATTTCAAAAGTGTGCAAACCACCCAGATTTGCACCAGTTCCTAAAAAACCAGGCAGCTTTCCCATTTGATCAATACTACTTCAGAACAAGTATACCTGAGAGGGAAAGAAGCCAGGGGGTAAAAGACATACCTCCCCCAGGCTTGTTAGATCCAGTTTGGTAAAGCACACCAATACCTGCTTACATGACTACCACAATGGACTTCTTGGGAAAAACAGGCATGCTTACGTCAAGGTTTGCAGATAGATTATGTTTGGGTGTTGAGCTGCAGGCAGATTTTCAGCTTTGGGTTTGGGTTTTTCTTGCTTATTTGTTGAAAAGGACACTAAGCAAGAGTGTGCTTGTGCTTTTAGGGTTGGAGAACATCGACGACAGCACTATAAAGCACCACTGTGTTACTCACACCTTAAAAAAACACACACACAGGTGCTTCTGAAGGGGAGAACCAACAGCATTCAGACCCCTGTCCTCAGGCTTAAGGAAATGTTTATTCTTTGTACCCTTGAGCAATCAGAGGGGAGAAGAAGCTGTGTGTCATGGATGCTAAAATCACTCTTCTTGCTCTTCACATTTCAGAAAAGATAGAGTTGCATGGGCCTCTTTCCTTTAAAAGAAAAAAATCTGGAAGAACAAGGTCGGGGGTTTCCATGGCCTTTTTCCCACGACACTTTTGAACAAGAACCTGAGGCCTCAGTGAGGATTGCTCATTAGCGATAATCTCAGTTTTGCAAAAATCGAGATGTAAAGAGACACGTCAAGGGGTAACTGTCTTTTAAAATGACACCTTCTTGATCAGTGTAGTTGTTTCTGGAGAGTATTCAAGTCATCTGTCATCGTTTCACTGAGCAAAGCACATTTTTTTCTCCATTTATTATTACAGCATTAAAGTACCTATGGAAAGACAACTACAGTCTGTTCTGCCTTGCACACACCACTTCTTCTTTATACTTTGGAGCACAGATTTATTCAAGCCACTTGCTTTTGAGGTCCTCAGACTTGCCTGCCATAAAACTGAAAAAAATCTGTGGATTTGGGGCTTTATTAGCCTTTGTCAACAGGAGTGAGCTTTGAGCAACATTTCCTGAACTGAAGTAGCTCCTGCAAGCACAGCTAAGACGGCCTCTGCAGTCGTCTGCTGCTGCTTCTTCAAATATGAGCCACTGCCTCTCCCCTCACAGGTACCAGCTGTGCCCACAGCCTTCCAGCCTCCAACTTGATTTGGGTCAGCAGTATGTCTAACCAGACCCCAAATTTCTTCAGCCCATTGCCAGTTTCAGAGGCTTGCCTAAAAAATTATTTAAGAGTAAAAATAGACTCTAGTTCTCGATGAGCACTGCTCTGTGGCTGGTGCTCCCAGGCACTCTCTTGAGGCACATTATAGTAACAACTCTGGAAAATTTTACAGTTGTGGGTGTACAAGAGGAAAGAGGAGTCCTGTGTTAAAGACTTAATCATAATCACGTTGCATGCAACAGTTCCTTCATGGACAGTCTTCACTGTTGATAAAAATTAAATCAAAGCAGCACCCAAGTCACAGCTTTGCAATTCCAGTTATTTGCTTGCAGGCCTGTAATTCATCACAAAAATCTTAGATTGTGAATGAAATGCTTTTGGTGATGTCAACTTTCCAGTGACCAGTAAACCACATCACAGAACTACCACCACGTGGTAAACAGAGCCGGGAAATGGGAACAGCTTAAACTAAATATTATTTCACTTTTAAAAATAGGTCCTTAAAACCCTGCTAGGGCCTGAAAGCCTGAAGAGGCCAGAAAGAGCGTGAGGGATAAAATCCATAATGAAGAAGTGAAGAGAAAACTGTAACGTGTGGCCAGGACTTGGGCAAATGGTGGCAGAAGTTCTATCCTGCCTATTCCCCTTGTCCCTCTGTTCCAGCAGGCCGCCAAAAGCAAACACCTGAGCAACTGGTGCTGCTCCACCGGTGGGAAGGAGCATTCCTCCATCTCTAACCCACCAGAGCTATTTCTGGCCAGCAGCTACGCAAAGGAGAAGTGCTGCACTGACGGCTCCCACGGCGGGGTGGGGTGGGGGCAGGCAGACAGGAACCTCAGGTATATCAGATATATCAGATGGGAGACAATGGAGGCGAGAGACAGCAGGGCTGAAACAGTGACTGAAGCTGTGAATCAGCCAGTCTGCTTCTAAGGGCTGAAGACTTGCCATCATGTGCACAACATTTGTCATTCAGAGACAAAGTCATCTCCACACCGCAGCCAGAGGGGCACACTTAACATTTTCACTGCCTGGGCAGTCAGTAGTGCCTGCACATGGCCTGCACTTTGCTGCAAAACCTCATGCTTTAACCTACGTGCCCCCACAGCCACAGCAATTCAAAGACTAACAGCTACTGGGTAGAATACTCTGAAGGTGAATCAGAGAATAAGGACCCAAAAGCTAACCAAACCAAAGTATTTAACAAAAAGGCTTGACAGCAAGACCAACAGTCCATAACAAGCAGAAATAAAGACTGCAGAATAATGGCATTATCAAAGCTAATACCTAGGTGTGCTTGTGGTAAGGCCTGCAGAGACAAATCTCTTCTAGATTAAACAGGTGTGAGAGCAATGCTCCAAAGAAAAGTTTAGTAGCCTTACCACTCCAGGTATACTCTCAATGACTCATCATGAGTAACTCTACACCCATTCATGCTTAATTAAAAAAATAGAAAAAAAACCCAGTAAAGCCACAATGATTTAGGGGGAGCATGCTCCTCTTGCATTTTAGTTCAGCAGATCATTTTTCTGTGCTTCATCAGCTGAAGTTGAGTCTTAACGAAGAAATGACCATGACAGATTTCTTGGGCTGGATGCCAGATTAGGAGTCCAATGGGGACTTTCTGTGCTTAAAATCTGTATATTTATGTACCCTTTCCTTCCAGCATGCCCTCAGAGTGCAACATAACATACTAATCTCTTACCGTGTGAGGCAAGATCCCAAAATCATAGCTGAGCTGCTGGGCAGAATGAGAAAGCTTGGGGAAGAGAGGAAGCTTGCTTTCACTACCTGATTTTCTGCTTTAGTTTCCTTCTCCTGGATTTTAGCACTGCCCGTGGAGCAACTGCTGAATACTCTGCAGGCAGGAACATGAAGGGCAGTGGTGGGGCTGCAGCCCTTGCTTGGGATAATGGCTGTCTGAGGGGATGTATCCAACACCCACAGACCATTCTGCTACAGCGTGAGTTAGAGGGAGGACTGCATGACTATCTGCACCTTCTCCATTGTGAAGAAATTGCTGCCTTTATGAAAGGGCTCAGGACTGGGCTGAGAATTGATTAATTCACTCTGTAGGTGTCATCACAAGGAACTAGCTCTGCCAGTGACTGTGGCCAGTAATGTCTATGGAAATATTCTTCCCTGGTTTGAAGAGGCTCTGGCTGCTTTCCACTAGCAGGCTGTTTTACAACATGTGGTATTGCAGGGGAGTGCTTTTCTTCCTGTGAGATCAGATTCAAGGAACCATCTCATCCTTGCTACCAAACAATGCAAAGTTACTGGAGAACATGTTGCTCGTAAGGCAAAACTCTTTACTGTGGCAAAATAATGCACTTGAAATAGATGTCCTTGTGTGCCACATAAGCAATTTTAGGACTTCATATGAACCTAGTTGCACATTTTTCCCTATCTGTATTTCTGCATTCCAGATTAATGGGTTGCCTAACAAAACTTCACAGTATTTTTATTTCCACACAAGATTCTTTTCTTTTCCCTCCATTTTGACCACTGACTAAATATATTCTGCACACATCTGCAGTCACAAATGTTGTTCTTTGTCATTCTTGAACAGACCCTATATACTTTTTTTTTCTTTTGGAGTAGCCACAAAGTGGTGAGGGTGAATGACCTCATTTTTTTCCCCCCTCCTTGGCTAATTGGCTCTTGCAGGGTGGATTAAACCAGCCAGCTTGGCTTTTTTACCAAAACACAGCCTTTCCTGGTCTCTTTTATCTGGATTTTAAGAGGGGAGGCAGCTAGAGGGTTCTGCAGAGGCCCTGGGTCTCAGTTCTCTGCCTGTCCACTGTGCTGCCATCCCCTGCCAGAGCCCCTGCTCAAGCCACTCCTTTGGGAATGCTGCAGGGAGGCAGCACAAACACATCTGGCCAAGTGTGAGGAATGTGCCTCTGCCGTGGGGATGCTGCTGGGGTCCTGGGCAGAAGAAGATCCAGAGAGCAAGGGTGAGGGTTGGATGCTGCAGCCCACACTGTGGCATCCGGCCAGGGCAATGTATCCACTCCCTTCCCGGGCCTGCGTGGGCAGACCTCCCTGTGCCTTTGGTGGGAAACAGATGGGGATGGGGCGCTATCCCAAGGTGATTAACGACTCTTTGGCTTCGTTTGCAGCCATGACATCCTGGGCACTGCACAAACACCAAAGAAAGCCGTGCCCAGGGAACTCACACCCTGAGAAGGCAAACAAAAGAGGTAACCATCGGAAGCCCTGCACAAAGCAGCTCAGGCGGCTACACTGGTATGGGACACAAACCAGGATGTCCTGGAGTGCCAGGGTGATGTCAGCATTGCTTCTCCTGTGCAGTGCTGAGCCCTCCAGAAGGCACCCCACCACAAACATGATAGCACACTGCCGTGACACACAGATGGGGACAAATCAGGAAACCTGCCTTCCCCAGTGCCAAAGCGTCACACCAAGTGCTGTTGCCACAGGACAGACACAACAGCTGGCTGCCCTGAGTGCCAGCACAGCCAGATCCCCACCTCCAGACCACCTTGTGACTTCCAGCCATTGCTGCCTGTGGAGTTTTTTCCTCTACTACATGAACTTTGGACCATTTTCAAAGAAGAGTAAGTCATAAAAAGGGGCAAGTTCTTGCAGGCAGGCTATTGTGTCGCACAGACCAAGGCCTGCTGAAGTCCAGAGTGCAACCTGGTTAAACATCACTTAATTTTTATCTTACATTTATAACACACAAATATTTGCCTTTGTGTTGTCCATCAGCAATAATGAACCACTCTCAGAGCAGCTGCTTCTCCATGCAAGCAACGCCAAACAAGGCATCCTTAAAAACAGGGGTGTGTGACTGCAGCAGAAGCCAGAGCTCCCTTGCAAGTTGAGTTTCCATGGAAAGGAAGGCGACAGTCAGTGCAAGGGGCAGAGCTCCAGCTGATGACACGATGAACTCATTATCTGTTTCCCTCTTCCCTCCTGTGTAAGCTCAACCAGCTTCTGAAGCAATCACCTCCTCCAAGTGTCCAGCAGCCTTTGCTGCAGAGCAGTCCCCTGCAGCACAGGGCACAGGACAGAGGGAGATCTGAATTCTGTGATCACAGCATGTGGAGCCAGGAGGGTGGTGACCCTCCTGGCTCTGGTCACCACAAAGACTTCCTGGAGACCTGGTCATACAGACAGGAAGTGGGTAGGGAGAAGCAGGAGGACAGCCTTGCAGCAAGCATTGCCTTTTCCTTGCATCTGCACATGTACCTACTACAGGAGAGCCTTTCACCACTTGAACTCCTGGGGACAGATGGACAAACGTAGCAAAGTGACTCAAGTATGATTCCTCTCAATAGTGTTAAGGTATAAATGCCAGAGGGCACCACTTTGAGGTTCCCATGATTTTCTATGTCACAGTTATGCATGCATCCCATTTCCCATCTGTACTGGTTCTTGCCCAGCTGTCAAATTACATCCCACTTTTCTGAGCTTGAGGGTAACAGACAGCAATGGGCAATAGAAACAAAAAAAGATCCTCAGGGATGCAGTTAATTCCTCCGCTTGACCTGTTTCTTTTTATTCTGGCACAGTATGAAGAAAGCCCTGTGACCTAGATGACATTGGTCAGTATCCTTGAGATGTCTGATAAGCTTTGAATTCCACCAATCTGTGCAATGTGGCAAAGGTTAGTTTTAGTCCTGTTGGTGGGAAAGAAGAAATTACATCATCCAGATGATGCTTAACATGAAAAGAGAAGTGGGACAGATTTCTTAAATTGTGGGTTGATGTAGTTTTACATACATTATATTCTGTTGATATGAGGCGCTGTAAGATTTTTCACATGTTCTAAGGGAAACTGCAAAACAATGAAAGGTTTGCCAGTGTTTCTCACGGGAACCATTGCTGCAAGGGAATTTTTACAAATGAACTAATTGTATTACAGTAGCTTTGAAGCCCATGCTGTTAATGGTAGAATAAATCCAGGAGTTTAGATTAGATATTGTAGAAGTTTTGCTCTACTGAATGATTCCTTTGGCCCTGATCAGAGCAGGAATAATGGACCAGAAGAGCCCACAGTGTAACACAGTATAGTCATTCTTACACTCTTTTTTTCCCTCTCTCATCATACAGACTATACATTTTAGGAAGTTAGAGAAAAATCTGTATTTTGGCCAAAACTTTTCTACATTGCGAAGAATTCCAAATGCTTGCAATGAGTCAACTTTATCTATGAAGTAAATGTTACAAAGTAGTGGAAGGACCCATCCCATGCCACAAAAGGGGAGATGAATGTGATGGTGCAACTGATTTATTGCACATTTGCAAATGTACATTCTCAGAGACTTTGACTCCCATCTGATAGTAACACTGATACTCTTCACTGGTGTTAAGCAAGGAAAGGGATGTGACTATTCTGTGCAAAGAAGCCAAGCAGATCATGCCCCAGAAAGCAAAATACCTCTCACAGGTGCCCAAAATGAATCACTTGGAAAGATCATCTTGTGGCTGAAGCACAAGATAAGCAGGGCTGAGCTCTGCTCCCAGAAGTTCTGCTCGGTGTGTGACCTACAGCAAGTCACGAATTCTCTGTTCCCATTTTCTCTTTGGTGAAAATGATGACAATGACCATGTCTATTCTCAGCAGAATTATGAGTGAGTATGCAATAACTTACATTTTTGAATGTTTCTCATTCTTTGCAGGAGATACATTGCAAATATCACCTTTTGAGCACCATTCCACCCTGTTAACCAGTCTAAACGAACACAAATGCATCAGAAAAACCTCAATCCTCCCACAGGTTTTCTCACATTTGTTCCATCAGAAAGTATCATTCTTCTAAGAAACCACTGCCCAAATCAGTCAGACAAAGGAGAAACTGCAAGCCTGTTCCAGACTACCACCTCTCTAAACTTGCCTTTCACATTCTTGTAGGTTCTGCTCACTGTTACAGGCAGAATATTAAATAAATGGGCTCTTTGACAAATTATGTTCTATCCTTATGCTTTCCTGCAGTTTTGTGCTGCTACCTGTCCAAAGTAATGGCAATGCAAAGTTGCACGCTGTACAAACACAGACTCAGAATTAAGCACGTGTTGGATACAGTGGAAAGACTTTACACATCAGCTCAAAATAAATACAAGTTCCTTGTTCTGTGTCCTGTGAAAGGCTATGAATCAAGAGGTGAGAAATGAGGAGCTCTGGCTCCTGCATGAGAATACCTTAAATATTTTAGGAGCTATACCATGGAAATCTGAATTTCCAATGTTTGGTCAAAAGCTGAGCCAGTTCCATGCAATGAGGATATTCCAAAGGGGAAAACTGCACTAAACCCAAGTGGCTCCAGAAGGAAGCAGGCATGGAATGGTTAGTGACCTGAAGTAAATGTATGAAGAGCGTTGAGGTCTGCTCTTCCTGCTGCATCAATTCCTAAGCACCAGGGCAGGAAAAAAGAGAGACACAGAGGATACCAAGGGACAGGATAAACCATCTGAAAGCTGTGATGTAAAAGTCACTTACTTTTGAAATTTGCAGGCTCATTCACATACATATGGAGGACACCTGGAAAGTAGCGATTTGAGAGAAGCCTGAGAGTGAGGGTGGACAAAACGAAACGTATGTTTTAGAGGGGAAAAAAAGGCCTGTGTGGTTTTAGGCAACATATTTAGGACCAGGGATCCAAAGGAAAGGCTCTCAGGACTGTGCGGTCAGACATTAAATTGTAAGCTGTAGACAGCAGAGGGTTTTCTGTTTTGGTTTGGGTTTTTTATCTTTTTTTTCTTGAAGCTGCACCTTGCTCTCAGGGAACTCAGCCATGGCCGGGTTACAGCCCCAAGTTGAGGGAAGCATTTTAAGTTATATAACTTATCAAAAATAATGAGACACAGAAAAATACCAGAAGTTCAGATGAAAGAAATACAAATGGTAGCCAGGCTGCCAAACATCGATTAATGGAGGAAATAAAGTGTAAATAAAGGGCAGCATGGCATTTGTAAATCCTGCCAGTCTAGAAGGGTCTAAATAACCAGAAAAGAGAAGGATAATTTTTAAGCTGTATAATTAGAAAGAGCAAAGCAAGCTTTTGCCGATGTAAACTTCTGGAGGAAAAGCAATGTACGCCATTCACAAGGCTGAGCAAAAGCTGACTGTAGAAAATGGTCTTTCCGACAGCAGGGGAAGACCAGCCGCGATCCCCAGCGTACCACGCTGACCAGCAGCCACCTGGCATCGCACAGAGCTGCGAGCAGAGCACGCAGTGTTTGCAAACAACCGCAGGGCCAAACCTCGCTCAGATCTTCCCCCGTCAGAGGAAAGGGCTGCCCTCTGGGGCAGCTGACCCGGCACCGGGTGCCTGGCTCTGCCATGAGCAGCACATCAACCTCCAAGCGAGTTATGCGGCCGCGCTGAGCCTCAGCCTCCCACTCGCGGAGCTGGGGTCACAAGGCCGTCCCGGGTCCCGGGGCCGCTCGGGGGCTGCCAACATTTGGGATGGCGGGATGGCCGGAGCGTGAGTGGACTCATCCCGGCGGGGAAGCTTGAGGGCTGAACCTGGGCTGCGAAAACCCCGCGTCCCACGCCTGAGGGACAAGTGTGCCCACGCTCTCTCGAATAAATCTGCTCGGTAGGGTGGAGTATGCCTTATTTTTACTCTACATGCAAATTATATCCCTCAACAACCTCACTGCAAATATTTTCTGGTTTCTCACACCCTGCCCTAGGCAGAAGCCGGCTGTTTTCCCTGCAGATCCCCTGGCTTGCTTTGCAACTTTGGGTTTGGACTACTTTGATTTTACAGAAACGAGAGAAACTTATGAGTTGCTGGGATAAAAACAAAACCAAAACTCAAACAAGCGGAGCGGGGAGCAAGGCAGGCGAAGCTGTTCTGCCCAGCCCCGCGGGATGCCGCAGGCTCCGACCTCGCCGATCGCCCCAAGCAGCGGGACGAGCAAACCAGTCCTGAGGGAGGAATGAGACACCCACCTCCCCTCCGCCGGCTCCCAGCCTTACCTGTTTGCCAGCGGCCGCGAGGCACAGGAGAAGGAGCCAGCAGCCTGACGGGACGAGCATGTCTGGGTGTCCGTCTCTGCCTCCTCCCGTGGCTCCTTTTCCTGCCACCGAAGGGAAACTAGATCCTTCCAGCCAAGCCCCCGCGCCCCGGCAGCGCAGCGAGGCACATTTGAGCTGACTACTTCTCTTTCTTTTCCTTCCTCTCAGCTACACGAGGGGAGAAGAGAGAAGAAGAAGAAGAGAAAGGAAAAAAAAAAAAAAAAAGCGCCTGGCTGTAGTTCCCACAGCATTTCCTCAGCCTTGACATGCAGGGCTTTTTTTTTTTTTTTTTTCCTCGCTTCTTGTCCCTCCCTTTCCTTTCTCCACCCCTTTTTACAAGAAGTTTAGTCACCATGCCCACGTCCCTCCTCCGGCCCCCGGGGATTGCATTCCCGGTCGGACCTTCTCGGCAGGGCCATGCATCCACCTGTCCCCGCCTCTGCGCCCTCCCGTTCCAGCCCCCAGCACTTTCCCTCGCTGTCATCTCCCCTGGAATTGCTGCCTTCCCCTCACGCTCCCGGGTGTCGCCTGTCACTGTCAGAGGACATCTTGGGCCTCAGGCCGCTTCCCAGCTCGGCCCCCATCCGCCCTGGGTCTGCCCCCTGCACTGGGGAAAGCTCCTGTCCCATCCCTTCCCGGGCCCTATCCCCTCTCGGTGCCCGTGCAACATGTGGGTGCAGCCTCGGCGTTCTGGCACAGCTCGAGGACCCCCCTCCCTTCCCCCTCCACGTACTTTAGCTGATGTCGGGAGCTGGCGGACGGGATTGCTGCCAAGAGGGGAAGAAAAGCGGAAGATGTGCTTTGGGAGCTCTCCCAAACCACTCCACGCCGTGCACGGGGCCAGTCCCTGCGACCTGACTCGGAACGCTGCAGGGTGGCCTCTTGACCCCCGAAAGAGCCTCCATCCACCGCCAGCCCTGCGGCGGCCGCCCTGCCTGGAGGCGAGTGGCTGCAGCTGGTGGCCTGCCCGGCACGGCCCGCGATGTCCCTCGTCTCACAAAGGGGCAGGAATCCTCTGTGGTGCGGCAGGACAGGGCCGGGCTATTTACACAGGCTGGGGATCCAGCAGAGCTGACCTTGTGGATACAAAACCTGCCCTGTGCTCACATGCTGAGAAATAAGCTTGGGAGCATGTTGCTGACTCTGGCAAAGAAGGAAGTCGTTCTTTCACTTATGTATTTAGATTTAACCCTTGATCAGGAAAAAACCTAGAGTTTCTCTATGTTTTCAAATAAATAAATACATTCAAATGCAAAAGATGAAGAGAATATTAAGAACTCATCCTTCCTTGGTGGTAGTGTTGTCTGATTTCTGCTCAGAGGAATGATACACTCAAGACAGAAACAGCTGCTGAGCTTTTTTCCTGTAGCTAGTGGAGAGCCTGCCCGCACAGCAAAATGAAGCTATGAGCTTCACTTCACCCCTACATAGTTCCCAGGGGGTCATAAAGCCTTTTTAATCTCACTAAAATTGCTTGAACCCCTCTGCCCCACGTCCTCAGCAAGTGTTGGGCCCTGCCTGATCTGGGCTCAAGCAGGTCCTGCTGGCCTCATTCCCCTGCCTGGTCTCTGATACCATGGGCGGCTGTTTGGGCACTGGTGGCCCCTAGGTGAGTTTGATGCTCCACAGTGGGCTGTGGCTCAAAGCAACACTTGTGTGATGTGCCTGGCTTAGGGCCAGCAGCTGCTCCTGATGCTCTCACTCTTCTGGAGGTGACTGGGAAAGGATCGTGCTGATGGGTTTCAGCAAGCCATTGAGCTTGCAAATGCAGTGTCAGAGCCCTGTCACCCTGCTTGAGGAGTCAGGGTCTCACCACACCTGGGCTAGACAGGCTGCTGGTCCGGAACAGAATTGAGTTGGGAGTGAGGAGTAGGAGGGATGGCCACAGCACCCAGCTTTGGCTGGTAGGCCACAAATGCAAAGCCGACTTCACTGGGACTTTGCAAGGTAAGGTGTGACATGTGGAAAGGTGTGTGCCCAGCTGCTGGCAGCAGTCTTAGTCCTCGTTGGTCCTGGAGGGAGCCCACTGAGAGGGAGGGACAGCACGGGGTGAGATCCTTCTGCTGGAGCCTCCTCCACCCATTGCTGAAAACATGCAGCTCTGTGCCAGCCGGGATGTTTTAAAATGTTTGTGTTTATGGTACAAGGAAATGTTTCTCTTTAAACAGAACAGTCTGTTAAGTCTCTTCCCCTTTTCACATTTATCACAACACCAAGGCTATAGGCTGTGTTTATTTACCAGCTGCACAGATTTACAAGAGCAAATTCACACTCTCAGATGTGTTAGATGTGTTATCAGCTTGCTCTGAAGGTGTCAAGTGAAGGGTTTGAAGGCATCGAGTAAAGCCAAGCCCTGTGCAGCTCAGAGGAGCCCCAGAGCAGTCAGTACTGCACATCAACTCAATTACTTTTGCATTCTCACCCCTGATCCTGCCTGAAATATTTCTTGTTTGGGCTGAAATTTCTCTCATTTTCTACCACTATGTGAAAACAACCTCTTTTTGAAAGCTCAGATATTTTCCTCTGAGTTAAATTTTATGTTTCTGAGCCAAAACCCACAGAAGCCACTACTGGGTGCTTTACAGTCTTAATTATGGATTGCAGTAGATTGTTAGAAACTAAAATGTGAATGCTATAAAATATGAACCGGGGAACATTTAGCACTGTCAATTCTCTCACACTTATCACAAATATCATTCTGCGTAGCACAAATAAAACTTAAATGTTTATACCAAAACTAGTTTGTCCGTCTGTTCTAGAAAATTTTTTTTTTTCTCTTACAGAACATTATTTTGCCAGCTACCTTTGTGAAGCACCTGTTCTGAGTAAAAGCAGCATGCTTGAAATATTAAGGTTTCAAACTTAACTGTGACATTTGGGTGCCTCTTGTTTCTGTTCACCACTGTGGCACAAAGCACAAACTGGACTAGCCTTTGGGAAGCTCTTATGAAAGAGGAGAGATAGAAAACCCTGTGCAGCCTTAGAGGTGTGACAGAATGAAAATAATACCTTGGATAATTTCAGGATCCCTTCTTTGGTGATGCCTGCCATGGAAAACAAACTGTGAGGCCGGCTGACCGCTTAGCAGGGTTGCAGTGAGTATGGATCTCCTCTTACTTCCTTCCTAGAGAGAAAAGTGGGTATTACCTGCTAAATGTTATTCTAAAAGAAGCACATCAGTGTAACACTGCAAGTTTTGTAGCTGTGTGAAAATCAAGCCCCTTCAGCATCAGTGTAAAAACTCCTCTTTTACAGGAGTTGGGATAAATGGCAACTCACTCCCAGCCAATGCCTGAATTTGTCTCCCATCTCTCCAAATCTTTCAACCCAAAAAACAAAGCCCAGGAATGGTTTGGTGGATACACCAGGCCATCTGAGCAGCACCTGTACGCTCATGTTCACATCCCCAGCCATTCCTTCACTTTATCCCCGCCACTGAACTCTCCGTACCTGCACATGGACACCAACACCTTGTAATGCCCCTTCTCCCCAGGAGGGAGAACCAGGAGGCTCTGCGTTAAATCCAGGTCTTCAAAGTGATGTGATGGAAACTTGGGTAGAGAAGCAACACTGAAGGCAGATGGTTGCACTCTGGGAAACCTTTTCACATGTGCAGGAAGGCTGTGAAGGCATTCTCTTGCCTCTCACATGCTGTCGAGGGATTAAAGGATGAGATGAAGGGTTTTGATTGATCATGATCAATGGTTTTCTTTCAATATGTGTCACAAAGGTTATTTGGGGTTTCAGTCTGTGGACTAAATACAGGCTTTGTAAACATGAGCACCTCCCTCTCAGCAGGTGAGCAAGAAAGGCAGTGCAGTGCAAAGTTAGAGCTCTAGGAAAGATGCTCCTAAATCAAGGGGAAGCCATGTGGGGGAGATGGGTCACAATGTAGCTTGGAGTACTGCAGTACTGCATGGAGTACCAGCAATCCATGCAGAGTCTGCCATGGGACCAGGGAGAAAGCCTGCCTTCAGCTGCCTCATCACCCACTGCAAGGAGGGAACCCTACTGTCTGACCCAGCATGTGGAGCTTTCTTGGAGAAAAAACATAGAAAAGTATCTGCACATTTTAGCCCAGGAGGCTCTAGTTTTATCCGAGAACTCTAGCTATTAAAATAAAACAATTTAAAAACTTAAATCTATTATTTACAAAAAAACCCCAACCCATACACAAAATCACGTGGTCAACTTCAAACTGTTTTCTTACTGTGAAAGGCAAGTTTCCATAGCATTCTTTTGCCTAGTCTCCTTGAAATTTTCAAACACACAAGTATTTCCCATGACAGAGCAACTATAATAAAGCTCCTTAGTCACACTGGTGTGGTTTACACAACACACCTTTTACAATCCCACAAAAATGTAGCACTGCTAAATGCCTGTCTGAAAACCTCAAGTCCACAGCATTCAAAAGAAAAACCACCCACTGCTAGTACGTCAGATATTTGAAGTACGTGCAAGCAGACACTGAGCTGACAGGTTATCACCAGCCACTGTGGCAATAGCTGTGCCTGCATACTCCTGGGAGGAAATACAAAGTCATGGTGAATTTTTAACTTTGATGTTTATAAGATACCTGTCGACCTCTAAGACTTGAGTCATATATTCATCCTTGGGACAAGAGCACTACTGGCATGGCCTGGGGAGCTTGCTCTGCCCCGGATATCCCTCAAGCCCTGGAGATGAGTCTTTAAGGCTGACTAACACCTACCAGCAGGGGAACTGAGACCCTAAATCCTTTGCAACATCCCATTACCAGCTCCCCAGAGCCACCCTGCCATTTTATCTAACAGCACATTTAACGATCCCAAACTTCTTTGAAAACTCACCTGGTTGAGGTGACTCATACTTAGATCAATGGAGGGCATTCATCTGTCAGCACAGGATCAAACTTAAATGAGTTCTTATTGCCTATTAAACATTGCAGCTGCTTCTTCCCCATCACCACTTCCCCTCCCCTTGCAGTGTATTTAAAGAGAAGGTGAAAATGCCTGACAGAATGACCCACATGATCCTACAAGGCACGTGCTCTGCTACAGCTGCTGCCACTTCAGCAGGACTCCACTGTACTGCCTCCATCTCCTGAAGAGGCCTCTCAGGTGTTGTGGAATGGGAAAAAACTCTGTGAAAGTGCAGGGCAAGGAGCAGCACCACAAGGCCACAGTCAATAGTTTTGGGAATGCCAATATTCAAATACACAGCAAACAGTCTTATTTGCAAACAGTATTTAAATGGTAGAACAAACAGCCCTCTGCTTTGGTGGGATGGTGAAGTCAAGAGAGTGCAGACCAGCCTGACGTGGGGTGACTGAGGGAGGCAGTGGCGAGCACATGCAATCCCCATGCTGGGAAAGGAACCAGACTGACCACTGCCATGGTGTTGGGCCTTAGCACCAAGTGGTGAGTCACTGTTTCAAGTCACTGACTTCTGCAGTAGAACTGCTCATGCTCAGAAGTTTCTAGGAAATGGAAATCTTCAGCCTAAGGAAGTCTTTAACCAAACTGGAAGTGTGATGGCTGATCAAGCTCAGCACGTAGTGCAGATGCCTCCAAAGAGAGAGGCTGTTTACCACTGACTTGCCTGTTACTGACTCTATAAGCAGAATCATCTTTTCCTGCAGCTTACCTGTATGGACAAAAACTGGCCAGCATTAAACCTAAGGAAACCTTAAAACAGCTTCTAAGCTAAACCTTAGGAACAGCTTCTCTGGAAAAATGATTACTCATTCAGGCTAGTTAACACACGACACATCAGTGCACACCGCTGACATCCAGGACCTGAGCAGCTTTATTCAACAACCATGCTCCTCTGGGCCTTTGTTGACCAATTTCATAGTCTAAACCGAATCAGCTGTGGATTTGAATGTATTTACTAGAAACATTAGCCAAATGCACTCAGAAAACCAGTGAATCAGTTTCCTTGAAATCTTGTTGCCTTCATTCCTGTTCTTCATCAGGACTTATATTTGATGCAGGAACTTCTGTGATTCCACCTCAGATCAGTGCCATGGCAATCAGTTTGCTGTATCAACACATCAGTGACTTTCTGCTCCATGAACCTGTGTTGGTACTTTATGGTTTACGTAAGTATCATCATCAGTAAGTTCCACAAGGGAAATTACTTAAAACATTTGGAATACATTTTACCCACCTTCATAAATGCACTAAAATATAGAGCCACTGACTCCTGGAACAGAGAAATGCCATTAACAGTGTCACAACAGAGAGAGTAGAAATATCCCACAAATCTACTTTTCTGCAGAATCTTTTGGAATCATCTTATCATCCCTATGTAGCCATGAATTCCCACAATATATTACAATAATTCCTCCTCGTTCTTCACAACAGATGTTTTTCATGGATAATTTTTAATCTTTATATCCATCAGCTTTCTCACCTTCTCTAGCCCCAAATCCATTCAAATGCTGCTTTTAGTTCTCCTAACAAGAATATACTTTCATGTACAGTAATAGCAGGGTTGTTTTTCTTCTTGGTGCAGAAGGGGAGTAGGAAGAGACTGACAGAAGAAGATTGAGCAGCTTTTCTTGAGCAGCTCCCTTTATTCACCTTGCTTAGAAAATACAAAAAGAGCAATTTGCCTAATTTAAAGTTCTAGAAAACAATTTCTTTCAGAACAAAATATAGGCATAATATCAGTTAGCCTTATGCTTAATCTACAGAAAACATATTGAGGCAGCCAGGTACCTTCAGCCCACTGATCACTTTTGTTTAAGAACACAAGAGTCAATATTTTAATAAAAGATACTAAGATTTTGTCTGAAATTTCTCCAGGGGCAGCATGAGACCTTTGACATTTAAAGCTAACAAGCTGAAGAAGTTCAGGCAATGCCAATAAAGCAAACATTTTGGTTTTTTACAGAATCCTTATTCAGGCAGAGCCATAAGCAATTGAAGACAACCCTTAGGGGATGAACTGCTTTTTTTTAACAAAACAGTTTCCCCCAAAAGGTTCACTTATTTTGAGTAGCAACAGGAAAGGGGGGGGAAGGTTAATTTAAAATATTCTGGTAATTCTTGTCATTAAATGGGTCTCTCTTTTATTTTCGAGTCCTGAATGTTACAGTGCCATTTTTAGGAGGAATAATCAGAAAAAAACCCAAATATCACCAACCCCCCCCACAGAACAACTTCTTGCAATCCTGAAAGTCTGTTCATATTTGAAAACTAATTAACACGTTCAAAAACTCCTGCAACTAACATATACTAGCAGAGACTTGAAATTTAGGAGGCAAAACTCCTGAAGACAACCTGCATTGGAAGGTTGCAGCCTACACAGTAATTTTTTTTACTTTAGTAGTTACTGTGCTGGTCTTCCTGGGATCCTTGCTCAAATTCCTACAGCTGGTGTGAAATAGAACCCTGAGTAGCAAAAGCTACGTTTTTCAAGGGGCTGGAGAGACTGGACCTATTACCCTATGGGGGTAAAGATGCTACATTTATATTAACAAACTAAAAAGTCTCATCCCACTTTCTCCACTGTTAAATTGCTGCCAGCTTTTAGGCTCTTGCGAATTCATAAGTTTTCCAAACACTGGATGAAGTTCAGCATAGCTGAGCAGCCACTCTCAGAGGAAGCTGCCCTGCTTTAGAAAGCAGCAGCTTAAACCATGGACCTGTGATTTCAGTCTCATGACTACAAAGCTGTCTCTGGCACTGCAACTGCTTGAGAAGTCAGAAAAGAGAAGGAGAAAAAAAAATCCAAAACAAAGCTGTGGCACAGGAGACACAGGAGAAGAGGAGACCCTGCATGAAAATGGCAGTAAAGCCACAGTTCTAGGAGCCAAGCACACAGATAGGAAACTGAGCAAGTTCAGTCCACCACCTGCTATGTAAAAAGAGTTAAGGGTAAACAATTCCTGTGCTTTAGACATCTCTCCTATAACAGCTCTGTTGATGTGATTGTCTTTTTCAGAGAAGAGCAGAAGTAACAAGACAAGGCAGGTATACAAAACTTTTTATTGACAACAGAACAATAGAGAGGAACGTCACCACTTCCCATTCCTCAGGAATGTCTCCATTTCACAGTCAGTCTGCTAAAAGCATACTTTCATGGTAACGAGCAACACGAAGGCATGGGGCTGTCTGTAACCTCCAGAAAAATGTTCCATCAGTGCAGCGCACGGGGACTGACGGTGCGCACGTGAGCAGCAGCCCCTGTCACAACACCAACGTGGCAGGGACAGCGTGGGCAGAGCCAACAGGCACAGGCATGAAGCGGGCAGAAGCCTCAAGTTATCTCCATTATCTCCATCTAAGGGTCATACCTGACCTGTTATTCCATCCAGATTCTGTTTCAGGAGGGAATACTTTATTCCCTTGCTCTCTTTGCTTTCCCTGTCCTCAAAGATGTCCATACTTCCAGCCAAATGGTACCGTGTCAGAGAATGCCTGAGCTTTTGTATTTTGCTACCTCATACCAGTTCATGCACGCACTTGAGTTTACTTTCAGAAGCTTACGTTGACATAAAGAGGGGGGGAAAAAGTGCTGCATAAGAAGAAAAGGATTTAGTTGTTAATGCTTTCTTGCTAACAAAAATATTTGGTAGTTGAATATACTCCCTGTAATGTCATTTTCCAAAAGTAGGTAGGCAGTCTGCTTAACATTTTAAAGAAACTGCACATCAAACTCAACATAATTTCAATAACTCCAAAATTAAATTTGAACTGAAATTCAATCTAAACAACAAAATATTTTTAGTTTTCCCAGTCCACTGAATTGCACAACAAGTGCAAGATGAAAGCTGTCTCTCTCCTGCATAAGATTTTCTCTGCCTGCAGAACTGTACTGGGAACCCTGTGTTGTAGCTTAGATATTTATTAACATTTATTCATTTTTCATGTTTTTCCTTTACTTAATGGATGTGCCTGTGGATGTGTAGACTTGTAAAGTGCTTTAAAATAAAACAAAAACCCCAACAAAAGAAAAAAATCCCTCAAAAAACATATAGGTGTGAGAATTTTATCTGAAGGACTTTGTACAGCATTTACAATGTCAGCATAAAGCATCTGAAACATGAGCATTCCCTGCAGACTGATGCAGTGCAAGCCATCTCATACATTAGATACTGCAATTCCTCTGGATTCAAGATGCACAATACTTAAAAAAACAACCCTAGAAGCACAGACAAATGCTGGTGGCTCTTCCTCTTCTTTTTAGAAACATAATTAAAAAATCTGCATTACTCTCTCATAATTTAAATACATAAGTAATCTCCACTTTTATTACTTCATGACAATGACTTCAAATTTACATTATTTTAAGTACCGTCAGAATAGCTCCATGTATAATACAGATATTTGCTGATATCCTGTCAGAAAATAAAAAAACCAAAACCTTCCACTATATAAAAAAAAATATGCTGGAAAGACAAGAACACAGAACAGGGACTTGGTACAGACTATGATTTCAGTCTTATATCAACCACAGTTAACCCAAAATTAACAGATACACAGCGATATTCAAAAGCAGTGCAAATATCTTTGGAGGTTAGAATAAAATTATACTACAAGAACGTAAGACAGAAGAAATTAAAAGGCAAGTACTTCAAGTACAGGAACCAGTCTCTGTGAGGTCCACCTTAGTGTTAGCTGGGAGTTCCTTTTCCCATCTTACTTCTTCCTCTGGAACACATTAGCCAACATTGCACCTGATGTAGTCAGCTGGCCCATTTTGTTCAAAAACTTGGTCTTTGTATCTTCACTCACCAGGCTCGCTGCAATTGACATTGAGCTAGGAAAGGAAAACATTTAGTGGCATAAGACCACAAATTAAAAAGAACATTATGTTGTTATTTATTAAGTAACTAAACTGTCTTTGTGTTCCAGAGGTTTCAACGAAAAAGACCAGTCTGTGAAGAAGAATTGAAAACGCATCACTACCTAGTCCATATATACACTGTTAAATTCATTATAACGTGCTCACAGTGCCTATGAAAATGGTAAAATATTTTTGCACACACAATTTTTAGTACCTTTGGATGTCACCACATTAGCATTTGTGACCTATTGGGGAATTGCTATGTGAATAGTGACAAATACATTTGTGAAAGACTGGCTTTGCCTTCTCAGCAGGAATGTCAATCCTTATGTTTAGTTAGTGTAAGTTCAACAGTGTTAGTTCAGACACAGACCTTTCTAACCCAAGTAACCCTCCTCCAACACTGACATGTAGAGATGAGCAAAAGCAAGCTAAGTACAAAACAGTGACCTCTCTCCTTAATTTTAAACTATTTTCCAGCTACTTCCACCTGAGCAGAGTTAAAAATTGGTGAGGATTGTCAACCTAGTAACTTTCAATAAATCAGTATTTTATATTACTTGATCGGCTTTCCTTTGATCTCCTAAATTTCTTGCAGACCCCACCTCGAGTCCTACTGGGTCAGCCCCTCACTGGGTAAGGAGCTTCTCCTTCTGGTTGTTGTGAATGTGGCTCCTGTTACCTGTGCTTGGATGTTCCTGCTTGAGACATACTAGATAGGACAGTGGAGAGTTCATATGTTTCTCACAAACTGGACTGGAAGGAGCAACCAATCAATGCTGAAGCTACAGGATGCAAAGCTTTGAATAACATGTTAAAAAATTATCCCTATTATGTGAAATTAACAGATTTAATTTTTTTAAATTAGCAACATATCAGTGAGCTCAACTTCAGATATATATAACTGTTTAACACAGTAGGAGTCATCTGTCTCAAGACAGAGCAAATGTACATAGCAGGAATATTAACAAATATTCTATATTTCCTATATTTGTAGTCAACCCTGGACAAGGACAATTTTAGAAAATATTACCAAATAAATTCTCCCTTGTGAACTCAGTGTGGACGCTGTATTTCAAAATTATAGCTAAGACCACAAAATCTGTCTTATTGGCAAAGTCCAGATTCCAGGAACTGACTTTTCAGTCTGAAAAGTTATAAACAGTTCTACTAGACACATTTGCATCAAGGAGATCAAACTGAAGTCGATTCTGAATTGTTTCAAAAGAACTTGAATGATTTCTTCAAAGGTAGAAGGGAGGTACCCAGTACTTTGTCCCATTTCACACCACAAAAACAAAGGTCCATAGTGATAATGATTTCTGTTTTTTTTAAAGTACCTTAAAAATAAAAGGGAAGCTTCTCACTAAAGCTGTACTGTGGATTTAGACATAGTTTAATTATAAACTTTTAAAGTAAATTATTTATTTCGGGCACATTCATGTAGCCAGACATCTTTGGCTTGATTAAACATCTCCAGTCAACTAATGAATCACATATTTCCAGCTGATAGAACTCAGCAGGGAAATTACTGCTACAGTAAGATGGATGCCTTATGCAATTTCCTTTGATTTCATGATAAAACAAGGGCATATAAATTATGTAAGTAACAGTTTACATTCACTATCAGCTAGTTATGGACAAGAAGTTAGCTCAGACTATGAAGTATCCAAGAGTTGTGTGTAGCTATGAAAACTTATTTGGGAAATAGTGTACATTCCAAGCATTAGCAGATTAAGAAAATAAAGCTGCTCACTTCAGAAAAGAAAGCCTAGCAACTGGTGACAAACCTGTAGTTTTAAACAAACTGTGCTTTCATTAGACTAATGATCCTGAATGAGATTGAGGAAAACAAGGAGGTGTTCCATTGGTTCTTGAAGCAGTTTGGGGGATATTAGCCTCTGATGTTAAAAAATTAAAGAGTAACAACTGCAGAGTCTCAAAGTTCATGTTTTCTAATACTATGTTACTGTAAATAGAAACATAATCCACAGCATCCTGCATACTTAGAAGTTTAAATATGCCTCCAAAATATTTCCATTACTGTGCAAACTGAATATTTAAACATAGTAAAAATTAATATGAAATCAAATAATTTGAATCTCACATTTTTAAAAAGTAATCAAAGAACCCAACAAAGCAATAGTATATCTTGTTTAAATATAGAAATAGAAAAGTCCTCGCATTTATTCATTATTTAAAAACTAAAACAAAACCCAACCCACAAACAAAAATAACGTGTAAATATCAAAATTATCCTGTTCTCTAGATGAATCAGATGCTGCACAGAGTTCTACCTGTTTTACGGGGAAGCTCTAGGCCAAAACAGACATTCCTGATGGGCATTTTATAGCAATCAGTTTGTAACCTAAGTTGTTACCCATGACTGAAATACCTTGTTAATTGCTTAAGAAAATGTTCAATAAAAGTGCCTATCCAGTATTTTAAAATTCAGAGTTTAATCTTCTGAAAAAACTATTTCCTTGATGCTGTATTATTTCACCAACTTTTTCTAACAGCAAGGGGGAAAGACAAGATAAGAACACCCATTTTGATTTCTGTGTGTGCGTTCCCATGCTGTTAACAAACCCCAGTAATTTATATCCCAGTCACATTTAAATCCTTTGTCAAATATATATTTGTCATTGAAATTAGGAACTGAAATTAGCAAGCACTTAGCAAGAAAACAGAGGTATTTACGTATATGAAAAGGTCATTTCTTCACTGGTAAAATATTTCTTGTTAATTTTGTACAGTGCAAGACTGCAACCATTGCCTGATGTTGAATAAGAAAGGGGAAGGCTAATTAAAGAACAAAGGAACAGATTGCAAAGACCTACCCTTTTTTCATATCTTAGTTTTCAGCAGTTGCATTCTTAAAAATAATGCACAAGATGTTGTATGAGGTTTGCATTTTTCTGTTTCTGCAATGGCTTAATAGGACTGACTGATTTCAAAGTATTTTCTAGTAGTAAAGCCTGAAGTATTTTACTTGGTGCGTGAGAGACTGACCTTTTGTCTACTTCACATTTCTTCTGTTCAGTTCTTGTACACCTTATTTTAGTCATCAGCTGCCTTCCAGGACTATGAGTCAGCTCTTTCAAGAAGTCAATTTTATCAGTTTGTAACAGATAAGGAACAAGCTTCAATAATTGTCTCAATTCTCATGACAAAGCATTGGGATTGAGAACAGATTCTCTTTTCAGATACCTTCTCACACACTTCCTGGCAACACTGCTAAGGATTTATTAATTTATATAATAATCCACAAGAATTTACCTGCTGGCATGCTATTCCAGGCAATAAGCAGGCAACAGAGCACATACAACAAACTCATCATAATGACACTGAGCATTCCAGACTTCCACGTCCAGTGTGGGTCTGTTGGCTACTTTTGGTATCAGGAAGTGCACACATATGATACCATCTGTACCTGTGAAGCAAATGGATGGATGCACGTGCACCGTGTGTCTGCTGCCTCCCTGGACAGCTAGGTTTACTGTTTGTGGAAAGGGTGTTTTACCAAAGCACAACACACGTGGCACTTTCCCAAAGCCAGCCTACTTCCTAACCAGCACCCTCACACAGGGGTCAGTGGATACACTGGAGAAACTGTTCTCATGTGCACCGGTCATGTGCAAACCAGGACAGCAGCCTGAAGCAAACCATTCCCAGAACCAGAACAATTCTCTCAGCCTGCAGGTTGCCACCCCCGTGCTCTAAGTACTTAGGCCAGGCACTTCCTGATTTCTCAGATTCAGGACAGAAATTTAAATACTGCTTTAAATGGATAAAAAATTAAGAACAAAGAACATCATTCCTATTAAAAAAAAATTGTTGTCCCGTGTTTTACACTGGAGACAGAAACAACAACTGTATTAAAGTTCCTATAATCTGTTTTCAAATACAGCATATGTCAGTGCAGGATTTCAGGTCACAAACCTTGGGCACCTGTAGGAGAAAGGAATACAGGTGACCTCAATGTGGCAAGTAACAGCTGAGTTAATTCCCAATACAGCCTTGCCCCTGATGAGTCACAGCTATAGCCAGTAAAGATAAGTGTGATAAAAGGGAGTGGGTCAGCTGGTGAGGGGAATGATGAAGGTGGAGGAGCCTTGAGAAAGAGGGAATGAGAGGATGGTGAAGAAGAAGGATCCTGGGGAGAGAGAATCACTGCTGTGAGGTCAGTCTGGGTCTGCAGTCAGAGCCTGTTGTTGGAACCTGCAGTCATGGTCTAGCCAGGTAAAAGGCTGTATTCAGAGTCAGCAAACTAATACGTGCAGTCACAGTTTAGCAGGAAAGAACCAGCAGTCAGAGGCTGCAAGGGAAACCTACAGGAGGAGCTTGCTGCAGCCAGAATCAGTGAGTAGCTGGAGTCAGGATGGCTGAGCTGTAAAGAGGAATAAACCAGGACCCTTTTCATGCTTTGATAAACTAGAAGTCTGTGTCTTGGCTCATTTCTACCCTCTACCAAGAGGGCTGCTGCAGCAGACACCATTATGGAATACAGGCTGCAGAACACTACCCTGGAGGCACATAGAAAAAAGGAAGTGGAAGTCTTACCCTTGCGGTTCTTGGACGGTCTTGTTTTCCACTTTCTGTTCACATTCTTTTATCATGGAGCTCAAAATAACCTAAGTCACATAAGGAGGAGAGATACATGACATTTGACATTTTTCCTTTTACATTAACGCTTCTTATGAAATCTACTGTGCAAATAATTCTGACATTACAAGAACTGTTTAAAACGTTTCCCTGGGCTTTTTTCAAGTGCCTTTGAGTTCCAGTTATCTGATAATGCCTTGTGGTTAGAAACAACAAAAACGTTCAAAACAACTAAAGGAAGAAAATATTTTCCAAATAGTTACAGAAGTTCAGGACTCCCTCCTTTTCCCCAGGCTTTTAAAAACAGAGCTAAAACAAAAATCCTATCGGTTACACACTATATCTTCATGAACATTATGCATGACAGAAAAAGCAAGGAAAGAAAGTGTGATGGCACCCTAAAACAACATCTTAATGGAAGGAAGTACTAAAATCAACTTGATATCATTCCACTGGTGTCTTCCAGAGTTCCTGTGACTCATGGCTTTTTTTCCTTTATTTAAGCAATTACAGTGTTAAAGGTTTCTGCAGAGTATTCGAGACTGAAAACACCTCCACACTGACATTTTCACACTTATCCAAAAATAAAGGAATGATTCCCAATAGCAAGCTTAAAAAAAAAAAAAAGCACACAGTTAGTATATGGGACAAATAAACGACTCCCTGCCCTGTACACACTTAAGCAAAAAAGTTAGAATGTGAAGTATGAAGCTATAAATATATACATATACACACATATATACACACTGCATAAATGGAAACTTCCTCTGCCACAGCTCAGAAGAAAGCCAGATACTTTTTTGAGACACTAAACTTAAAATCAGTACTGTCTTACCAAACCCGAATATATACAACAAAGGAAAAAACCTATTTTCGATCTTTAAAATACATATCAGTCACTAATGGTTACTACCAACTGGTAACTATTTAAAAATATATTTGTATAAATTAAAATCCTGGTTTCTGTCAAGTCTGCAGCACGACCATTAATTACACTGATAAGATGTGGCCTGGTCTGCAGATCTGTGCCACTGCTCCCTCTGTTTCTCCAAAAGAATTATTTCAGCATTTGAAACATTTTAGGTAGCAGGTCTTACACACCCTTGAGTGTTTCATTGAGTGAGCAGCATTCAAACAGGACTACAACTCTTCCTGCTAAATTTGCTGTCTTCCATTTGCATAAAGTGTTATACAAATACTTAACGCTCAAGAGTACAGCAGTACAAGAGAAATACCTTCAGAATTCTAGTGAAAAAACAAGATTTTTGTTCTGTATCAAAAAATCCCTGAACTTTCTAAGCACAGCTGCCATAATTTTTCCTACTTAGCACTTCTACCTGTGCACTGGAGCTTTCCTACATTTTTGTACATCAGAATCCAGATCTCCAAATATCAACAATATGAAGTCTTGATCAAAGGGGAGAATAATTCATCAAGGATCCAGGATCATTTCAATAACAGGATGGATTTCCCATCCATTGCACAGCTCCTTCTGGGAAGACTGTGTAATTTGTGATGAAGTGGAGCAATTCTTGTCTCTTCTGCAAATTAATTTCTAAATTTCTACATTATGGCTTTACACATACTGTTCAGACCTACTCCCTTAGGTTCTCTTTGTTTGGTCACAGGACTGATTATGAAATCACATCTCCTTAAAGAGAAATATTTTAGAGCACTAACTCTATATTTAGAGACACTTAAGAGACTTAACATGCTGAAGTCTTGTAAACAATACTGCAGTATACGGACTAAATATTTTTACCAAGTACTGACTCACTATCGTGCAACTCAAATCCACTTACTTTGAAAACCCATAGAAGGCAAGTGGAAAATGAAGAAGAAGGGACTTGACATTGAACTAGAGATGTTGGTAAAGTATCTGAATGTCTCTACAAGGTGAAATGTTTCCTTTAAAGATGAGAAGGTCTGACCTAAATGCCCAACTTACACTTTCATTTATATGAAAGAAAGGAAAACAAGTATGAGTTATGAGTGGTAAATGCTGCCAGACAGGACCACACAAGCCAATTCCACAATGTTACCCTTCCAAGATGAGCAAAAACTCTGCACTGACGTTAAGGCCATTAGAGCTAAGGCACTGTGATTTAGAAAATGTGTATTTGTCAAGTGATATGCCATTTGAATCATGAATAACACCATGGTAACCAAAATAATGAAAAAAAGGCTTAATTCTCTTTATGCAAATATCTAATTATTTGGGACAGTAAAAGACATTCATTTCGGAAAACGTGATTTTGAGACAGAAGGCTTCCAAGACAGACACTAGAACTCACTGGTCCTCAGAAGCTTCTACCATGATGCCTACAAACATCCTATTGAAGTGGGAAGCTGATCAAGCACTAGATATCCATTTCTACAATAAAAGGGATAAAAATGGTAAAGACTGTAGTGAATTTTCTAACCCACTGGAGCAGGAGTAAATATTTTAAATTTTATATTGCTCTCTGGCTAAAAAATACAAAGCACTTGGCATCATGTCTGAAGTCACTTAAGCACAGTAATGGAGAATGTTGTAATGCAGGATTGAGAGCTATCTTTACATACTGATTTATTTTTTTTTTTATCCTACTCTAGTCCTCAGTTCCTTCTCTGACTACTCAATCAAGATTCAAGATTCAAACTCAATCAAACCCCTTGTTCTATTTCAGGGTATCTTTTGAACTATGTCTTTAAACCTTAGAAGTTACATTAACTACAAAAATGAAGTAGCAGAATTCATATCTGTTATCCCATTGGTGAAAGGAAATTAAACTTTTGCCTACTGCAGCTTAAGACCTCCCAGTCCATCTTCCACCTCCCTCTGAACACAGAATATCTATCACTGCCACACCTCCAGTGCTGCCTGTGTTAAGGAAGCACAGTTCTGTTGCCTTTGAGTGATGCTCAGGTCACTACTGTTCCTTCTGACTCAGCCTTCTGAACTCAGATTCCTTCATTTCAAGTGAAAAGTTCCTCCAATAATAACATACAGAAAATAAAAGATTGATACTATGGGTTTCTAGATGGAAAATGTAACTGGAAGAAGAAACTTTGTTACTGAATGTAAGAACTGAGGACTCCCAGAGAATACAGTCATCTCAATTCAGTCACTTCTGCAAACACAAGGAAAATAAATTCATTTTCTCACGTACAAGTAATTAATGAAAGTGCAGTATTAACCTTCAAGCACTACAACAGCACTCTTCTGTACATTCTGATTAAATCTTTTCCTCCATCCCTTGAAATGCTCATCCTGTTAAGATTTTCCTCAACATGCAACAAAACGACATCTCTTATTTCTGCTACTGACTTAACATCTCTTTGTTTCAATCTCTGTTAATATTCATCCTCTTCAAGTACTTACCAAAAAACTGCATAGGGCCAAGATTTTTAAGATGGCTTCTTCTGCTAACTTTTTTTGGGTTTTTGCTGCTTTCTGTAAGCTCCTCCTACCAGAGAAGTCCTTGTTCACTCCCATGTTGTCCTGTCTGCTTCTTTTAATCTGCTCTTTACGATTCACAGAATCACAGAGGGGTTGAGGTTGGAAGGGATCCCTGGAGGATCATCTGGTTCAACCCCCTGCTCAAGCAGGGCCAGCTGAAGCCAAATGCCAAGGGAAGAACATGTCCAGATGGCTTCTGAGTATCCAAGCATTTAGACTCCACAACTGCTTTGGACAATGTGGGCCACTGCTCAATCACTCTCACAATAAAAAACCCCCAATTCTGCCCATGGTCTCTGGTCTTGTCACTGGACACCAGTGAGAAGAGCCTGGCTCTGTCCTCTTTGGACCCTCTCTTCAGGTACTGATAAAATTCACCCAAGCTTTCTCTTCTCCAGGCTGAACAGTCCCAGCTCCCTCATTTTCTCCTCCAGCCCTTCACTGGACTCTCTCCACTAAGTCCGTGCTTTTGTACTAGGGAGCCCAGAACTGGACACAGTGCTCCAGGTATGAAGTGTACCCCAGGTATTTCAGGACTCTACTTCCCTAATTCTTAATAGTTTCTTTCCTGTACTCCACCAGTTTTTATCTGCATTTCCATGGATTTATTGTAGCCATTGATTTTAGTGCATCCTTGGATTGATCAACATCAAGATGGTAAAAACATTTCCTTTTTCTTCAGTCTAGGAAGATCTGTGTTTCTACATGCATTTCTGACAGTGGAGTAGTTGTCTGCAGAGGTCCTCAGCTTAGAAATACATTTTACAAGATTGTACTGTTTTTTAAATCTCGTGACCTATTCTTTATCAAAAATGCCATGTTTTGAAACCACTTATGAGCAGCACTCTAACTTCTGGTTTTAAATGCCATCACATTTCAACTTCTGCTACCTACATCTCATATTCAGTAAACATAGCTGCTCACCTCATGCTCTGGAGAGAGATGTTCCATGTCGGTTCGTAAACACTTCAGTCCTGGTAAAAAGTGATTGACCATTAAATCCTCTGAAATAACTAAAGCCCAGGTTGTTAAGGTATTGTAAGGACCGCCTTTTGAAATTATACTTTTTTTTTTTCCATCTTCTGACAATGTTGTTCTATGGAACACAATGGCAGCAGCAAAACTAAGAAAATGGAACAGCATTTGACACTTCATGACTAATAAAAAGGAAAAAAGATCTTAAACATATTTAACACCATGTATTTCATACATCCATACAATTCTTTTAAGATTTTTTTTTCTTGATTTATCGGTTGAGATCAAGAGTTTTGTTATTGCTGCTTTGTTTTTTAAAGTATCTATCAGATCCACTGTATGGGGTCTGGCTGGAGTTCGTTTTCTGCACAGCAGCCCTCAGTGCTGTGCTTTGCACTGGTACCTAGAAAGGTGTTGGTGACACACCAGTGCTTAGGCTACTGCTGAGCAGTGCTGTCACAGCATCAGTGCTGTCTCCCAACATTCCCCCCATCAGCAGGCTGGGGGAGGGCACACAGCCTGGACAGCTGACCCAATCTGACCAGAGGATGTTCCATACTGTGTGATGCCTATTCAGATACAAAAACTAAGAGACAGTGCTGATGGTGGGGCAGGACACCATTTGTTATTATGATGTTTGTCTTCTGGAGCAATTGCTACATATGCTGAAGTCCTGCTTCCCGGGAAATAGCTGGACATTGCTTGCTGATGGAAAGTAGAGAATAAATCTTCTGTTTTGCTTTGCTTCCATGCATAGCTCACGATTAATTAAACTGCCTTTATTTTGACACATGAGTTTTTCCTCCATCTGATTTTCTCTCCCACCCTTACCCATCCTACTGAGGAGGGGAATGAGAGTGCCTTGGTGGGCACCTGAACAGCAAATCCATGATATTCACCATTTCTGAAAATCTCTCCCTTATGCTGAATAGATGATGTTTTACATCACAGATTCAAAGACAAACTTAGTTATTTTTCTAATATTAAATGTCTCTCACCACCAGAGAAATAACAGTTAAACTTCCCCTGAAAAAAGGATACAACAACAGGAAAGAGCACTGTAGGACTCAAACAGGTGGGTAGCAATATCCAGTCTCTTCGAATCAACAGACTGCTGGTTGTTGACCAAGGCTAACTTGTGCAAGTGTGGAATAACAACTGGAAAAATAAATACAGGAAAAAACTGTATACAGGAATAACAGGAATTTGAAACTGCTTTTCACAGACTTGTTTAGCATTAAACTGGTGCTATATGGCAACTGATATATGCAGGTGCCTGAAACTTCACACATCAGCATGGAATAGGAACTGCAAACAATTGCATTTGATGGGATTGCCCTTGCACATTTAATGGATTGACTGAAACTTGAAATAAAAATTGGTGGTAGCATCACCTATAATAAAAGCGTACCTTGGAGTATCTTTGAAATAATAAGAGTTTGCAGAAAAGAAAGAAAAAGCCCATCAATGTAACCAGCATACCTATTAGTTTTTGGACAGAGAGAGGAAGACTGCATCTTCCCATGGATGCAACTTACATTCATCTCTAAATCTGGGCTCAGCATTAGGTCCAACTCTTCCAAACGTTTTTATGATTTCTGTATGTAAAGAATGTTGGTCTTGATACTGAGGGTCCTCCAGGAAAGATGCCAGCTGCATTTTTACTCTCTCCAGAAGCTTAAATATTACCCGAGAAATAGACAGAACACAAAAGAATGAAGATGCTAGAAATTGTTATGATCAGTTCAGAGTATGTTTACAATCTTCTGTATTTCACATGACAGATCTTGGACTTCTAATTTACAGATTTTTTCTAACAGGATGTTTCAAAGTCTTCAATGCACCTCTATGTTTTAAAGACTGTTACCAGGGTTTTAATCTGATCTATCTTTTAACAACAGACAGTGCTCCCATACAGCTGATCTTTCCTCCTCAAGTTTCCTTGAGTCTGATATTCCTTTTTTTTACCTGCTGTTACAATTTCCCTCTTACTATTAATATCTACAGAGTTTCCCTGTTTAATAGAAATCAATTAATGGCATTTTTTGTAATGTATCTCAATTAATAGGCTGATTTTTTTTTTGCAGAGGACAGAGATGCAAAAGTAACCATCATAAAATCAAGGAATTAAAAAGATTCCTTCAACTAAAGGCCAAAAAACCAAAAATAAGATAAGAGAGGTATTTAATTTGGATTCAAAGCTGAAAAAATAACCTTTTATGATACATTTTGGAAGGTGTTATCACCTCTGTAGTCTAAGGCTTATTATAATTAGTGCAATGGATACAGTAATTTCTGTGTGGTAACAAAACAATATTCTTCTCGACTGATTATAGGCATGCATTCCAAGCTACAAATTCTAACTTTTCCATCTTCCAAGTACGTGTGAGTCATCACTGACTTGACTCACATTACTCACATTTCCTCAAACACATTCTTTTAGAATATGTTGAAATTACGGGAAGAATGCAAGCTCTGCAAAAAGCTGCAAGGACTTACAGAAGAAATTCGATTGCACAGTTGTTACATGAAACAAAATCCAGTTTTCTACTGCTTCCAGCAGAATCCCGACTGTCGTCAGGATTCTTATCTATTACCATAGTATCATCATTTAAAAAATGAGGAGGAATTGCATCTCTACATGATCTTCAAGGAATACTTTGCTAATGTCATTATGTCTTTCAGTGCCATCTTTGACACCAAGGGCTAAACCAGCAGATATGGCTGGAACAACAAGAGTCTTGTGCTCTTCTAAAGTATTTGGGAGCCAAGCAGGATACCCTAAAGCATTTAAATAGTACAATATACAACAGTACAATATGTGGATGTTTTCGGTCACCATTTTAAAATAGAACTATTTCATTTGGAAATAATGGAGTTAGATTTCACAACTATACTGGAGAAGGTTTTAAAAAACATTTTGAGCATGGGATTTCCCATCTTCTACCACAGGCCTCCCCTCTACTTATCTGTCTCTGATTGTTTATGTTTGACTGAGATTTAGGAGGAAATGTTTTTATTAGTTGTAAGGGTTGGCTTGTTTAGGGAAAAAAAAAAAGCCATTGCAAAACCAGAAAGCACTTTGGAAGAGAATATGACAAAGAAAGAAATAATTTGTGAGTTGGCCTTTCTTTTATGCTGGATTTATTAAAAAATCATCCACTTCTTATGCTACAAAAACATAGGTGACAACAGGTGTCTTACCTCTCTCTGAGTAACAGTTTCCATGATGGTCCCAAAAGCAGGAATTGTAGCAATCCTTACTGAACTACAATGAAAGAATAGGGTTTTTAAGATGTATTCAACACCAAGAACAAAATTACTTAAATAAAAATTTTAAAATTAGTACTTTTAAATTACATTAGTTTCTAGCAATGACAAAAATAAAAAAGAAAAATAAAAAAAAGCAGATCAGGAAAAAGACAGGATTAACTCAAGGTCTCAGTCTGAAACTCACAATTCAGGATCACTGGACAAGGTAACAAGGGCCGGAGCAACCCGCTTGTCAACTAATGCTTCACTCATGCCTCGAAGAGTCAGCTGTAAACCAGTCAACATGCAATAAAAAACGCTTTGGTAAACTTTAAGAACTGGGTTAGCTGTGACTGAGGATGGGCAGGCAGACTCTTGGGGTTGTTCTTGGTTTAGTCACCCACACAAGACATTAAAGCCACTAAAACTCTATTCATGCTGGAGCATCTGTTAGTAACAAGTTGTTAGTGAGATTAGCAAAGCATCCCTCCTTAGCTTGAAAGAAATACCACATCAGAATGTCCAGGGAATGAAGTGCAACGGTTGTCTATCAGAAATGAGATGCAGCCAAAACTACTTTGCATTTCATTAATGCAGATAATACTTAGTTTTGCAGTAGTAAAGCTGACAGCATTACAGAATAGTAGTATCCAACTTTCTGCCAGAAATGATGTAAGCAAATTTGAAAACTGAGAACATGATTAAATATAGAAAATAAAAATTAAATTACATGGATTTAAATTTTCTATTTAAAGTTTATTCAGCATTTTTATACAGTTTAATTCCAGGTGTTGCACTAAACCTTTTTATTTAAAAAGAAATGATTTAAAGGTCACTTTTGTTTAAAAGTAATTCAATTTTTGTTCAGCTAGATTAAGAGACACAACTGATGGTTATTTCTTTCTAAGTATTAAGAGGGATGCCAGGTATATAAGACAGTCAGGGAACTTACATTTCAGGGTCACTGGAGAGAGTAATGAGAGCAGGAACAACTCTCTGAGCTACCAGAGTTTCATGTACCCCCTTCACCAACAGCTGAATGGTCGGAGCAGGGGGGTATCACAGGTGATGCACGGAAAGAGCGAGCACAGTATCATGGGAAGAAGAACGGCACAACCAAGAGAGAGAAAGAAAAAAACACAAAAAGCAAACCAAAATTAGAAGCTAAGCAAATACTGCTACACTAGAGCTTCATAAATGCAAAGGCGTGAAGAAAGCTAAAGTGGTCTGGCAATCAGCACAAACGTGACAAATTCAACAATACAATGTTTTCTTTATTTTCAGATATTTTAAAACTTGAGCTCAAACCTTTAGCAGGTAATAGCACGTTTTATTTAATATACTATTACAATTATAAATAAAGTTATGTATAATTAAGTAGTAAAGTGATGTCCATTTGAATTTGACAATTTCATGTAAATGCTGTTCCTAACTCAACACAACAGTATTTATCACAGTAGGTGGCTGTCACATGCAACACAGAAGTGTTGACTAGGCCAAATGTGTGTAGATTTCCCCACACGGAGTGATACCTCTCACACCTGTTACAATGAGACAAACAGCACCTTCCCAGATGCCAAAATATTTTCCTGAAAGTCATTCAGGACTCATTGATATTTAACAACCATCCAAGCAGTATGCATGGTCGTCTGTGCAGGTGGAAAATGGAGAATCCTTGAACTATCTATGAAATGTATTTCCTCAAGTCTTTTTGCAAACTAAGGAAGAGATATATTTGTTGCAGTGCATCCCAAATGTTAAAAGTTTAAAATCACAGTAAAATTCATTATCCATTAACACAACAAAGTTGTCTGAATCCAGATGTTCCCAGGTCATTTTTTTTTACATTACTTATGTAGTTATACACAAGCATTTGCTGCCTATGTTGCAAATGCCCTTTAAATGCTTTTTTCATGTGAAAACCTACTAATTTTCAAACCAAGCTGCAAACTTTTTTCTATTCAACAAAATGGTGGCGGTTGTCTTCATTAATAAAAAGAGGAAAGATTAGATATTTCCTTTTTGTGTCACATGTAAGGAAGTCTGCATGTATTTGCTGGTTTTAGGAGATAAATATAAAAAATCTTATCATTACATTTATATGCAAAAAATGAAATGTTTTTTTAATATTTAGCTATATTCTTATTATTCATATTGCATAATGAACACAAATTATAAGCTTTTCCCTTGGGAAAAGCAGTAGCTGTCAGTATAACAGAACCAAACCCAGGCAATATTTACATCCTCTAACTAGAGAAGATTTTACATTCTGCTATTTGTTAGAGCATTCCTGCTTCGCCAACTCTGAATTTAAACCAGTTGTAAGTTGTAAAAGTAAGTAGGGAAAGATCGGAAGGGACCTGACTTTTCAGAAGCTTCTATATAAAGCAGTCATTCCTATTAAGCAACACTTGTGTGTGCATGTATGTGTGTGCACGCACAGACATGGAACAGTGTGCCCTCTCAGATAATTACTGGAGAAGGAAGAACAGGAAGAAGCTGGGTAAGAAGGTGAGACACTATTGCTGCAAAGCACCTGGAGTAACAAAATTGCAACATCCTATACTTGTTCTTCAGAAAGTATTAGGATGTCAGTTCAACTACAACATTTTAACCTCAATACATTTCACAATTATTTACATTGGCAACAACTCCAAATGCCAATCTGTTGAGTTCAGGGACTACTCTTTAAACAGCTGTTAAGGACATAGGTCACATTTTACTTATGATGGTTTTACTCTCATACATAGCTTTACTAATTTTCACATTTATTAAAATAGAGAATGCTTATCATTTTCAATCTTGGACAAACAGGGACTTGAGTTTTCTTTACCAACCTTCGTTTAGAGAAAAGCCTAGCAGTTATACAGTGCTTTGAAAAAAACCCAAACACTTGGGATTTGTATAATTAGCAAATAATTTAGAATGATCTCAGCTTCATTCCTGTCTGGTCTGCCACATTTCTAAGTATGGTAAAGCATGGTGAACAGATGCATTCCAGAAAATAAAACACGCTTTATAATACAAGTGTCATTCTGAAGATGTGTCTCTAGCCCTGAACCCAAACAAACCAGCAAAGCTTATGTATAACTCAACTACATGCTTCACGCTCAAATCAGAGCAATCAAATCTGTTTGCATCAACAATCAAATGGGAAGCTGCTGACTAAAAACATTAACACAGAAGCAACAGAACAGCTGGATGGGCAAAGCCATGTAGCAGCACGTAAGGTTAGAGTGAGACAGACAATGTAATTGTTATCTTTTTCTGATTCCTCTAGATCATTACTTACACATACTACAGCTTTAAAATGGTAGCACAAAGCTTCCCTGCCCCAAAGGAGTGAGGGAGTGGAAAGGCCCCACATCACTTTTGTCCTTCCAGCCTTAACAGGCTGTAAAGGTTTGGTAAAGCAGTCGTGCCTGCAGTCTCTGTGCTGCTCAGAATCTTCACTGTCCTCTTACAGCTGTCCTGCAGGTCACATACTCTTCATCCTATTATCTAATCACTGGGCTTTGCCATTCAGCAGCCTCTGAGGTTACAGAAATTCACTGAGTGATGGAATCTTCCAGTAGTTAAACCAACTATTACTACCTCTTTACACAGGTGACTTCCCAACTTTACATAATACCATGTAAAAATATGTATGCCATGGCTAGCCAGGAACTAGCAATATGCTACTATTTTCAAGTAAGAAAAGCATTTAAAAGAAAGCTCCCTAGGCTTTGGTAAAAATTGAAATATGCTAAGGAACAAGAAATGAAATAGCATGCATAAACTGCCTAGAAATAATCAACATGCAGCTGAATTTTAAAAGAAGCTGCACCCAAGACAATAGACCTCAGCCTATTGTAACTGAGGTCTTTCATATGTTTGGCTAATGTTTATTAGAGAAAAAAAGCTTATCATTACAAATAGGATATAAAAAATGCATTTGTGAGTGGGAAAATACACAAATACATTTTAAGGGTGTCCAAAAATTGCCATTTCTTTTTTAAAAGGAGGGGCCAAAAAAAAAACAACCCCAAAAAACAACCCAGAAAAAAAGGACATTATTGGATGTTTTCAACTGTAGTCTCAGGATGGAGCTTGTTGTGGTTGTTTATGGCACACTCTGCTCTGACTTGCAGAGTATCACTAAAGAAAGCTGATAGATATGTTAAGTGCTCTTTTTTCTGAGTCAGACTCAGGATTTGTTTTTGCAAATGGGTACAAGATGTCAGGTTCTGCTAGAGGCCCCCTCCAAAGCTATCCAAATGAGACAAATATGGAAGAAATTCACCAAAAAAAAGAGGAGGAGAAAGTAAAGGTGATTAAAAATATGTATTTCTAACACACAAAAGACAAAAAGCTCTCTTTGTTCTGCCAATGGAGTATGTCCCAGAGTTTTTGCATATGCCTTTTAAAATGAACATTTGATGAAACAAAGGCATGATGTGAAAATAAAAGCAAACTTACTAGGTATATATTTTAGTCTTTATTCTGACCAAAAAGTATAGATGGCAAGGGAAAAATGAAGCTGTCATTATGAGGCAAGTAAAGTAATTGTAAATTCTTTTAAATTTCTTTTAATTTTTACAGAAAATATGACATTGGTTACATTTGTGTCTTCACCACCATATCTGGTACAAAGAAAACTAGTTTGAATTACAATGCAAGTGCATTGTATGACCATACACAAGACCTACTGAAAATGGTAAGTTGTATATTAGACTACTGATGATGTGTTGAACAGCAAAAGCAGAAGTTAAAACTCAGAGATGCTTATGTTTAACTACAGACCTATAGAAAGATGTGCTGTTGAACAGAGAATAGGTACAGAAACAACTGAACAACAACTTCCTGCTCCATCACACAGTACACAGCTTATTTAAGTTGTTTGTAATTATTAAGAATGTAGCAACATTGTCTGATTGATCCCTGTTTTAAAAAAATAAACTCTACTTTTAAAAAAGTGAAAAACAGTTTGGACAACACTTACCTCAAACATTCTAGCAGCTGTACATCGAACAAGAGCAGAAGTATGGACAACTCCATACCACAAAACAGTTAACAGTAGCTCATGATAAGCTGGGTTTGCACTAGAAGAAAACAGTTGGGCAACTGATCAAACAAAAATACTCCCAAGCCCTGGATATGTTCTTTACCTAAAAAATGCAATATTAAGAACTCCTTGTTCAACAAATCCAAAACTCCAGTGCTTATCCTTTCTGAAGGATACAAAATATTTATCTCATTCTGAAAGACTCGCAACATGTTGCAGTCTAGAAAATGTGTTCTGTTTAATTAAAAGAACCCCAAGCTCAACTTTAAGAACCTAATTTTCAATGAATTATTATATTGAATGTAAATACATATCTAGAACAAATGACAATAATATGTAAATACAAAATTAATTTCCATTGCATTCTCTAAGTTATTTTTGTGGAAATTTTATATTTGGTTTGTGGTGTTCGTCTTTTGCATTTTAGATTTTTTTTTAACTGCTACATTTTTAACCTAGAAATTACATTTACACAAGGGGAAAAAAGCAAGTATAGCCTTTATTTACCCAAAGCATTACAGTTATTTAAAATTACAAATAAATTAGCAGCTTTTAATAAAAGTTTCTAATGTATTTAGATGTAGTCAACCCCAAGGTATATTCTTTACCCTAGTTCCACAAAGGAAGCTTTCAGGCTATCAAGAGGAGCATGGGACAGTGAAAGCATGGTCATTACATCTTCCAGGAATCCAACCAACAGCTTGCGGTCTTCTTCCTGAAAGAAGGGAAGAAGGGAGTACAGTGATTAATGTGCTGAAAGGATTGCTGAGGTTGTGATGGCAGCCTATGGCTGCAGAGGAGACAAACTATGAAAAAGAACAAACTTAAGAGATCAAGCATTTAACAATTTTCTTAGGAACTTCAAAAATGTAGTTAAAGAACAAGAGCCCTTTGAAGCAAACAGATGAAGAGATTGTTTCATCAACTAAGCACATACTCATGCATCAATTCTTCTATTAAAAAAAACTTTTAAGAACAGTACTTAAGCACATTTATGACTCCTGAAAGTTTATAAGTCATAATCCACTGGAAATTTGTAAGATTATGAAGAATTTCTTTTTTTTTTCTGTAAGATATGTATATACTAGAACTTGACTGCTCGTTGCTGGAGGATTAGGCGATATTTATAGTGTGTTTGTTTTAGTACTAGGTAACATTAAAACTTTCAGACTCCAACTAGGCTTCAAATGGCAATTTACCTGTTTCAGTAACTTTTGCACCATGATGTTTGCAAAGTTCACAGTTAAATGGCCAAGAAACTGTTTCAGGAATAACATTAATAGAGTTTTGATAGAGGGACATGGTAACACATGATCTAAATGTGCATCACCACCTGACTAGAAAACGTTGCTTGTAAATGTATTTACAGCTGCCCATTCATCTACTTATCTTCAGTGCACAAGAACAGTAAGTTTTCAACGAATACAGCAATGTTTAGGTATTTTTTTAAAATAGGTTTTGCACACTATTATACATATAACAAAGAAACAGAAACCCAAACCTACCTGAATATAACATGTAAGGACCCCTGTTGCATAGATGGGAACTGTGGCTTTTGTTAGCACTCCATTACCTGCTGTGGAATCTAATGAAACACAGTGAAAAATTGAGGTTTTATACATACATATGAGTATAGAACATATATATAGTAGACTTACATGTGTGTTTTTAAGCACTTAAGATTTAAACCCCTTTTTATATATACATGAAGAATTTGTATGCATATATATGGATATACACCAATGTGCTTAAATAATACTCAAGGGGTATTTGGATCCGAGATTTTTTCTTTTTACTTACACAATCTGCAACTTCAGAGTGTTCCATTCAGATTAAGACTAGATTTTTCAACATTTCACAAAGATAATAAATTTGAGAACTGCAGCCTGGAAATGTTATTTGAACGAGAGACTGAAAAGTTTTTTCCTGTTGCAGTTAAGATCAATTTATTTCAGTAAAAAGCTACTTACCTATGTTTTCCTCAGACAGTCTTAAAATTTCCTGGAACTGTGGTTTTACCTATGCAAAGGATGATGAATCCCATGTAAGAAAACCTCTTACCAGTGTCAATTAACTTAAAAAAATAAAAAGAACTGCAAAACAAAGCAAAAAAAAAATCCTCCAAAACAACAACAATCCCCTCTGGAGGTAGCACATACTTCTAATAGAGTTTTATCTTTAGGTAATCCTCTCATGTTTGACAATTTCCCTTGAAGTATTTTTTAATTATATTCAGAAGTTATTTTATTGAGAAAAATTATGTAATTCCTTGATAAAAATGTTTAGATACCACCTGCAGAAAATATTTCAGGCTGGGAAGGCATCAACTTTAAACTTTTTTATCAAGTAAAGCTGGAGTACTTGTGTATATGGCAAAGACTGAACAGTATGCTGCTCTGAAGAAAGTTAGTTGTTAAGTAACCAGAATTAGGACGACCTCCCCTGTCATTCACAAAGGAAATACAGAGAATATAGTTAAAAAACCCAAAAAACGTCCCTGCTTGGCAAGATAAGAAAGCCATTCCAAAACGGCCAAAACCAAAAAAGGACACAAATAGGGCTCTAAAAATAGCAGGTTTAAATGTACTTATGGAAAAGCATCAGTGTGACATAAAAACATAAATGGTCACAAAGTGTGGGTGTTCTGACATACCATAAATATAGAGAATATATGCCATCAAGGTACTCTTTATGTAGACTATTTAAGGTAGTATCTTACCTTAGTGTTTGTAAAAATTTTCCCAAATGTCCTACAAAGTCTCCAGAAAAATTTAGAGAACTCATGGACACAGGCAGTTGATGCTACATTGATCTTGCCAACTATTTCTATAAGCTGTGGTAGCCTAAAAATCAGGACACAAAAGGATATTAAACACTGTGCTGATTTTTTGCTTTTGTCCATTTACAGTTGTATAGATTTATTGCTTATATTAATAAATACATGCACACACAGAGCACTAAGGGTTCTAATAAAATTAGCTACATGTTCTTTACGATTCCTGACCCGTGAAGAAAGCAAGGGTTCATGTGCCAGAAAAGTCTGACCCATATTTTCAAACATCTGTTGCTATCACAAGATAGAATACAACAATCTTTACTTCACAAGAGAATTAACTATACCAATGCAAAAATAAAAGAAACAAGTTTTCAAAGCAAATAGTTACCTACATGTTCTGCTAGACTTGATACTTTCTGAATAAAATCAAAGGCAATTCAGCATGAAAATTAAAACACCTAAAATAAAGTTTTCCTCTTTAGCAATTCTCAAATGCAATCATTCTTAGCATTCTTATATTCAGTAATTGTTAAACACGACCATGCTTAAGAACTATTAACTTTGACACATTTTAAAATGAGGTATCCTGAGACACAAATGAACTCACAGCTGATTGACTACCCATAGCAGAGTCTCCCAGCCTGTGGTGCCCTCATGCTCCAGCTGGTGGTCGTACAGCTGCAACAGCACGGCCAACTGTTCGCGGCTTCCAATGATGACGGCGACGTCCTGAAGAGGCGACACGGGCCGGGGAAACCTCGTGACTGCACCAGCAGGGAACAGCAACCACGAATGAAAGAAGATGAAAACACCATGGAGGTGATGTCAGAAACAACAACTAAGAAGCCGTGAAACTCATTAAGTGTCTTCTCTACAAGGTTATCAATTTGCTTTTCAAAAGTCAGTGAGTTAAAATCATCTCTGAAGAGATTATGTAACCCTCAGTTAAAAAGAGAAAATACAGGGAGATTATGTTATTGTTACTGCCAGCACAGCTTGACCAAGGTCAAACCCTGCCTGACCAACCTAGTGGCCCTCTATGATGGAGTGACAACATCTGTGAACAGGGAAGAGCTACAGATGTCTCACCTATCCAGACTGGTGTAAGGCCTCTGATAGTCTCCCAAAACATCCTCTCTAAACTGGAGAAATATGAATTTGATGGATCAGCTTTTCCATGAATGAGGAATTGACTAGATGCTCACATCTGGAGGATAGTGGTCAATGCCTTAATGTCCAGATGGACATCAGTGACAAGTTGTGCCTCTCAGGGGTCTATGCTGGGACCAGTAGTGTTCACTATCTTCACTAATGACACAGAAAAAGGGATCGAGTGCACTTTTGCCAAGTTTGCAGGTGACACCAAGCCAGTGGTGCAGTGACACACGTAAGGGACAGGATGCCAAGACTGAGGGAGGGACCTGGACAAGCTTGAGAAATGGGCCCATGGGAACCTCATGAGACTCAACAAGGCCAAGTGCAAGGTGCTACACCTGGGTCAGGGCAATGCCCTGTACCAACACAGGCTGGGGGATATGAAGGGATTGAGAGCAGACTTGGGGAGTGCTGGTGAGTGATAAAACTGGATGTGGCCCAGCAATATTTGCTCTCAGACCAGAAAACCAACACTATCCTGGGCTGCATCCAAAATAGCATGGCCAGCAGGGTGAGGAAGATGATTCTACCTCTCTGCCTCTCTCTCATGAGACCCTGCCTGGAGTGCTGCATCCATTCCTTCCCAGAACAGGAAAGACATGGACCTGTTGGAGCAAGTCCAACGAGGGCTACAAAAATGTGAACAAAAAGATAGAGCACCTTTCCTATGCAGAAAGGCTGAAAGAGCTGTGCTTGTTCAGCCTGGAGAAGACTGAAAACCTGAAATTTTTGAATTCCTTATTTAAGTAGTAACCACTCAGTGAAAAAGTGCTCATCTTCAAATTACTCAAGTCAGCTAATGAGCCTTACCATGGCACATTTAATATTTTCAAAAGCGTATCAGACAGTAATGTACCACTAGGTACTTTCCATATTCTCCTTTGTTACCCTTTCTTTGTATCTTCACACACACCACTATTATCAGCATGTGGCAGGTGTTACCAAAAACATCTTTAAAAACTATTTGCAACAGTAAAAAACACTCCACAGGCTAGGATTGTTGATCTAAGGACAAATTCACCATGAGGCTATTCAATCACAAGAATGGTTTGGGTTGGAAGGCACTTTAGTTCCAACCCTACTACCATGGGCAGGGACATCTTCCACTAGACCAGGCTGCTCAAAGCTCCACCCAACCTGGCCTTGAACACTGCCAGGGATGGGATGGTCTTCTAGGATATTACACAGATAGATAACAGACGGGGATGCTGCTGCATTATGCTGTGTTTTTCCCACTCCATAAATTTGTAAGAATTAACTGAAACTGAGGCCAGCCTTCCTGAGCTATTATTGGCTATTAATGGAAATCAGTTCTTTAGAAACCTTTAGGAAGTACAATTAAGAATTGCTTTGCTTTCTAAAAGCTTCTTATAAGAAGTAGAGAAAAATAGATGATTTTTTTTTTGTGACAATCAGCTATCTCAAGCATAGCAAGGGGTGAAAAAAAAAGCATTACTTAAGAATTTGCTAAGGTAGACCAATATGAAAAAAATCCACATATCAGAAATTAATCATTTACCTTCTATTTGTGGTACTTCTCCCTGAAGTTTAGCCTTGCTTGTAAAAGGTGCATTCTGTAGCACCAGTGCAAACAGTGAAGGAATCAACGACTGCAGGGCAGACAGATACATGTGGAGCTTATGTTCATCCAAGCCATGTTCTCCTTCCTGAAACAAACAGGACATTAATTTGGATGTTTTCAGTTGGGATGGTCTGTTCCTTAGGTGTTTATTCCCTGGCAAGGCATCAACACATCTGTGATGAGCTTCTACCCAGACACACTAATTATAAAGCAATTTAGCCTAATCATAAGCATATTTCGTCACTCTTAAGTCACCTCTACTCAAAAGATTCAGGCAATACAGCCTTTGGCATTTAGCAGTTCATGCTGATGAACAAACTGATATTTTGAAAAAACATTTTTCAGCACATTTTGGGAATGTGGATCCTTTGCCTCAGAGACCAAGGCATCTAAACTGAATAAACAAGTCACCTGTACTCTGAAAGCAAGCATCTTCTTTCAGTGTTAGATAGTTATGAGGCACTCAATTTTTCCAGAACTTCTGAGATATCTATCAAATGAAATATGCAAACTGGATCATAATTGGAAATTACCTAACTTAACCATTCAAATCTACTTTTCTCGCTTATTTAATAAAAACTGCAGTTTACTAAAATCTACACAATTTAAACATGGGGCAAATGCTATTAGGCTATAAAACAAAACAGTATTAAAGAAAAGTATGTTTAGTTTGGGGGAGGTTTGGTTTTTTTCTTGGTTTTTTTTTCTTCTTCCAAAATACAAGTAAAAAATACAAAGAAAACTTCCAATGTAGAAACAGCTGAGTACATACCCTGAGCAATTTTTCAATTTTATTAAGCAGTGTGGGTATAAGATGGAACTGTAAGTTTCCCAGTTCTGTTGTCCAGGCAGCGTAAGCAGGTAAAAATACCTGATGTGTTGCACTAACCACACGTTCTGAAGGGTCTCCTAAAGCTGAAAGCAGCAGTTCAAAACCCTGGAAAAAGACAGTAAAGAATGCAATTATTTCCCAAAAACTGATACTCACATTTTACCAAAAACTCAAAGAGAAAAGTTCTTTATTTTCACTTATCTGAAACATTATTGAACAGATTTAAGCTGAACTACAGGTAGGTTTTGTTGTAGCAAACAAATCAGTGTTAGTAAGTGATGATATCAAACTGGCTAATAATATCAGGTGGGCAGTGAAGTGACGTGTTTCTTAAAGGCAAATTATGAACTATTAGAGCAGCTTCTGTATAAGGCTTACACTTGAAATTCTAATGCTACTTGTAGTTTTTCTGTTTTGTCTTGGTGATACAGTAAAATCAACATTCATATAAATAATCAATTTTTAAAAGTATCTGGAAAGAATTAATAAAAATACAGGAATTTAAACAACCCCCTATTATTATACCAACCTCTTCATTATTCATGAAATATCTGCAGAAAATGTTTTATACATATAGAACCCAAACCAAATTATACCTGTTGATATTTATCTGGATCATCAATATAGCCCATAATGATGCCAAGGCTTTTGATCACAGCTTCTCGTACCAGATCTGCCTTATCTTCCATTAGCATTTGTTGCAGCATGGAAAGTACTAATGAACTACGGATTTCTTTCTGTTTGTAAATGAGAAACATATTTGTTAAATCCAATGAAACAAGAAATGTGCTTTTGTATCAACTATTTTAAAAAGTTTCCACTTCTGTTAGTGCTCACAAACAAAATCCCTTCCTCCAACCATAAATTCCTTTATGAATATTGCATGTTCAATTTTCACAACAGAAGATGAATGAATATAAAATGTCAGTAGCTTCATTAGAGAGACTTTTGTCCTATTAAGCACAGAACTAAGGTTCTTTCATTTGCATGGAACCAAAAATAACTAACAGCAGTAAAGCTACTACAGGCCTACACTGAAAACTAAGTAATCACTGCATTGCTACATTGGGTTTTAATTTAGGTTCCTTCCCCCCACCCTTTCTCTGAAGCGTCAAATTCTAGTTTACCATGGACAATTTTGCTGCTTCTTCTAACTGGCAGCACTCTTGATGTAACATTTCACAGTGTCTGAAGAATGCTACAGTTGGGTGCCAATTCTTTTTTCATAGATTGTTTCCTTAATTGGTCCTAATTATCTTTTCTTTACCTCATCTTTACTGAAATGAGTATTCATATTGTTTTTAGAAACATTTTATAGACAGATTAATCTGTATTTCTTCATAACAAACTATCTCCTTAAAGTGACTTAGTGACTCTCACGCATGATATAAAGCAGAAGACAATGTGACTGTCTGTGCATAACATACACACTTGGTAATGTTTAAAATCATAAAGGATCCTTACATTATGCATCAAATTTTTACCTTGCTTTCCCTAGCAGGTATTTGGAGTCTATTAATACTTACTGGAAGGTAAGGTGCTAAAGCTCCACAGGATTCTGCTACCAGTAGCCGTCGCTCTGGGTACTTGTGGTTGATCTGGTAAAGAGAAACAGATGGACTATTTGCTTTGCAATAATCAGCATTCAAAATGTGGTTAAGAATGAACTGCAACAGAGGGATGTGTCTGCACCTCTTCAGTGAACACTGATTGAGCTCACAGAAATTGTACCTGGGTACTCAGCAGCCTCAAATTCTTGCACTGAGGCATAAAGGAGAGGCAGTTGCCCTGTAAGACTGAGCTTATTTATAGCAGGGAGTCAGAGAAGCACATATGTATATGAGAAGCATTTACATATATTCAATAAATAGGAAAGCAGCATATGGGCTGCTGTACTCTAAAGAATCTGCATAACTCCTGAACTGGCATGACAGAAAATATTTTGTCCTATGAAGCCTTTCAGGAGCATTGTTCCTCCAAGAGCTACACAAGTGCCCTCTAGTGCTCTGAGCCAAGCAGTGTAACAGAGCTGCCCAGCTCTTGCTGAGCAACCAGAGCCAAAAGAAGACACCTGTAGAAGCCTAAATGCATTTGCATGCTAATAAAGTTCTGCTCTCAAGTCCAGCATAAATGTGTCAGACCTCTAAAAACAATTCATATTACCAAGAACCTCTTGATTCTGTGATATTTCCCTTCTACTCCAAAGCTGCTTGAAAATTCAAAATGTAGTATTTAGTATTTAATATTTAATACTGACAAATTTAGTATTTAATATTGACACTTCAGAATCAAGTTTGCATTCTGGTGGAGCCAGATTTAGCAGCCTGTGTAATAGTTGTACAATGAAATAATGAAGTGTTTCAATATAATTTGTGAATAAAAAAGTCTATGGTAAAATGCTGAGAGTAAAATGTGAATTTTTTGCTGCTGTCAGATAAAATAGGATATGTAGCATTTGGTGCTACTGTTTCTTTCTTGCTATGAAGTGTATAGCCTTGCTGAGGCAGCCATGTCACCATGAAAAAAGACCAAAGTACTCACTGCCTTCTTTGTCTCTATCTTGAAAGACTTGCCTTCAGTAGTCTGAGGTCCCTAAAATCCATATCAAATTCTGGCATAAGGAGGAGCTTTGGCAGAAGACTAGCAGGAAACATTTGAAGAAACATTCTAAGAAATTGGATATACACTACTCTTGTGTGTCTTGATGGGGATGTACCCATGAGTGCTCAGGGATCTGGCTGATGTCATTCCAAGAACACCCTTGACAATTAACAAAATGTTGTGGCAATGGGGGAAGTTTCTGAGGACTGGAAAAAAAGCGAATGTCACTGCTACCCTCAGGAAGGGCAAGACAGAGAACCCATTAAAACAGAGGCCAGTCTGCCTCACACCGTCTCCTGGGAAGGTGTTGGAGCAATCAGCCTTACAAAGCATTTCCAAACATCTCAAGGACAAGAAGGTGGCTGGAAATAGCTACCATGTATTCACACTGAAAAAACGACATAACCAACCTGACAACTTCCTGAGATGAATGGCTCAGCACACTCAACAATGATGCCTGACTCTGACTGCTCTGATATGAAATTACTGAGAACTCTCTCAAGAATCAAGTGTTGGAAAAGATGATTTCAAAGAGACTTAAATGAACAAATTGTAAGCTTGAGGACTAAACTGAAGTATCAAGCATGAGAGAATATTCTTTGAGTGTGTTTATTACTATTTTGCATTCATTAATCAGTAGAGCACCTGTAATAATTTTTGGAACAATGGAAATTTCAGACATGAAAAATACTATGGACAAGTAATTGTGGACTGCTTTAAAATCTACTAGGCTGTGAAGGTGGGGAGGCACTGGAACAAGCTGCCAAGAGAAGCTGTGGATGCCCCATCCCAGGAAATGTTCAAGGCCAGGTTGGATGGGGCTTGGAGCTAGATGGTCTTTAAGGTCCCTTCCAACCCTAACTTTTTTATTACTCTGTAGAATCTTTGCCTTATGTGCCATCTTTTCAAATGAAAATTCCCCACTGGCAACAGAGACACACATCATCTTCTGAAGCTCTGCCTACCTGAGGGAAACAACAATGACTAGTTTCAGCTGATTTAGGTGGCCTGCCATGGCAATAAAAATATCACCCCTGATATTGCGAAGACATACGAGGAAATGCGTAATATATGTGAATATATTCGTAATATGTGAAAACGACATATTGCAAGGAAAAGAGACTCAAATTTCTGTCAGGTTTGTGTTCAGGGAAGATAAGTAGCCCTTGGAAACTAAATCTAACTAAAATGTTTATTACAATTTATTTTCCTTTTGTCTTTAGTAAACAGTATTCCAATTGTGGAAGCCAGTAACTGGTCACTAGTTTTGAGTGACCTTCTTAGCATTCACAGAACCTTCAACTAAACTGAGCCAGTTACCAAATTTTACCTGCAAAAGAGCAGGTAGAGATTTTACAAAGACTAGCCTGACAACTCTGAGCTCCACAAGGTATCAATGGGAGGGATGAATTTCCTGAGGGACCAGTCCTTTGCACCTGTAAATAGATTTTGGTTGGAGACCAAGAGCATGAATCCTCTCCATGATTTACACATCTACTACAAAAAGTAGAAAATTACGTCTATACTAGAGTTTCTTCTACAAACTCAAGACTTGTGACAGTAAGATTCAGCTGGTATTTCGCTGGAGAAAATAATGACCTGGTTCCAGTACTGCAAACAAAGTCTGGCAAACTGCATTAAGTAAGTGCACTATAACATACGACTTGGCAGTCTGATATGCTGTACTTGTACAGTTGGACTCATTTCTCTTTTGCATCAGCAATCAGCAAGAAGTGGATGAGAAAAATGTGCTCTTACTGAGGTGAGATATTTTTTTTCAAGCACAGTTTAAATTCTTTTAGGACTAAGAAAACAAAATGTTGCTTACAAAATTAGGCAAAAATACAGAATTCCTTGTATGGCTCCTTTCAAACTACTACTGTCATGAGACCTTCACTTAATCAACAGATACATCAGTCATTCACAACAAGCACAAACGCTGCATATAATTTGTACTTCTACTGTCAGAAAGCATTAAGGCTATTAAGCTTAGACTTTATTGTGGAACACAGATTGCTGTGTTATGCAAGGAACAGTACAAAACTACCAGACCAGAAAGGCTCTGCCATCAAAGCAGTCATTCCCACTCCGTCATGGCTTAGTTATTCATTGTCTTTTCAATTAACTCCCTTTCCTTCAGAATGTTGTAGGAAAATACACCACATTTTCACCTGAACTCATGTTGTTCTGCTGCTTCTGTGCCTCAGATGAATCAGTAAAAACATTTCAGTTTGGTTGTTCAGTTATTTCTATTAATTTGGAGTATCTGTGAAAAAGATCACTGTGATTCTACAAGTGACATGCGAACTTCAGGCTCATCTCACAGGTGCCCATCTATGAGAGACTTGCTTATGAGTACTTTGGTCTTTGATTTTCTGTTTAAGAATTTAAAGTAGCTGAGGTGTGGACATGCTCCAGGGACTTAATACAACACAAAAAAAATCATCAAATAAAATCATTGAATGAAAATGGATTTCCAACAGGCTGGAAGGTACAGTAAAGATTATAAAAGTTCTGACCTAGCAATGTTACACAACACTGGTGATGAACATGTGCTTATCTACACTTCAATACAACAAGCTATTCAGGTACAAGCAGGTAACTAAAATCTCCAGATAGTCCTTTAATAAGCTTTCTGCTTCTGAGGTGTTTTTAATGTTAGATAAAAATATATATGATGAGAACAAAGAACATCCCAATATCTTTTTTGAAAACCAAATCCAAAAGCTCCCCCTCAAACAAATAAAACTCAAATTTATGAACTTTTAACTAATTTTGGAGGGTAAAGCAAACAATAATCAGTTACCTGCTCCCAACACTGTGGTAAAAGTTCAGCTTCTACACGTGTTGGTCCAACATGTCGGGCAAACGCCACGCACCCAGTCAGTATCATCTGTCTGAAAATATAAATTTAAAGCTTTAATCTGTTTATAAAGTTTCATATAAAATACATTCTTTAAGTTAGGAAAATCACATGCTGACAGGCAATAGGGAGTTGTCTGAAGTCAAGATTTCACACCATCCACACTGACTTAAAGACTAAATATTAAATTAAAAGCCATTAATATCCATGCTCATTGCAGGGTGGGGATTTGCTTACATGACCTTCAAATGTCCCTTCCATACCAAACTATTGTATGGTTTTACCTTGTTTTATATTCAAAATGCCTTTTCCAAAATCTTGCAGATTCTCAACTCCATAAACCAGTCTGAGAATCTCTGATTTGCATATTTCTGATTTTCTGAAGTCTCAGACTGGGAGTCTCTGACTAAATCTCTCATTTAATACTTAGTACTGAAAACTATCATGCAGTAAAAGGATCTAAATTACCTAATACTATCATACCATCAGTGTTTTACAGAAGTAAATTGATTTTGTTTAGAAGCATTTGTGAGAGTTAATGAACTTTCTTGAGAGCAAGCAGCTTATTTCTTTCATGACATAGTTTTGCAACATTCTAACATGCAAGTTACTGTCATCTCTCACAAAATACTGGACTTCACTCCTGTGAGAAATCTTCTACAGCCCACTAAAGAATGAAAGCAAGTAATCAACCAGTAGCATCTATAATCATGTGTTATTTGTATTCATATTCTTTTATTTTTTACCTTTCATTAAAGTTTGCAAGAAACTGCCATTGTTCCATCAATTTCATAGGCACAGAGGTATATTTAAAATTTCACTGAGATTGCACTAAACTGTCATTTTGATATTTTATTTTATGAGTGTCTATCTTGCTAAGATGTTTTTATTTCTATTTTTCCTGTTGATAGGATTGGAATAATACTAACTTTGCATGCAATTCACCAATTCTATTTACCTTGAGTGCCTACATGAACTGTTAAATACTCAGTTTCAAATGATAATGTGTGGACATGAGACTCAATTTTATCACCTCCTCAGTAAGACTAGGACACTAATCAAAGTTTATTATTATTACTCTGTGAAATGTAAGCCAGAATTAAGTTGTTACTGTTTTAGTGTCATGTCTAGACCCCTAAATATTTTCTGTACTGATAGCATCCCCTTAAGGTTGAAAGGCAGAGATTTTGCTGGTTATCTTTTAACCCCTCACGGAACATACTCCATCAAAAAAAGACTCATTCACTTTAAGAATTTTTTAGGAGAAAGATCCTATCAAAAAGTTGGTTTTTTTTAAGTCCCACCATTCTTTAGGCCAACAATCACAGCAAGTTCTTTTGGTTTGTGTTGTGTGTGTTCAGGTTTTTTTACCTCTCTATCACATTCAGAGAACTAGGCCTTTGATCAATGTAAAAAAAGTAGGGAGAAAACAAAAATGGTTACATAAGACTAAAGAAACCAACAACTGATAGCAACATAGAGACAAAAGCCTGTGGTAATTCTGAGCTCTACTGCAAACAAAATAGGCATTTGAGTAACTGTCTTTGGTTTTATACACTGCACCTAATCACAGAACTGGGCAACAGAATATACATTTTTAAGATATTAGAAAATAGCAGAACACAGTAATCACTTGAAATTTTCTGCATTAGAAATGGGATAAAGCAAAATATTTTTTCTTAAATCTTTTTTAAGAAGTTCAGTGAAATCTCAGAATTAAGTCAGATTTCCTTCTGCCCTGCCTACAAAGATGAGAATTTGAAGATATTTCAAACATATTTTAAAATAAGGTTTTAAATATTTTACTGCAACCATTTCAACAGCGTATGGTAAGAGTCAGCATTTCAGGGAAAGGAAAGTTGTAAGAATCTCAAGAAGAGGTGATTGAAGCAATATTTTAATCTTGTCCTATTAGAGTCAAACATTAATCTCACTTCATCATGGCTCCTAGCCTCCAAAACTAACATAATTGCACAAAAAGGAGGTTATGTGAACACATTTTTGTTCCTTTGCAGAAGAGAATTTGATAGGCATTTTTAAAAGTTGAATGGGATATCAATGAGCAAAGCCATGAGGATAAAAGTGGCCTTGTTAAATATAATGTTAGTGTACAAGACTACAGAAATATGCCAAGCACCAAAAAGCATCTCCCATGGGCAAGAGGTATAATCCAGGCCTTCTGCACAATTGTTAAAATACTTCAGATATTTTACACTGTAAAACAAAATACTTATTTTAATGAGTTCATTCTTAGAAATGCAATGTCACATTTCAGTCTCTTGCATCTAGCAAATTAAAAATGTCAACTAAGCAGCTGCTACATCAAGGTATAATGTGGTAGGCCTGTAAAGTGCAGCAGAAGGTAAACAAGTAACAAGAAATAATTAACATCATTGTTCTGGTAATTAAACCTCAATGCCTTTGCTCACTTCATATTGCACAAGACTGCTAAAATATTATTTAAACGTATTTAGATAAAAACAAAGCATGCACAATACACTTCCATACAAATCTATAAATATAACCCCCTTAAATTCTGAATAAGCAGTTTCTATTTAATTACTATTCAGAATCTTTTATTTGAGGGAATCTTAAATGGTTTTCCATCTGATTATGGCACTTTTAAAAGCAATTACTATTTCTATGTGTGCAAATATATATTACGTTAGGAAAACCACATGCTGACAAGGCAACAGGTAGTTGTCTGCAACATGTCTAGGACATGCTTTGTCCTACAGTTTATGGCAGACTATTTTTCCAAATTTCTCATGAAAACAAGTTATTTTTATATACAAATTGCTAATTCACAACAAAAATTGAACAAACTCAAGGAAAAAAGGCTTTTTCTTCTTTCTTAACTGCTGGAAAAGACACACCCTAATGCACCTAAAGGGGGATATGAAAAGTCTACTTGATAGGTCATCAACCCTGTAACAAATTAATCACAAGAGACTCCAAGTGACATGTAATTTCCTTCCAACCACAAATTATTTTAACTTCTCACTCAACATGGGATATTCAAAACATTTCAGAAGCAGATTTCTAATGACTCTGAAGTAGAACCAGGACTGCATCTTTTTCTAATTTCAATCTGCATGGTGCCACTATGCTACAAGTTGCTTTTGTTTATTTAAGCTTTTTTTTTTTGTCTCCAAAGCCACAGCCTTCAATTATACCTAATCTCTAAATTTTACCATGGGAATGGTTTAGAAAGATGCCTGAACATTTCAGTTTTGGAAGGTCCCCAAAAGAAATGCTTTCCACCTATTTCATAAAGTCTATTTTGTCTGAAGACAGCCTGGAGCAACAATAGACACAGATGCTTTTCAAAACATCTCTAATGAAAATAATGGAAGAGCTACAGATCAAACATGAAAAGTCGTTCCACAGTGAAGAGAAGGAAACATACCAGCTTGAGTACTGTCTTTCAACCTTAAGGATATTCTCATCAAGATCAGTACAAAGTCAGATTTCCTGAGCACTAGGGAAGAATTAAATTTATAGAACACAAGGTGTAATTTGTTTCAGAAGCTTAAGCAGAATGAAACAAAGTTCTTAACACTTGTCAGATCTAGATCACTGCCACTTTCTTCTTAATTTTTTATTGCTACTATAGTAAAGAGCCATACACAGAAAGAGCACTATTTTCCACAAAGCAATGGTGGTTATCTGAACAAACATGTAGATCACTAAGACAGGCTTAAAAAAAAAAGCTCTCTTGATTTCTACATCAACCAGTGCTAAGAATTATGATGTTAAATATCATTTTAACAAAACAGCTTAAGCTCATCTTTAAACAGAAAAAGGAACTGAAATGCTACACTGTAGCTTACAAGTACATTCTTACATTTCAGTAACTAGGAAGGACAGGTCATGGAAATGGAAAGTCCTGAACTTGGCATGAATTTGTCAACACTGTATAGGCAAAACACCAGCTTAAATTAAACTTCTTTAATACCACCCAATAATATCCAATTTCTATTAGTTCTGCTGCTTGCACAGAGAAAAAAGTTCCTGCTTGTCCCACACACCACACAAGCACAAACACACCTTTGCTCATCGTCTGGTCGTTTGATCAAATTGAACAGTATGTGCAGAAGCTGATCCCTCTCTTTGGGTTCAGGATGGAGGCAGGCTGTACACAGTATGAGTGGGATCAATTCCTAAAAAGTTGTGGGTAGGGGAAAACCAAACAAAGTAAAATTGCTTTGGGTATACATTCATTAACAGCAAAAGAAACTAGAGAAGATAAATCTAACATCACATTAACATCAAAACAGTTAGAAAAGATACTTTGGAGTCATGACGCCTTATTAAATGACCTGAGGAAAGTGAAGGTCTATAAAAGTTAGAATTATTTTCCTGCTAGGAAAAACCAGGGGAGAACCAGCACACAAAATGAAAAGCTCTGCAAAGATTACAATTAATATATGCAGGTCACCTGTAACCAGAATCAGAGGACAATCATGGTTTCAACTGTTTTACCTAGGGAACTGAAGCTCCACAGACATCTATGGAATAAAGCTTCTCTGAAAAATGCCACAGAATTAAAAATTAAAATTTCCAATTAAGCATCCACACAGTTTTGTGCACAAGTTTGAAAAAATTAACATTGAGAAACATGCATTGGGTAAAGGTGACTGCAGACAGATTTTGTGTTGACAATTACCTGATTTTTTTAAAGGTTCTATGATTTTTTTTTCCATACAAAAGCAATCTCTGATGCTGAATTTTCTTTTTGGAGCAATTAAAATCTCTTAAAGAAACAAATTACAAAGAAAATACTGTATAAAATACAAAGAGAAAATATAAGGATCTTCATAGTGAAGACCTCCTTCCTAAATATGCCTACAAAGCTCGTGGTATTCATTCCCAGAAGAAACACATGTTTCTAAAACATTGTCTGGAAGTCCCTTTCCTTGACCTTGTTGATGTGAGCTTTTACTCCAATTGAATTTGGAAGCCAGACAGTTTTTAGGTGATTTATTATCTTAGAGATAGAAACATCACACTGGGAGGTCAGGAAAAAAAAGAACAAGAAAAAACCTCAGTGCCTGGAAAAAAACATGAGCAAGTAATCTGGAGATTACCTTGCACACCTGCTGTGTACTTTGAAGCCATTTTTAGCAAAAAGATGTTTTGTGAATTATTAAGTTGTGACAAATAAGCAGGTGACAGTGGGAAACACGTCTAATGTTAGTAGGAGAGATTATACAAAACCTGGAAAAATCTGTGGCTGTTTAGAATGACTTTGCAGGGAGGTACAAATTTCTTCTTGCAGATATTCAAAGAGACCTGATCACAATGTTCTTGTGGACATGTGGAAATACTACTGACAACATCCTCATTGCTCAACCTGTATTTTCCTAAACAGCAGGAGCTATATTTATATTAAACATAGAACAAGACTCCGTTTTAGAGCAATGCCTAAGCTAGTCAACTCCTGACAAGTTTTTTGGTTTTTTTTTTCCCCCACAAGAATTCTACTTAGTGTGCTATATTCCATCTCCAAAGATCACCAAGACACAAGCTAAATTGTATTTTAACATTCTGTGATTCTGGAAGATTTATTGGCAAGATTTAACTCAATTATGATACAGATTAGGGAATTTATGACAAAGGAGACAACATGGAAATATCCTAGCCATCACTTAAAAAATCTAAAAGGAGAGAAGGAGAAATGACAAATAAATCTGAAAAACTTGCACATTTACGTTTTTTAGATACTTTTAAGAGTAACAGGGGGTGTTTTTAAACAAGGGTTGCACAAAACAAAATAACATGAACTGAAGACCTTCATTAAAGAAACTTTACAATTTAAATTGCATGAAGAACTAAACTTTCTTCAGCTGAGAGCTTCTTTCCCTCTAGAATCTGCATGTTAGATCTTATTATTTTTGGTTAATTAAGACTTTTGCCATTTAAAGTTCTGAGAAGTCAGGGGGTTTAACCTATTTAACTTTTTTTTTTGTACTGCATGGAATTTTCTCTCCTGCAAACACTGTTTTAATTCAAAAATACTTGAAAGAATATTACTAAAATAACACCTGCCTCAACACCACTCCAAATGCCACTACTTATACATTAAACTAAGATCTTTTAAATATGAAATCTGATAGCAATTTGTAGATACAGAACAAAATTACTACCATAAAAAATAAAGCTCACTTAAAAACTTAAAGTTAAATAAACACCTGTTACTTTAGTGAAATCTAACTTTTTGAAATCTACCCTAAATTCACATTATTCAAATACTCTTGCAAGTATTCTTAAATACTCCCATGAAACACTTTAGAAAGAATACATGCCATGAAATGGGACATCTATGGGATTTTTGTTTCATCTGTTGAAACCAACGCATTGATTTTGCTGTCTTAGTATGTTTGAGTACCTACCCAAAAATCTCAACTGCTTACTTCGAACTACTGCTAGATTTTAAAATAGTACCATGAGGTGGGGTTTTTTTAAGCTTCTTATGGAACTTAAGGAAGTTAACATTGTCTTTTTTCAGCTGAGTCTGCATGAAAGGAGAACACCTGAGAATATTCACCTAGAAACTACTGCCTTGTGTCTGAAAGGCTAATGAGTAACTTAGCAGCATTGACATGGGGCAGATACAAGGCTGGTTCTTTACCTTGCAGAAAGCTGGTTATTATAGCTGTATTTTCTTGTCCATTGGTCACATTCTCTCATGCATACTATGGGAGAAGAGAGTGTTCTCTGCATCGCTGCATCAGGGCTTCTACAGTTCCTTCTATTAAGGGGAGTGGAGAAACAGTGAGAAGTCTTGAACAGTGTTTTCTGCGCTCCCTATAGCCCTCAGGGACAGGAAGGTAAAACTCGAAGCAAAGGGGTCTGTGGGACCAGAAGAACAAAACTGCTCTACAAAGGGACAAAACAGGTCATGTGAAGTCTCCCAAAGACTTATAAGGGGCAGATTCTTCTCAGGACATTCAGGAGCATTAAGAATAAAAACCAGCCTACAGGTAGGCTTGAGCTCATTTCTTCCTGTTGCTAAGGGTCATGCCTTTGATGTAGATTTGTTTCACAATTCTCAGATTTTTCACTCTTGAAACCAGCAGAGAAGCTATAGAAAGTAGTAATTTTCCAGTAGGACAGGGTAAGATTACTGTTTGGCTGTTTAGATTCAAGGGAAAAGTTCACAACATGGTTATGGACACTTTATATAATTATTAATAACCAAGAAGTGGACTTCCAGTGCTCTTTGAAACACTCTGCATTCCTTGGGAAGGAATACCACTTGTGCTGACAGTCATAAAACAAAGCAAGAACTTAAGTTTCAAAAAAACCCAACTCTCCCTCTATTTAATTTGGGATCCTTCCTAAACATCTTGTTCATCCCCAAGTCCTTCTTTTCTCTCAAAAAAAGGCAAACCTTTGAGTTCAGAACATGAGTTTTGATAGTTCGTGTCAGTGTTAGTCAACAGGTGTGACTAGTGACTCTCACGACCATTGCAAGAAGAGTCACTTCCAGAGCTTTGATACTGTTTTCCCATGAGATTCCAAGCAGACTGACATCATAACTTTGTCAGCATTTGCAGCTTGATGCAATAAAACATTATGTGTCATAGGTCCCACCTCTACTACTGAAAAGCCAAGTTCACATCTGAGGTAGTTTATATCTGTGAGCTACCCAAGTGCAGCATGGAGTGAACAAAGTTATTTTGGTTTTACTGTGAGAGAAGCTACATACAGGTGAATGATAGACAATGCTCTGAGGCTGACCTAACACATTGCACAGGAGAACTGAAAGAGCCCATCTTCCCTCTGCTCTACTTCTGTGTAACTCTCCACGTAGGTCTCTCCAAAGAAAAACACACATTTTTCTCACCACAGTATCTCTGGACAACTTCTTCCTAACTTACAACAACTTATGTCATTATCTTTGAAAGGGATTCACTATTTGAGTTATCAACAAAGGCAACATTTACATGGACATACGGAGTAGCACCCTCTTCATTATGGTCAAAAGAACATGGCTTTTTAATAGCAATTAGTACCACCTAGACTATATGCAAGACAGTTCCTCCTATATATTAAAAGTATTACAACAAAATATGAAACTTTGGGGATTTTTTAAAGTGCATCATATAGTGAGCATCTTAGAAGGTAGCAAGGAATTTTCTGTCAGTGTTGTTTCCATCATTATAACAATGTTTTGCTAAACATTCCAACAAGTCTACATCTTAGTTGCTCTCACTAATTACTGGCTTCTTGTTGGAGTGTTCATAAGCAAAATAATTATCTCAAAGAATAAATTTAACTAGTGTTAAGTGTCAAGACTAGTTACTTCAGTAGGTTCAAATAGGAATATTTTTTATTACTCCAAATATTAATGTATTAATTAGGCATATACACCAGGATGACATGATCAATTTTGTTAATGTGTGCCTGTTAATCTTTAACAGTCAATGCTTATATTGTGAACCAATGCCATGTTAAAATTATTCTGTAACTTAGCCTCTGACAAGTACATGAAATAAAATAATCTTACTGTCCGCAACTGAAATAGGTACCAAGAAACCACTGAGAGGGACTGTCTTGGGCAAGAAGGCATTTGAAGCTCCAAATTCATCCTCTTAGTTTTAAAATGAAAAAGTATTTAATCATAGGATTAATGCATGACTCAAAACTTTGTGCTACTAATCTTACTAATACTGAAATCACAGCTCTAATTAACTCTCATGGATGGAGACTACTATTTCAGGATCCAAAGTAAGCCTCTCAGAGATCCCAAAGGGATGTTTTTACATAAGAATCAATGGTAGGGTGTGGGTGTGAAAAAAGTTTGTACTACTAAGTCTGTATCTATTGTTTATTTGAAAACACACATACAAAAGTTTGTGATACAACAAAAGCTAGCAATTCAATTCATAAACATCAAATTCAACTCCTTGCATCCATGAACTATGTCAGCTTTATAGACAAAGTGTTGAAAGACATCAGCTTTCAGACTAGAGATGAAAAGGGTACTTTATGAGACTGAGCTATTTTACTCTAAGGAAACTGCACTAGACCCCCATATTACTATACATTTTTAAATTACTATAAATTGTGTCACTGCTTGACACAACCCCTGGAAACAAACAATTAAGTACGCTGCCATGATCTGACACAGTCTTCTTTTACATTTCTTTAGCAAGGCCAATATTTTATGGCTTTTAAAGCATAAGACTGAGATGAAAATTTAGAGTAAGATACTTCACTCTACTGTGTTTAAAGAGACATGCCAGTGATTTAGAGTGTCTGGGTGATATTGATGTGCAGTTACCACGCACTAATGTGATTACTTTCAATCTACAGTGGACATCTAGTGGAGTTGAGAACAGCATCAGTTCAGAGCCTGAAGATTAAACATTATCATTGCTTCAACTTTACAAACAAATAAAAGCAAAACTCTATTCTTAACATGTTGAACTCTCTATAAGTAACAGTTTCTCAGTATAACTATTTAGTGGTGTATATTCAGTAGACCACTACTATCATGATTTTGTTAAGCTTGCATAACACAAAAGAAAGTTAAAGACTAACCCTGGAATAATGGGAGAGATGAAAGATGTAAATAATTAAATAAAAGTGTTGATTTAGAACAAGAGTAATAAGATATTAAGCAAAAAATTCACTCTGGGCCAAACTCCATTAAAGAATTATATACTGCAGAGTACAGAGGTTATACATCCAAACAACTCTTGTTTCCTGACAAAGAACCATTGACTTCTACATCTTAGAAAGCATGAAAACTGAGTATTGCAATGATTAGTTATTACAAAAATTTTAAAAGACTGCTTCTCTCTAATTACATTTTAGCCAAAGGAATTTTTCTGTGGTACATCTGTTAACAACTGCAAGGTGGCTTTTACTTCAGCAATTTTTTGATTATTAATGTATTTTAAGTGGTAAAATGAAAATTGAGAAAGCAGACTCCAGTGTAGAACAATTTTTATGAACCCAAGCTGCTCATTTGCAAGAAGTATTATCACACATATTGCATCCCAAACAAGGGGCTTCTTTTAAAATAAGAATTGGTTTTTAGCATTTTGTTAGTGGTCATTCCACTTACTGTTACTCGGATTGCAACGTCTCCTTTATTTGTCAGTGCATTCATATACAAATCTAAATATTGACATACATGTTTTCAGGGAGTTAAGATAACCTAGATGCTTGAGATGAAGACAAAATTAAATTTATATGAGTTATATGAATTTTACATGAATTTTGTGTTACATGAATTTTGATGACTACGAATTGCTTTCAAGCATTTTTTTGATTTTACACAGTTGACTTGGTTTACACAGTTGGTTTTTTTTAGAAACAACTAAAATTACCCCCTCAGTCACCCTACTCAATACTGTGTCTTTTCTTCTTTGTTACCCTCCATTGGAACCTGAACTACAGACACTGAATAACAGTTAAAGCTCCACCAATAAACAAAAATAAATAAATTCAGAAATATCAACTATAATATTTGCTACAACACTTAGTACTGGATTAGGCAGGCTGCTACTGACCTTAAGATGCTTAAAAGCATAGGAAAAATGGTTGCTGAATCTCTGCTAAAGGACAACAACTACTGAGAGATTGTCAACCTCCACAAACTCAGTTTCTCAAAAATGAAGATGCATAGCGTGTAATTTTCAGCTCAAGATTTTGCAACCAATTTCAACATGATGGATGCTTAAAGAACAGACACATTTCAGGAAGTCATCAAAAAATTATGTTTAATTCTCATCCTAACACATTTCTGGTGTAAGATACTAAATACTACCATTCTTGTTGTTTCAGAACAGACTGGTGATCACTTTGCATTGTGATCTGAACCTGTCACACATCTTTCCCAAATTAGTGATATTTAGGTATATTTTTACACCACTTCTCTGTGCAAAAGTCTCATTACAAGGTTGTTTTTGGACAAGACTCAAAGTTATACCTTGTTGAAGACAGCCAGTTCTTACATTAGCTTTTCATAATTTGATTAGGATAAATACTGAGAGGTGGCCTACCCAACTTTTCCTTCAAGCTCCATGACTACATCAGAAAGAACATTAAAATAGCTATAGCAAAAGGTGGCAGGTAACTAAAAGAAGGTATTTTTAAAGCAAATTTCAATTCTTGAAACATTAGGCATCCCATGTAATCCAATTACTTGATTGTAATTTGCGGCTTTTTCAATTAAACTGCAACAGATAATTTAAGGCAAAATTACACGTAATCAAATGTAACTTTCACTGTAAAACAACCTAAGTAGGAAACAGACTAAAAGATCACAAAAATATTCAGTATGTTACACAGATTACGCTAAAAGCTGTGAAAAGAAGCCAAAATACCACATCGTGCCAAGCAGAAGGAAGGAAAGGAATAAACAAGAAATCAGAAATTAAGCACTGATCCAGGAACATTCACAGAATTATTGTGAAAGACAGAAGCATTTCCAGAGCACCCAGTTAACACCCCCACCCTCTCAAAAATAAAAAGCCTGTTATGAATTTTCAAAACACAGCACGTATCTCAAGTTCACTGTGTCAGCTGCTGATAATTCCTTGTATGGCATAAAATTTTACATTACAGGATCAGTACAAATTTCTTGGGGAATTTTCAAAGCCTTAAAATGAATTTATGCAAAACACACAACTAAGTCTACCATACTGTAGGTCCCGTCAACAAGGACTAAAACTTGCTCAATGAGATATGCCACTTCAAACCTGTTACTTCAAGGTCAACTATAAGGACACTGAATTTTTGTTTGATATGTCCTCAGTTTTGGGTTTTTTTTTTTTTTACATATTTGGTAATGTGCAATATTTACACAAGGCAAAACAAAACCAGTCACATTTTTTCCTTCCTTTTGTATGCTATGTAGCATGAATGATTATGCAAACCATCACCTTCAGTTACATTCAAAATACACATTGCATGTCCATAATTTTTAGTAATTCTCATTTTAAAGTTAAGGAAAACATATAAGCAAGACTGCTCATTTCCTTATGAATGGGTATTTTTGATGAACCTTTACTTGACCGATACATGGAGCTTCCAAGAAAAGACATTATATTTTGTTTATTGAAAACTATTTTTGTTGAAGTACATAGTGCTGCAAAAGAACCTGAATGTTATTCCTTATTTAAATTGATACATCAAATAAACCAAACAATGTTTGAACTCATAGGCCCTGTTCTTTACATATTGATATGGTCTTCCCTAACAAAAACATTTGTGCTACCACAAACAGATGGACCTACAGTAGCAGTCTTGCTGAATGCTAACGAGTGCCTTAAGCAGAGGAAGAAATATTAGGATACCATGCAGGTTTACTGAACTCACCTGACAGAGGTGTAAAACCATTTTCTAGGAGCAGAGATGCATGCACAAAAGTAAGAACATGATTGCAAGTAACAGACTTCCATAAAGTTAGACACAACATCTTCAAAATGAACAACAAAATATTGTGATAAAAATAAAATGTTAAATTTCAGGGTTCCTCACCTCTCGCTTTGCAAGCAGCACATTAGGAACAATATGAGGCAGGCAGCGTCCCAACATTAACATGACACTTTTCTCACTGTCTGCAATCCGAGATACCTAGAAAACCAAGTTGCTTGTTTGCTTTTTTTAGAAGCACAGGAACAGAAAAATATCATTTGAAAGGAATAATAAAAATTGCAGCAGGCTGATCACTTACCAGAAAAGTATTTAACTTACTCCCACACACAAGCCTGTAAATTTTTGATGTGTCAGTAATTTCAAAAGCATGAATCCACTTGTAGGAGTTTCGAAAGTTCCCAGTAATTACACCTCTATCACTAGGTTTCATATTTAGCATAAAATCTGAAAGCGTATCTTTATTTCTTAACTTCCATGCACATGGATTCATCTCTCCATCTATGTCTTGTTTCAAAGCAATTATTGCTTGTTTAACTATTGCTGCCATGCAAAGTGAAGGACCTTTTAGTTTATATCAACTGGAAATGTACCTCTGATCCCAAACGGCTGTCTGCTGACATCCGACAGAAAGACAGTAGTGCTTGATGGAAAGCTGGTGACAATTTCCTGAAATATCATAGCATAGAAGAAAGCTTAAATCAGAAAAGCAATAAAGCAAGTCCTTTCACTCTGGTTTAATTAGCTAGGTAAAATGACACCCAGAAAGCACGTTTAAGTGAATCATATTACAGAAGTTTTAAAATTATCTTTTAGGGTGTTTAGTTTGTAGCAAGAAAAAAATGTTAGTGTCCTAATTAAGAAGTTACTTTTAGTTCCAAAAAATGTAACATCTTTCAAACTGCTGCACCGACAAAAATAGAACTAAAGCATGAAGAAAAGGAAGCTCAGGCAATACAAGAGGAAGCACACAATTATGCAAACGGGGTGGGGTGGGCACAGAAATCACACGGAACAGTATTTTTTGCTTAATGCTCTGATTCTGCAAATTGCATAAAAGCATTTCAGCAGTCAGTCAAGTTATGAGCTTCAGGCTTAAATAGAGTTTGCTCAACTGCCATTTTGGGATCTAACTTTGATTTTGAGGTTCTGGCAACATTTGAATCTAATCTTAAACTGCTGTCTAAGCCCCCATATAGGGCGCATCTGCACAAGCACTGCCTCATGGCCACATCCAGCACCAGCCCATGCAACCAAGCTACTCAAAGCCTTAAGCATCCATATCAAACCCTGATAAAAGCTTCAAAACAGCCGTGTCTGAAAGGGTAATTTGGCAGAAATGTTCTCAGAAAACAATTACTGGCCACTACATTGAACAGGCAAGCAGCAGCACCCTATTTTTCCCAGTAATGACAACTTCCTCTGCCTTATCTGAGGCCTGTACTTAGATGCTAATCTAACACTGCTTCATCCATTATGTTTAAAAAAGAAACACAACATTTGTCTTCCAAAACATGCACAGAAAGCATCTCAGCCATTACCATTATCTGCTGTTTGAGTCCTCTAATGACACTGAGAGGAGGCAACTCCTATTTCTTATGTGGAAACTGGTAACACCTTTGAACCCTCAAAAATACACACGAGTGCACAAAATCCAACATAATAAACAATTACGTGCATGGGCATACATTTTATCTAATAGACTGAAACATAATACTTTTTACCATAAATGTACCATCATTTACCCTTTTCTAACTGAAAAAGCCCATTAAGAATCAAGGCTACTTATAATTATTTAAACTAATCCATGAAGATATCAATGAATATACCAGTTTTCCTTTTCCCACTATTTAGAAAATTATGATAAATAAGATTTTTTATTTATTACTTAAAATCAATGTTTTTCTTAACAATATGGATTTTTAAAGTACATTTAAAATTTTAACGACAGAAGCTTGTTTTAATTCTATTCAGCTTGGTTTTGTGCAAGGTTCACTTTAAAAAAGTTACTAAACTACTTAAATGGTAGCTAGCTACTGCAAAGGACCTCTGTTTCACAATATGTTAGTCCTTATGCTGCAAAGTATTCTTGACTGACAGATTTACAGGCTCTTCTCAAGACTGTAGAGTTTTTTTACACTGGGAGAACATAAGCAAGCATTGGCAAAGCTTAACATTAACACAGAGGCGAAGCCTTGGCCAGCCCTTTGCCCAGCCTGTCCTTCAACTTGGCATTCATTCCACAGAAAATCAGATCCTCTCCCACTTGGAATCCTAATTAAAATCCTACATAAGGGCAAAGTTCCATTCCCACTTTGCAGAGAATGAAAAGTAAGTATGACAATATGTCACTGAATTTCCCTGTGGGTTAAATAACAGCAAGTTCTGGGCAGTGTGGATCCTGCTACAATTGCTCTCTATGCTTGGAGTCCAGAAAGCTTCTCCTTAATGAAGTCTAACAAAATTCTTGATGGCTACGCTGGACAAAACCAATAAAAGACCAAGGCCTCTTGCACACAAGTCAGTGGCAAGTCTCCTCAAGGGTCAACAGATGCCAGGAGTGAAGACATCCAAATATAATAAAGTACAATGAATAAAAAACTCAGGCACTGCTATTCTATTTAATGTAACTCTGGGACAAAAGAGTCAATTCACTCAAAAAGTCAGGACTGCTATGCACAGAAAACACCTTGTATTTGGTGCAAATTACCACACACCTTAAATCAGTTGAATAAACACATGTGGTGCAGTCTATTTAAACCACTGCTAGTGCTTTGCACTGCAATCTGTTAACTGAGGCATTTTTCCAACGATGGCCATGTCCTCATTTGCCAGCATGCACGCACAGCTGCTCTGAGTGCAGTCACACAAAGCAGGCTCAACTTCCTCTTCTCTCTTCCCATCTGGGCAAGATTTATGCCAAGGAAACACTCCATAGATACAGTAGCAATGAACTTGCCTTTTAGGATAGAGTCTTAGTTTTTAACCCTTCTTACTACGTTCTGCAGAAATTATAGTAATTGTCTTCTACAAATAACCCTGGATTGAAATCAATAAATATCCAGCATTTCCACTGTGCTGCTTCTCCAGCAGATCTCCAAACATTTAACAAATAATCTATTTTCTTAGTGAAAAAATTATTGCATTATTACAAATCTAGGGCATAATCCAGGAAGAAAATTTAGTACTAGATACTGGTCTATAAAACACTGTATCAAATATGCTTTCCTTTGACCCTTTGCTGACATATTAAGCCCAAAAGCAGAGTACAAAAATAGCTACATATTACACATGCATTACTTATTTCTGCAGTGAACTGCATTTGAGGGGACTTGTGATTTTAACTCAATGCAGATTCATGACTTCACTGAACTACTTCTCAAATAAATCTATGTGCAGTTATAGTTAAAACAGCTGTGAGCAGCAGAATAAATGCTGCTCTTCTAGACTCTACTGTCATAAATTCCACTGGAAATACACAGTTCATTCCTCACTCAGTGATTTAATCCTATTTTGATATAGACTCTCACTATCCCCAAATTGTCAATCTAATAGTCATGCACTTACCACCACCCAGCACTCACCACTAATCTGAACAGAGAAACTTCCAACACACCAAATGAAAGTAGGTAGACAAGTACATAGCAATCAATGCACAACAGCTCTAAGGTTTGATTACTACATAGTCTAGATTTTCAGCTAAGATATGAAAGAAACTTGAAAAAAATCTGGAAAGCTTAAACTGAACCACTGACCATTTTCCAGAAAAATCTAAGCTGTTCTATTTTCCTGTTAAGCATTAGTATAGTCAATGAAGAGAGAAGAAATTTGTTATGAGACTCTAGGCATATATTATCTTACCTCCTGTCCAATTCTAAAAGTTAAGATATCACTGAAAAAGTAGCCCTGACCCTAGAAGTTAATGCAAGAAGTACAGAAAACCCAGAAAAGACAAGATTGTTAGAATTTGCAAGAAAAGGTAATTAGCAGGGTTAGGAACTCCTTTTTAGGTGCTCCTTTTCTATCCCCCACTACAAGCTTCCATTTATTTTTCCACCTGCACAGAATGTCACATAGATTTCTACTTGGTATTTTCAGGTGGAGAGGTAATTCTAGAAACAAATTACAGTATCAACAGCAGCAGGAGCTCGCCAAGGGAACTGTCAAAAGACAAAGCAGGATGGCAGCCTGCCTCCCTAGGAACAAAACCAGTAAGATCATAGGGTGAGCTACTTGCTTATCTTTGTCCACAGTGGTAAAAATTGTAAGTTGTACATACCCTCATTATGTTTGCGGTCCGTGTTACTCCTGATGACTACAGTGGTTTATCTATCACTTAATGAACAAGCCACTTCCCCTCTTCACTATAAAAACACGTGTACAGGTTGAAAGGGCTTTCTCAAGAACACTTAGAAGCACAAACTCAGTCTCCAAGTAATAACGCAACATAAATACCCTATTTTAATTAAAAGAATCATAGCCACCCAGTAAAGGCCTGCCCCAAAATCAAAATTCAATAAAGCAGTATGCCATTAGATGCCTTTCTGATAATTAAAAAATAAGTAAATGAAAAATAGTACTGCTCTCCAGGAGAGTTATACACATCACAGAAACCGTGAAAATTTTTCGCAACAACTATTCAAGCAGAAGAGAATTATTAAATTAAAACTTAAAAAGAGAACAGAACTCTCATGTCTTCCCATTCATTATTCTGATTTTACCTATCTTTTCGTTGCAACAAACAGAGCTGGCTTTAGAAACAAGTACAAAGTGAAAAGAATTCCTGAAACTTAATACTAAAACTGTAGGTTTGTCATATGTACTCCTTCCTAAAGAGATCAGGAACAATATAAAAATATCAGCACTGTACCCTAGAGGTATGTTAAGTCTTTTATTTGCCTTCAAAACACAAATGATATATTCATTTGGCAGAATTTCACTGTTAGAGAAATATCTACTCACTTTACAAGAATTTTTAATAGTAGCATGCAGTTTATAACTTATCACTAACCTATTAGGTTTATCAAAGTGGACTGCAGCTTTAGATGATGGAGCACATGAGGACAGTTTTTCTGTCTCTTTGGAGGGCACGGAATTTAGCATATCATCTTTAGAAGTCCTTGAATCCATTTCAGCTGATAAAGCAAGGCTTGTTTCCTCAATATTTCCATGTTTATTGTCGTTCTCAGAGCTCTTGATATCCAAGTACCGTCCATTGTCCTCTGAGACTGTGAGAGGCACTTGTTTCAAAGAAGGATGGGGAGCTACACCATAAACCGTTGACACAGCAAAGTTTTCATTCTTGAGAAGATCTATTTCACTGAAAAAGCAAAATATGAAATATTTTTGTAGCTTTCATGCAAATGCTGTTCAAATCACACCACTGCAGCACAGAAATAAAGACAAGATACTGAAGAGCTCAACATACTCAAGAGGCCCCTCTTCAATTCATGTATGTTTAAGAATTCCTAAAACAGAAATAACTTTTATCACACAAACTGCTCAAATAAGCACTAGTTTCATTGAGCACTTTAGTAAATAATCTGTAGCAGGAAAAATGTTGCACTCTGAGTGAGTGGATCAATAAAACAAGCAAGTAACAACAGTTTTATCTCCTTCTGGCTGAAATCTGAGCACTGAGACACAAATTGTCACAAGACAGAACTCTATCTAGGATACAAAACATAAAATACTACTGTGGTGAATCAATATGTACTATCCTATCTGGCTTTGAAATGGTAACTATGCAAGTCAATAAAGCCACTTAAAATTTGTACACTTTCCCACACACAGCATTAGTACACCTCTTAAGAGGAATGATATCTTATGGCTTACAGAATTATATGTTTTGATCAAACTTTAATTTTTTTTTTGCTGTTATTAAAGATATCGTCATGTCTACTAGTCTTGCTCTTCAGAAAGAAAAAGTGTTTTGACATCAGATGTTAAAGCAAGCATCTTTCTGACAGAGTCTGCAAGCTGCACACACATAAATAAAGCTAACTGAAGTGACATAAAGCTAATTGAAGAAAAAAACCTACGTAAAACAGATCAGAAGCAATTGTTTTCAAAGAAATGAAGTTACGTTAAAAGAACAAAATTGGTTACAAAATTAAATTACATAGGTAATTATAGGGAAATCATCAGTCTGAAGTCTCTTCCTTTTTCTAAATCAAATATTATGTATTAAAAAGGAAAGACTGCCCTGCCCTGAAGAATTCACAGTCATTCCCTATATCTAAGTTATGGTTTCATATATGTGTTAGAAAAACACTGAAAAGTTATCCAGCATTTATCAAGAGCCAAGTAGGTTGATAAGTACATACCTTTCAAGTCTTTGGATTTGTTCCATCAAAGACCATTTCTCACTGTTTAACACACTAATCTGATCTTCTAATTTTTGCACTATTAAACATTGCTAAACACAAGACAGAAACAAAAGAGTTTAGTACAATAAAGTCAAGTAGTACATCAAACAGCTGTAACATTTCTTCTGTACAGTCTTACTTCTATTGACTGTGGTGTAGTTTCAAACACAGGGACGGTCCCAAGTATGGGAGTTTCAGCCTCTAACTCATCATCTTCTACACCAACTGATGCATCCACCACATCTCTTGCAGTAACATGATGGTTTCCAAAGTCACGGTAGAGTTGTAACAGGTCAGGAGGCTTTGGAATGTTCAATCCTACATCATCCCAAAGTTCAAAATCCTTCAAGAGAATAAAAGAAACTAAAGCATACAATATACTTCCTTTTATTTTCATTTCTCTTTCTCATTTGACCACAGGTGATGCAATAGCAAAATAATCACATCAAAACTGCATTGTAGTAAATCAGACAGAAGCTTAACTCATCAAGAAACAATAGTAGAGGAAGGATCCACTTCATGAACCAAAGCAGTTTCACCATAAAGGCAGCTCCAGGTAACATACTAGAGAGAGTCCCTTCCAAACCACATAGGTTACTTTTCTTTTTGCTAAGATACGAACACTTTTTAGAATCAGAAATAACATTGCTCTAATTCTAGCAGAAGCCAATGCAGTTGATACAAGGCAGAAATATTGGCTTTGTTCCCATTTCATTCACTAGAGGCTGCCAGTCACAGTATCACAAAGTCATTCAGGTTGGAAAAGACCTCTGAGATCATTGAGTCCAATCTTTGACTGATCATCACCATGTAAACAAGACCAGAGCACTGAGTGCCACATCCAGTCATTTCTTGACAGCCTCCAGGGACAGTGACTCCACCACCTCTCAGGGCAGTTCCAATGTTTAACATTTCCATGAAGAAATTCCTCCCGATGTCCAGGACTGATTCCTCCTGATGTCCAGTATATCTCAAACAGCTCTGTAGGTGACTGATAGTGAGGTGCAAACAATACAAGGGCCTCCTGTCTCAAGCCACCACTCCGTATTCTTCCTTTACTCATTTACATCTTATCATCCTATTAGTACAAGAACACTCCATGTCTGTTGGAATTCCATTCCAAACTACAAATAAGTTTGTGCACTTTTATACAGGAGCTGTGATGATCTCTTTAATGACATTAAAGTATTGGTTTAAACCTTTTTCCTATTCTTCCCAGTCTTCACTCTATTTTTATCATAGTCTGGTCACATACATTTATTTGAAGAAAGATTATTTTCTTGAAAAACTATGTGAATAATGTAGGAAAAAATGTGCCTACTACATGTTAATTGCTGTATGTATATACCTACCTTTTAGAATTAAGAATTCTGCTTTTTTTTGCTAATTGTCTCACAACACAAAACACTCTCAGTTGAGAACACAAATAGGATAAACTATTAATCTTTTCTCTTTTGGGGTCTGTGTTCTCACAAGCATTTGGATGTTAAGCGCAAATACTCAGTGCAGGATGATTCAGAAACTCTATTTAACAACATATTTGCTTTACAGATTAGGATATGAAATGCAGGAAAAGTACAGGAGAACCAGTTACAGATAAAACTGGATGAAATTCCTTAATTAATTCTTCTGGTAATATTCCAGTTTTGTGATGAATACATATTGGGTGTTCATGTTACTGGGTGTTTTGTCTGCCCAGAAACAGTCAGAATGTAATTAGAACTTCCAAACATTCTTCCCAAGACATTCATCCCATCGAATGTAAGCCAACAGAGATACAAAACCAATCATGTTAAGAAAAATGCATCCAAGCATAGCTATGTTGGGAAAGATCTAGGATAACACCTTACTACCATGAGCTTCTTCAATACTGCACTCGGTGCCACAGGTGATTACATACACTCACACACACACACACATGGTCCAGAAGACAACCAGTGAGTAAATTGTATATCCTGCACAAGTCAACTGAGTAGGATCTAAGGAAAAGATAACGTTTGAGATCCAGATCCTTGAGTTTAACTGAACATGTGTCACACCAGAATACAAGGAAATATCTAACTCACAGTATTTCACTTCTTGTTTTGCTTCCTTTATAGAATGCAAACACTCTATCTCCTTCCTACAAATTTTGGGAAACTACTGCTCAAACTGCTGTGTTTTCAAACCATGGTTTATATATGAAAATGCTAACTAACATATTTAACTTTTAGAGTACTCATATATAAGAAGCAAACCGCATGCACAGGAAAAATCACTTAAGTTCACTTGAGTTTATGGCAAGATCAGAATATGGGAAGTAGCCGTGTAAAAAACCCCAAACAAACCCACATGCAAACTTTACCTGATCGTGATTTTCATCTGAAAATGTTATTGATGTAAGCTTGTAACTATTCTTCAATAAAAATTCATTAACTAGGAAGTTTAGAGCTCTTTTCTCAAGAGGTCTGATTGGCTCCTGGAAAAAAAAAAAAAGAAAATACACTAGATCTTTGGTTTATCTCTCTTCCAACTATGGAAGCATGTTCATACTAAAATACATGCAAAGTTTGTTTATCATCAGCCACCTACCTGAATTTCAGGACTTGATTTATAATTTTTTCGTTCCTGCAAAGGAACTTCATTTTCTGGGGAGGAAAAAAGAAGTAACTGAATTTTACTCTCTCACAGAGGATGAGCTCAGCTACTTCTACATTGTTTAAAGTAGAGACTTAAGAAAAGGTTTATGTACACCACCTGCAGCCTGAGTCAGGTTGGCTCGAAGGGCCTGTATGGTCTCCTTGGCTTTCCGTAGTTCAAACTCCAGGACTGGACAGGGATTTGGATTAAACACACACAGGCATCCAACCAAGGCAAGGGAAACAAAAATAAAATATAAAAAGCAAGGATGGGTGTGAAAAAAAAGATACTGTTTGTATTAAACGTAAAGCATGCAATCTTTATGGAACTTATGAACACATGCAGCAGAGTTGGTCTGAAAGCAAACTGGTGAACATTTTCCATAGTTTCACTGGCCCTAGATTAGCTAAGTCAAAATTTCAAGCTGTCTGACAAGGACTCGCTGTAAGGTTTTGGGAAAATATTTGGGAGCTGATGCTGTCGAATGTTTTGGTTTTTTGGGGGCAATAAGAACACAGATCTAAATGAAGCAAATATATCGTGGCAGCAGAGGAAGCTGTCTCCACATAGCAAAGCTTAAACCATGAAGTGATTGTACAGTCCCATTGAAACCACAGGTTTTTTTTGAAAAATAAAATCATACACCAAAATTTTAGTAGTTTAAATGGGAGATCTTGAAATGTACTTTATCTTACTAAAAATAATAATGTAATTTTAATTTCTATTTTAAAATAGTGGAATTTTAGGAATGTCCCACAGTGGATTAGGATTTTGAATTCAGCTCACTGAAATCAAATTAAGAGAGATGCACAAGACCAAAAATACCCAAAACATGCAGCTCTTCTGCAGCACTTATAAAAAAGCTTGAAAGAAAGTCTTTGCACCATTATTCTTGAAAGTTTACATTGATTTTCAAAGACCTAGAGTCAGTTTTAAATTCAAAAATACTTAATTCTAGCTCTCCCCTTTCTCTTAATTCACCTTTCCACTCCCCTAGTCAGTGTTATTTGTTTCTCATATTCCAATATTTCCTACAAAAAGGGCCAGTGGTGATTTGTGTGCACTGGGATTTCACGTGTTTTGATGCTGAGGTCATATGTATATGGTGGCCTCAAATTTTAACACTCTGGACCTTTGTAAAATATATAGCAAATGTTCTTTTAATAGCCATTTAAAGGTAGAACATCTAGGGAAACCTATTTAAGAGATCACCAGATAAATACATGCATTTCACTAATTCTCAGATTAATCTAATCACTGAAATATAGTTACCAAAAGGAAGGTCTCTTAACTAGGAGAGATGAGCACAGAACACCCACCACGCTGAAGTATTAGATGACCTATTTAGAATAGTTTCATATCTACTTTATTCCTGTACAAAATTAAAAATGTTGTAGCAACTTTTAACAGGGAAATTTCAATGCAATCTTCAATCACTGCCTGGAAACAATTTAACATGGCATTTTGAAATATTTACACAGAACACAATGTACAGCAGAAACATTGTATTGGCCCTTGCTGCTAAGCAATGTTACTGAATGCTGCAAATAAAACTGGTTCCTCTTTTGAGCATCTGTTACTAAGACTCTTGCTAATTAGCACTCATGGAAAAAAGATTCACTCAGTTTGCAGTTCTGGATATAAACTGAAGGAGTTACTACAGTACACCACATTTGCTACATGGAAGTAACTTGTTTGATGCACAGAATTTTACTGCAGCAATACAAAAGCACAACTGAGGATACAATGAATAAAATATGTAAAATCTCTCTAGTATTCAGCAATGCTGATCTGCAAATACTTCTGTGCAACAAAGTTAGAAAACACTCTCATGGTAAAGTAAGTACCTAATTTTAGCACTTCCTTGCATTTGAGTTACTTATTCACAGTTGTAAGACACTAATTTGTTACTTTTTCGTTATTTTAAAGAACTCAAATTAAGTAATTTTTCTCATGGAAATAACTACATTTTAACATTTTACTCTTGTAAAATATTTTCAAAGACCAGAACAGTTGCAGATCAGGAGTGCCCTGCACTAGAATGATATAAATAATAAAAAAGTTAGAAAAACAATGCAAACTATAAAAACTCAGGAATCCAATTAAGGAAAATAGGAATAAGACACGTCTGAAGGCATAGAAAGCCAAAAAACTCATGTCAGACAAACCCATGTCAGACGGCAAGAATTGATTTTTAGTGAACTGCGACGATGCTGAAAATTCTTACAAGTCATTAGGACTTTACCCATTCAACCTTAAAAGTAGGTTACTCTGCTGCATGTTTCTGTTACATAGTAGAAGATTCTAGACATTGCATATTTGAGAAGCTGTCACTTAGTAGCATGTCACAACAGCCACATAATGGTACCACAACACAGCATTGTTACAATTGTACCTCATCTAATCTCACTAATGGCATCATGATAATTGCCATCATACAAACCTTGATGCTTTCAAGTCCATCACAAATGTAGCTTTTATTCGAAGTAGTTTGTAGGTGTTTATACAATCATACACGTAAATAGCTGTAACATTAACTTCAGTCAAATGTTAAACTGTGATTAAAAGCTCTTCAAGTTACACCAAAATGTGATCTTCTGCCAAAACAAGCAATTACTTTTAGTTCAACATGTCTACCAATGAAATCAACACTAGTAATCTGTATTTGTTGATTCTGCAACAGTCTCTTAAATAAAAAGGCAACATTTTAACCTCTTAATTTGTTACCATTATGAACTATTGACTTTCAATATAAATGACCTGATACCTCTTCCCCCTCTCCTGTTACAAAGCCCAAGCTACACCAGAAGCATTGACAAAGCCAAGCTAAAGTTTAACTTCATGCTTGACTGGGGTGGTAACATGCAGAACTCCCAGCACTTGGGGGAGGAGCTGACGCTCCTTAAGAATAATGCATAAAAATTTTGCTGCAGACAGCCTAAGAAAGGAAAGAATGGGATACCCTCCTACACCAGAAAGCAAAGAACAGAAATTTAGAGCCTTAAGGTTGGGTAATCTTCCTACAAGGAAAGGGCATTTCTGAACAATTTAGTTTGCCTTAGGGCAGAAAATGATCCAAATTTCAATGGCTCTTCTGCTTTTTCTTTGTTAAAAATTTCTAATCACTACAGCTACCATTCCGAAAAAAATTACAAAGGCTGACTTAAAAACGGGTGAATCTTTCTAGCAAGCAATGATGCATTGGACCAAGGTTCTCAGATCAGCCATTTTTAAATGTTTCAGTTTTCATGCAGCTCATCTAATAACCTTAAAAGAGAAGTGCATATCAGGAATGAGTAGTTGTCTGCTGAGCTTTGAAATTTCAAAATTAAGCTTTCTCAAGGGTCTTATTCTTTTGACTCACATTTGTTAATGACTCTGTAAGTTATTGGATCATAGTCTGAGAAGTGACCTATGAAGAACCACCTGCGATTTGGGATTGAACTAATTGAGATCTATATGAACAGCAGTCTTGTTGAGCCAAGGCAAAAAAGTTGAGGAAATAAACAGTACTTCTAAAATCATCCAGCACTTGTGTTGCATAAGCAGTAGTATTTCCAATTATATTAGAATTTTATATTCTATATTTAGAATACCTTGTCAGATTTTTGCATACTTCCCTATGAAGTACTCAGTACTTCAAATAATGGTAGAAGAATAGTTTTATGTTGTGAAGCCACTATATGGCATTTGGACATTTTCTTTTAGAAGCAGTTCTCGTCTGAAGTATCAAGGACCCCTGTGCTTGCCAGTTTTCCTCACTTTCATACAGTTTCAAGCTTTTTTGTTCCTTAACTGCCATTTTGAGTCCTTCCTCCTTGCCAAGTAAATGGAGAACTCCAGATGTCCTAAATCATGCCCTCTAAAACATGTATGACATCCCATTCCATTTGATGAATCTGTATATACATTTTGAATCAATCAGAAGAAATTTAAGTTCTCTGATAATAACTAACAATGAAGCCATGGTCCCAAACATACTTCAGGACCTGAGGTTTCCCAACTCCCACTTTCCTGGTGGAAGTATTAAGAAAAAAAGCAGCCTTGAAATGTGAAACACTTCAGCACATAACACAAATAGCCCTGAATCAGAAAGCCATACTTCAGCACAAGAGTGCTGAATACCACACTATACAATACCACACTACAAAAATTGAGACTAGCAGGAGGGCTCATCAGCAAGTAACAGAGAACTCATCAGAGGGAATAGTGGGAGGCCGAGACTTGACTCAGTAGCCTCATTAGTGCTTTGAAGTTAATGAGACAGGACCACCTACAGAGAAAACCTGAACTACAGCAGACTTGTCTTCAGGTTCAACCCCTTGAGACCTTCAACTTGGAAGGAAATTTAAGAGGCTTACAACTCCTTCACAGAGCTTAAGAAGGTGTTGGGAAGACGAAATCACATCTGCTTTCAGGATGAACAAAGAGCACACACAATGTGACTGTTGTACTACAGATGCCTTCTGTTCTGTTTTTTTATTTTTGTTTGGTTTTTTAAAAGACTGTCCTCTGATTTTGGTGTGCACAATTTAATAGTGCCAAACACACAAAAAAAGGTCTCTGTAAAGAGAAGAAACTGTGAACCTAAGTCTAGATAAATGAAACTCTCAAAAATAAACGAGTGTTTTTTTAACTTCTCTTCCTTTCAAATCTTATTCTGCTAACCAGAGACACACAGACTCTCTAGAAATCAATGCAAGTATAGGGAAATCTGAGAATACATATGATTGAAATGGAGTTTCATTAGAAGAATTAATTTTATCATCCTTGAAAACACAGCATGTGTTTTTAAGATTATTAGATTCTCAGAACAGTCGATGTCAAAGGCAGGTTAGCAATAATAAACGTTTTGAATTAGGCAAAGCAGGAGGCTTAGACCATGGCAAATTTAAGATGTGGCAGAAGATTCAGTTCCTTAGACTGTCAGGCAACCTATTTAAAGCAAATCCTGTGGCTATTCAAATTAGGCATACCCTTATTTCACAGGAAGGGAGCAGGCTTTCCATTCTCTAACTGCCTCATGGAAATTATGAGTATTTGGAGGAGGTCTACTACCCCTAACAAATCCTTCAGTACTGAGTTTACCCTAACAGAAATTATTTCAAACACTCAATACATGACTTTGGATTCAAAACTTACCAGTCTTAGAGTAAGTTGTTTCCATCTGGCAAATTGTAAGCTGTAAGGATGCCTTTTGGTTTTTTTCATCTCTTAGTGGATTATAAATGTATTATCCAAATTGTTACATAACTCTCATTTTCATTAAGATCAGGAAGATAAAGAAGAAAATTTATGTTTTCTAAACTGCAGTCAGTTTTGTCATACTTATACACATCCTGATTGGCTTCTGTGACTTGCATCTTTTCAGTCAAGTTGATGATAATGTCATAGAAGGGACTCACTTCACTTCCTTCTATCAGATCTCCCCAGTGAAAAGCTCACAGCAACTCTTCAAAACATGTTTGCTTCTGGGCCAAATTTTTATTCTAATGCCAGATGGAATGAAGTGAGCTAATAGTTTTTAAATACTGAAATCAATTTAAAACAAGAGTTGATACAGTTATTTCCAGGAATTTTTGGACTGCTAAAACAAAAAAAAAAATGGCAGCTAAGTCTACCACTACTCATAATGGGCAAATGGAATATGGTGACTTTGGATGGTGATATATGCACATGCTTTTTGATTTGGGGCTTTCTAACATTGCCAAGACACAAAAGTATTTGTAAAGTGGCTACCTTCTAACTTCAGTTTTAAAGTCCTTCTGATTTGGAACCTGTTTACCAGTTTCATTTGGTGACTCATGCGCATTTATTTCCTATCTTTTATTTGATATGATATGGAACTGATATGGAAATGATGCGTCCTGTCCAAACAGTAAAAAACAAAGATAGCAGTATGAGAAAGGCATTTACAAAGAGAAACTACTCAAACCTCATCTTCAGAGCTATCAAAAGAAAAATAAGACTATTAGATCATGGCCCCAAGCTTTTGCAATAGATTAGAATTCTAATCTCCTAAGCATCAAAGCTCTTAACTGAAAAGAAAGAATTTTAGAAGAAATAAGCAAGATGGACTTCCAGTTAGGTTTCAAAGTGCACTTGCAGCTAAGAACAACTTCAAATGCAGAAGTTGTAAGCCAGAGTTTGTTTAAAGAAGGAACTGGACTTGCAATTTCAAAAACTGATACTTTTTTAAAGTGCAAAATAAATACTTATGTCAACAGAGATTTCAAAATTTTGCTTGGGAAGATGGCTTTAAACAGGATTGAGGCAAAACATTTTAAGCAATTATGACTGAACCAGAATTTTAAGTAAAAACAAAATATTTTTAAAAACTTCCAGTCTTTAAAAACATCCGGAAATAATATTCAGTCTTACTTTGTTCATGTTATGTTACTTTTTAAGAATTCTTTGAAAAACATCTCAAAAAGAACACAGAACTGTAAATATCCTGACATACAATTTCCTCATCAATGAGGAGCAATCACTATATAGTAATTATCAAAAATATCGATAAATTTTACTATTTACTTAAACTTAATACTTAATTTCAGCCTATATTAATTTCATACTGGAAGTAATCAGTATGTTGTTACTAATGTTTTGTCAGAAGATTACTGGTTCTACTGGATGTCAATTCTGACAGGTCTGTATTTTCTATAAGCATTTCTAATCCAATTCTAAGGAGAGCTCCAAGCATAAACCAAACAAGCTCTCTCAGTAACACTATTGCCAAGAAATACTGACTAAGAAAAATCTACTAAGATAATGAAAATAAATACAATATTGAGATTTTGCTTGCTTCTTCCTTGCATTCCAGGACACAATTCACAAATGCTTGGGCTCCTTAAACACAATTTGTTTAGAAGATTAGTTTTCTATTTACAACAATTGTCTCCTTCAAAAGCACTATGTACATTGAAAAAGAAAGTAGCTAGATAGTAATAAGAATCCAGAAGTTTCCATATAAATTGAAGAACAGTAAGTTCCTACAGTTCTAGATCAGAACACCAAAATACCTGGATTTGCTTTCTGTTTGTGAATTTAATCCAGTCCTTTAACTCAGCAACACTGGCCGGGTAAAAAAATGAGATTTTCCCACCATTTCAGACTGACCCAGAGATGAAATTTCAGAATGAAGATCCTTTACAGAACTGTGTTTCATCAGCCTTTTCACTGCTTGGTGGTTCAGAGTAGAAACAATAGGGTGGAAGAGAGACACGGCAGCTTGCATCACCTCAGGTTTCATAAAGCTTAACCACGTGAGCAGAAGTCACAGCATGGACAACTTCCATGAGTTCAGGATATTGAACAGTACTAACTGACAAGAAGTTAACAGAGCTCTGTAGCCATTTCTAGAGAGCTTTTATGGGTTGCTTTGTGGAAGTTGTGAATAACTTCAAGTATTAACTTGGAAAAAAACCTGGACAGAGAAACATGGCTCACATGCAAAAGTGGTTACTAAAGTAATTTTAAATATAAGAGAAGGTTCTGCCTTTGGTGATGTAAATAGATCCTGAAATTAAAAGTGCAAAAGGCTCAGAACAAAAGGCAAAAAAAGACTTCTTTAAACCAATCTTATACAATCAAAGAGGAGAGAAAAGCAGTGCAATTAAGATTTGTAGCAAAGATTTATGGAACTGAGTAAATCCCAAATTTGCTCTGGGTTTGGAAGTGCTTATTTGATCTCAATGAAAGCTATATTTCTGAGAGAACTCGCAACAGATCTTTATGTCAGAAAGCTCTCACCCATGTAGTAGTCACAGACCACTATGTAGAGTAATTTAGTTTATGTTTCAGCTTAACAGTAGTAGTCAGTAGGCAATATCAGGATACAGCTCTATTGTCAATGGCTGGGCACAATTTTCAAGTATACTGCATGTTTCTGCACTGGTGACATCTGGAATCATACACAAGTACATCTGCCTGAATATTTACAGTAATTACAGCAGAAGTGTCTAAAGGATGATGCTATCATCAAGCAACAAGTTAAACCACCTCAGTGAAATCTTGTCACCTTTAGAAATGTTAATTTAAATAAACTTACACTAGAAACAACAACTTAAACAGTAAAATTATCATTCTGTGGTTCCTAAAACATATGGAACACTTACCTGCTACTCTTTCATCTGTTTCTCTATTGCCATCATCAGAGTATCTTGCAAAATCTAAAGAATCAAGAGTACTGATGCTTCCAGCACGATCTTAAGGGGTAGAAAAAAAAAAAAGATATCAGAAAGAATCCTGAAGAGCTGCCTGTCTCTTACAGAGAAAGTCAAAACAGCATCTCATTTCAGAAACTATAAATTGGAGGCTACATGTTCTGCAAGACTCAAGTTTCACTTGCATTTTCTGAAGGTCTGTAAGTAATGAGTACACCAGTAAAATTGAACCAAAAATGCAGCACTACAGCAAGTTCACTGAACAGACTGTAGAAGATTTTGGCTCCCCCTAAAAGATGGCATTTCTAGTCTGTGCACAGCAGATGAAGAGCAGTGCATAGTAGCACTTCCCCTTTTCCACAAGGGTCAGGGACTTTGGCTTGGATGCACATGTGAGAACATAAAAGAAACCAAACTCTTGTGTGACAAGTTTCAAGCAGTTCCCATTTAACAGAAACCAGTAACTGCCTCAAATACTCTACCTCCTTTTCCCATTTTTAGTGTTTTAAAGCATGTCAATGTGACCAAATATTTTTTTACATCTCTCCTGATCTAGCTTTTAACTTCAGTACATACCCACTTAATTAACGTTTTTTAAGGAACGCAGTATCTAACAAAAGCAAAAGCACAGGTCATGCTACTGCAGATATAATATTCACACTCTACAATTAAATTCTAAATTTAAAAAGAAAAAAATCAAGAAACTCAGCATAAGGTTTGGATCTGATCTTAACACTTTTCATTCCATGGGAATGGCAAAGAAAATCCATCAACTAAAATGCAATTTTGATAAGTCTGTTGAAGCAGATATTCACCTTTTTATTATAAAAATGCACAAATTACTTGGTAACAGAACTCAAATTGAACAGGTTCCTAGCACAACTGAACATGCAGAAATTTTATTAAGTACCTTAGTATCTTTCCTCTTCTTTTGAAATTAATTTCTATGTAACACTTCAGAAATAATTTTAATTACATTAGAACTGTTGTCATATTAACAAAGAACAAACTCCACAGAGCTGTCAAAAAACCTCTTATCTGTCAGTGGAAATAGAAGCAATTTCATCACTTGTCAGTCAAACTCTGTCATGACTAACATCTTTAAGTATTTAACCTCTCCTCCCATTCTGCATTATGTAAAAAAAGAAAAACAAACCAAAAAAATTTTCTATTAACAACTTTCTTTGTATATTTGTGCCTAAGTCGTACTGTAAGGTCTTGTGACATCCTCTCTACATATAGACCAGCACTGCACTCAAATAACACCTAAATTAAGACGATTAAAGCATTTACACTTAAAAGACACAGAGATACTGAAGTTACCAACTCTAGCTGAGTTCCACAACATCACGACTTGCCTGAAAACCTTTTCTGTTCCATGGACATGAAGTATACGACAGGATACGGTTTATAGCTACCAAAGGGTTTTTTCCTGTTACAATGCTCTCTTATCCAAACAATGAAACAGGCTGTTGCTCCTCAATGAGTCTCTACTCAGTCACTGGTTTTAAACATCATTGCTCATATGCAGGTTCCAGTCTTATGCTCTGCAATATTTTCAGACATTAGTCTGATTTAGTAATTCTCTGTAGGCTGTTCCACATAGCTTAGCAACACAGTACAAACTCTTCTTCTTACAGCATCTTTGAAAAATGGACTGTTGTGAAAATAAACCAGTGGGAATCACATTTGAAGAGATTAAGTTCAAGAGTAAACACTAATTCATGCACAGTATGAGAGCCTTTAGAGTTGACTTTTCAAAACACACAGCACTGTGATCAGTAGATATTGCTCCAACTTATCTTACTGTGAGCTACAAGATCATTTTTTGAAATTTAAGACAACATTCAAGTGGAGATCTCAATGAAAAGCTCATGTTGAAGAGGAGTAACCAAGTCTCACATAGAGCATTGCTATGGCAAATGCAGAAATAAAACTGTTCCCTCCTGCAGCCTTAACATGTTAACAGATCAATTTTCTAATTGATCTGGGAACAGAAGCAACATAACATCAGAGAAACAATGCTCAAATTTTCAACTTAAGTCAACCACATTACAATTACTGAAGCATCTAAAGACATAAGCAACACAACGTTTTCTTTATACGGCTAGTTGCACACTTCAGAGGTCAGGGCTCTCCTCTGAAAACTGATAAAACAAACCCAGGCATAAACCACAAACTTATTTGCCAAAGCCAAAAACTTCTTGCAAAAACCCCAAACCACCAAAACCCAGATGCCTAGAAAAAAGCAGGGGGTAATCACAATCTTTGTCAGGATTGAGACAACAGAAGCTATTTAAGATCATACCAGCAGCTGTGAATCCAACAACTCACAAAATCAGTTCCACAACCTTAATGGTCCTCCAGGAACAAGCAACACCAAGGGAGTTTACCATTTCAACACCCAGAAACCGCCTTATGCACCAGCCCTGCAAGCACAGCAGCATTTACAGGGTTGAAACTTGTACATTCACCATTTAGACTTTGCTTTATCATTACAGTGTTCCTAATAAAGGCAAACATCTGGCTTCCTTTTCATACAGGCCGACACCGCGAAGATGCTCAAACAGCTGGATTCAGATTGACAAAACCAACAAAGATCTGCTAAGGAACAGCAGCCTCACAGCCTGGGTCCTGCTACCATTATTTCACTCTGCCAGTAATGCTGGCTACAGAAGCCCAACCCAAGATGTGTCATTGTCAGTAGAGTTGTGGCACACAGGCAGGGCTGGGCAGTGAAGAGCAGCAGGCCTGTGCCATCGCCTCCCCTGCCCAAAATGTCACCCTGGGGAACTGTGTCTGTGGCCTCGCTACTCACCACCATCTCTGTAGGCGGTCATCAGCAGAGGCTTAACTCCTAAAACGAATGCCATTGTCTAGAAAATCATGGAATAACATCTTATAACCTCATACTTAACACTTCCATGAAGGATGTACCTGCTCTGCAAAGGAGCAAGGGTCTGTAAAAGGTACCTCCCTGCTGTCAGCACAACGGCCTCATTTGTTAGGAAAATGGGCAGGGCTGTTGGAAGGAAAGGAATCAAAGGGAAGGGCTGTGCTCAGTCACACAGCTCACCTGAGGAATGTGAAACATCATCATTTATTTGAAGTACAAATAGTTGTACTCCAGGACACTGAGTGGAAGCATTTCAACTACAGAATTCAGAAAAGAGAACTATTTTCTGAACTGAAAGGGGAAAAGAAAAAAAAAATTAGAAGAAAACATATACTCAATTTTTTAAAGAAAAATAAAAATTTTAGTCCCAAGTGATTTGGCAAAGAATACCAAAGCAACTTCTTGTGGAAAAATCACCATAAAGGATAGGTACACTTTGGTTGAAACCTGCTTTTTTCCCAGAAAGAAACCCAATCTGCCACAGCATCAGGAACCCATTTTGTTGTCTTGGTATGTGCATTTTTATCAACAGTCTCCTGTGCATGGATTTTAGCTTCTTTCACTGAATTAAAACACTTTATAATTAGCAATTCCTTTTTGCTAAAAGCTTTCCTAGTGAATACTGGCAAAATAATTGCTATCAGCTTCACGTTTCAGAAACGGTAAAAGCAAAGTAACAAGAACAATTTTGACAAGCAGGTAGAGACAACTGCAGAACACGCATCACCTCAATATGGAATAAGAGAATGTCACAGTGCACAGAGAGGCAGTGAAGTAGGCTTAGGGTTTTCATAATTCATACTAGAGAAATGCCAGGAGACATATTGGGATAATAAAGGAGAGCCTGTGCATAGTTCATGTCTCTTACCTTTACCACTGGAAAAGGATGAGCAAAATCAGAATGCCAAGATTCATATACTCAAAGATAAGATCTTCAATCCATTTGTTTAAAAATGCAATGCATTTAATTTCATTTGTGAAGTTAAAAATTGGGTTCAACATCACATTTTGCTTATTAACTTCTACAGTCTTTGAAAATATTGCTTCATTCCAGAGGAAAGGAATTTTAATTCTTTTTTTATTTCCAGAACTGGTGCCAGATGACATGCAGATTTCTGCTGACAACTTGTGTTCCCATGGCATATATTCAGCTCTCCCTGAAATTTGAGCATAACTACCAAAGTAGGAAAATATAAGGAAATCTCAAAGTGATACATCCCCCTCCACTGACATACATAATATAAAAAGGTTGTTTCATTCACTATGATGATAAAAAGAGATTATTTTTACCAGTTTACCTAAAAGACACCAAGAAGGATTGTATTAGCCATGTTTTCATGTTAGCCATATTGTCATAGTACGTGCATTAAGCAGAAATAAGTTGCAGTCTTCTACAAAATCTCATTAAATAATCTTTACACGTGCATGTGTGACACTGTAAATCAGCTAAAAGCATAGACAAATTAAGTGGCATTACTTATTGATAGGAAGGCTCAAGAAAAAATATTTAAAAAATTAATGTTTTAGAAGCTATTTGAATTTACTTTGCAAACATCCAAATAGATTTTAAAAATTACTGGTTGATAAAGCAGCCCAGTTGCCGCATTTCCTCTAAATCACAGGAAAACATATCAGAATATACTAACAGTTAATCAAATGGAACATATGAAGACCCAGAAATCCACAATTTTTCCCTGAAATTCAAAAAGAAGAAATGATACTACGCTTGTACATGACAGATTCACTTTGCTAACTAAATGTTCACCTGTACTGAAAAACACCTGTAACCCTGAAACGAGACTATTGCCATATTTTAAACTGCTGAGTGAAGTAACTGGCTAACCACATTTTACACTGACTGGAGAAATAACTGGATACTGGAAGTCACGTTTTGATTAGCATACAAATGGAACTACAAGTGAATTCTTCCCAGTCAGGATCAGAGCAGCTTCCCACTGGATATTGCACATACTAGGACAATACATTTCCCAGTTTAAGCCAGGCTTTACATAAATTATATGGTTATATGGAGGAGGAAACAGCTGTAGGCAGAAAGCTCACACACAGCACAGGGAGATACAACCTTTTCAGGTTCTTTTGAGATAGTAAAGGTCTGGATAATAACTTAGAGGTATAATGCTATTTCAGGGCCAGCAGGTGGACTCCAACATCCACCCTCACACATCACTATTTGGGGAAGAAAAAACCCATGACTTTGTATTAAAAAAAAACCCCAAAACCAAGTAAAAGAACACTCTTTGAATACATTTACCCAATTGCTTAATACAATTGTATTTGTCATTTACTGTAGCATTATCAAAGAGGAACAACATGCCACAGGCTTGGAGAAAACTGTTAAGAACATTGTTCATGCTATTGGATACTACAAAGACTTATATCAAGAACTCTGAATATTCATCCAAGCACAGTTCTACTTCCAGAAGCACAGAATTTTTATTTCATTTAGTAGTTTTCTTTTTTTCTTTTACTTTAGACGAAGTTAAAATGTTTTAACATTAGTGTTAGAGATATCCTACTAGCAACTTAATCCACCAGTAATAATTTTATTTGATAATAATACACTCTCTTCACTAAATTAAATTTTCACAACATAGGATTTCACTAGGGACAAACATTAAACAAGGCCTGCCAGTTCAGTGTCAGGTACATCCCCACTTAGAAGCCATCTCAGGTTAATGCCTTCTAGCTTATCCTGAATAAAACCAGGCGTTGAAACTTACATAAGTGAATGACTGAGGCTATCAAAAATTATTCCTTAGCATCATAATTTTGATGGATACTTCTAGGTAAGAAAAAACCCAATACGACTCCAGAATACAATCTCTGCAGCAACAGAAATAAGGTGCACTTCATTCTTGAACTGGGAACTGAAAAATCTGGTTTGTAGAACAAGATTATTAAAATAGGGAATTGCTAAGGTTTGAATTTATTATGAATTAAAAATCAAAACAAAACAGGATAATTCAACCAACAAATATGCTACACCTTAACACACAGCAGTAAATCATACAAAGAAAGTTGTTGGGGATTATAAATGTCAGAAAGGCATGCAATTACAGCTGTATGTGGAAAAAAACCCCCAACTTACTCTGAGATGCTCTTTCAGATCTCTGAAAAGTGAGAAGCTATAAAAGCCCCCAATGTTTTTTGACCAACAAGCCATGGATTATTACTAAGACAAGCTTTAAAATAACCATATAGTTCCATGAAACTTTAGAAAACACACACAAGTTTTTCCCTGATGAGCTGTGCTATTCCTTTGAGTTAAGCTGTCCCTTCTCCCAATATACACATAAACCCCTTCTTGCATGGAGGAACCTCTGATGGAAAAATCTCCATCCAAAAGAAAATTATGTCACAAAGAGATCAAAGCCAAAACTTTAAGGTGCCTGCAAATCAAAGGTCAGAAAGAAATTTCACAGACATCTGCAAAGGACAACAGTACACATATTTAATAGGGTATAGTTAATCTTTACTTTTAGGACACCCGACCTAATTTTTAAATGCAAAGACACAGGCAAACTAGCAAGTACTCTGATAACAGATCCAAACTGAGAAGCTTCTATGAAAATTACTCAGGTCTGACACTTATTTCCTTCCTTCTCTGTACTACAGATACAATAAAAGAACTATTGAAATTCAGACCTAAGGAAATGAAGATGTATAAATACACATTTTAGGCCTATTTCTGCTGGCAGTAAAAAAGTCTGCAAGTGAGGTATTTTACCTACCTTAAAAATTCCAGACCTAGAGTAAACTAGCCAGTAGGGTCATGCAGCAGATGGCCTGCTCTTTTCTGGAGCTACTGGTCTGAAAAAACACGTCCTTGAATAACTTGTATTTTCAGCTATCCTGCACAATATCACAGGCACAAAACAGCAGAAGCCAAGGAAACGGGATGGAGGTTAGTTGGGAAAAAGAATAAATTTCCTCTTGTGTTTCTTTGTACATGCTGAAGCCTCATATTAGTACTGAACCACACACATGCATATGTGAATAAACCAAACTGTGAGAAAGAGAGAGAGCATGTGTGATAGAAGATGTGGGATAATGTGGAAACCCAAAGAGTTTTAATGAAGTCCTTTCTACATTAAATCAAACAATCAGGCATCATTAAGTCTTCAATAAGTGATCATCAATTCACAGTTTGTATTTGTGACTACCTTATGTAGCAACTGAAATAGATATGTTGTGCAATTAAACTACTTAATTTCCCATAAATAAAACTGCAATTTTATTTTAACCATACCACATTTCATAAGACATCTCTAGAGCAGTACTACTTTGAAAAGTATTAAAAGTCTGCATTTAAAATTTCTACTATGTTTCAACTTGTTCCAAGCTTACTGACGCTGGATCTTTCAGCAAAGCAAACTTGATCCACTGCAGCAGACATGTACGTGATCTAGCATACAACCTTTACAGTAGAAACAGACTTACATAACAATTTTTTAAGCCAACTTGAACTTGTAGAGTAAATTTTGCCAGATTAACAATTCCACATTGCTATGCTAACTTGGGGGTGGAACAAAAAGCCTTAAGTTAATTAATTGCATCAGGCTGTAACCACATGACCTACCAACCTTTCTTTGCAACTCAAGTACCTCTTAGTTGGTATGTTCTGAAGACTTCAGACGCTCATCAAATGAAAGGAAAACTAAGTTATGTAAAGCTACTAGAATAAAATTAACTTCCAAGCTCTCAGAACAATCTATTTACCAATTACCCAGAACAGATATTCAGTACTAGTCCATGATGGGCAATCCAAACCAGATTGAAAGCAGATAATCAACACACTCACCTACTTCATATGAATAGCAAGTTATAAAAATTCACAGGAAGCATATGAAGGTAAACCCCTAAAGCTGGTTAGAGAAAACTAACCTATGCTTGCTGGTCAAGAACGGAAAAAAAACCCAAACCAACAAAATCCCACCAACCAACCAACCAACCACAACAAAAACCCCAACCACTAGATATGTAAAACAAATATTTTGCAGACACATTGGAATAAAAATGTATTACTCTCACTCCCATGCCAGGCACACTGCAGAAGCCCATCAGAAAGCTGAAATTACAAGTAGAAAATAGATAAGATTGTGCACCCTAGCACAGAAATAGCACTCTCACAGAACTGGGTTATGATACAGATGCACCTGGGCTGATCTCCTGGAGAGATATGCCAAAACCAGGCTGCTTTTGGAGAGAGGCTTATTGCATAGACACTCTCAGGCAGCATCCAAATTAGTTGAGTCTGAAAGAATTAAGCCAGCCTTGCACAAAGCCATTTGGATGCTGCTGCAGTGAACACTGAGGTCCAGAGGGGTGTGACCTTAGGAAAAGCATGAAACCCGGCCTGACCTAGAGAGTGCAAGGAGTAGCTCAAGCTGCAGTGCTCTTGAGCAAGCAGACCCTCCCAAAACAGAACAGCTACAGGCAAAGCATGGCATGGAGGTACTTCTTCCAGCTCATGACCCCAGCTGGCTTTAGCAGAAATCAGAAAGCATCACCAGCATCAAATTAACTCCATATGCTTGATGCTGCAGGACTGCATTGTCCAAAATGTCCAAAATTAACTTGCACCACAAGGATTTTTCCATTTGTCGCAGTAAACCAGCTTTCTGTTAAACACTAACATCAGGCAAAATTGTATCAATTTAGTCCTTAAATGGTTGCCCTTGCTGAAGGACTACTTAAAGTGTATGGATAATATCTATCTTTATTCTCAAGCACTGTATTGCCTCAGTTTTTTCACATTTAAATTTCATTAAGTTCTCATTTGCCCACTTTCTACGTTTATCTTATGACAGTAGTAAATTTTCCAGTTAAAACTTGTGCCCATGTGGTTTCTAGAGAATTAACAAAAAGTAACTAGCAAATGGAGACCAAAGCATTTCCCCTATAAGAAAAGGCTGAGAGAGATGAAGCTGTTCAGCCTGGAGAGAAGGCTCAGGGGGAGTCTCATGATGTGTACAAATAACTGAAGGGAGGGCACCAAGAGGACAGAGCCCAGCTCTTCCCAGTGGTGACCTGTGACAGACCACAGACAGTGGGCACAAACTCAAACAGAGGAGGTTCCCTTGGCACATCAGGAAACACTTCTACTGTAAGGGTGAGCAGTGGCACAGATCACTCAAAGGGGTGATGGAGTCTCTCTATCCCTGGAGAGACTTAAAAGGCCATCTGGTCATGATCCTAGAAACCAGTTGTAGGTCACAGTAGTTCTGCTTGAGCAGGAGGTTGGACCAGACGATCACCACAGGTCCCTCACCAGCCCAGGCATGCTGTCATTATTTTTGCCATGGTTTCCTTTACTCCAAAAGTTTCTTTTAGATGACAAAACTGCTCATAGCTTTCTCTGTCCTCTAACATCAAAGAAGATGAAAAAGTACTTGTTATATAAATCCAAAATTCTTATTCTGTGACTTTTTACGTAACAGTGTTTCCTTCAATTCAACAACAAAGTAATCAGCTGCATCACTATCATGCAGAGTTATATTGCAGGAAGGGAGGAAGAAAATTGCCTCTACCCTACAGTGCACTGAAAGAAAGAGTCCACTATTTCTCAAAAGCTTTTTCAACTTGGTCTGTCTTAAAAAAAAAAGTTACAGTGTTTTTTAACTATTTGCCCAACACACTCAATAAATATACTTAGTGGCATGTCTCATGTATTCACATAATAAATAAATATATAAGGCATATAACCTTTACTGAATTACTCAATGTTTTAGCCTCTGCCAGAGGAGATTTTAACTCAGTTTCTCACACCTGCAACTTTACAATACACTAGAAAACCAAATACAAGTAACACCCTGAAGACAGGAGTTGCCAGTTTGAACCCAGCAGTATAAGGTTTCAGGACATAACTCTTCATTAAAAAAAAAGACTTCTCATTCTGTATTTTAGAAAGCTCCCTAGATATAAGCCACCTAACTCAGATTTCATAAAAAATCTTTGCTTAGTTGGGAAGCATAAGAACACCCTGAAAAAGATTTTTCCCATATTTTCATTAATTCTGTGTTTATAGAACACAGAAGTCCAGTATTTACAAATTTTCAAATGGCAGAGATGGACTGCACACACATCAGCTTTCAACATAGTTGATATCAATATCTACTTGATAGTAACTTGCTTGCAAATACTAGACAAACCTTTTTTATCAGGCAGTGAAACTTGTGTAAAATTTTCAACAAGCATTCTCTCAACTGGACAGTGTTTGTGAGTCACATCTCCACTTAAGAAAAAGGTAATTCTCAGAGGGAAGAAAAGCTACAGGAAAGTTAATATAACTTACACAGAATTGAAATTACATATGGGAGAACTTAGAAAAGCTGGCAATGGTTGGTTCTGAAATGCAAAGCTCTAGCTCAACATTCTAATTTTCTTTCCACCTACTCAAAACCCAAAAAAACCAATCTTTTCTTTCCATAACAACAAAACCATCAGAAGGATGGTGTGCTGCTTCAGCACAAATCCAGCTTGTTTTGCTGAAGCTTTCAGCCACAGGATGGTTAAACTCACACAAAACTGAACTAGCTACAGTGCCCATATAGAGAGGCTCATTTATGCCTTCCCCAACATCAAGAAGCAACGGGAACTCTGGCACAGGAACAGAAGTCAGGACAAAAGCAATTAAATTCCCTACCTCATAGCTCTGAGGATCCTAAAAGAGCCACAACATGCACTAAGTTACAGCAGGGGAAAATGCAAGTACACATCATAGTCAGTCACTACGCAGTGGATAACTTGGTATCTACCTGCCCAGCAACAAAGGCTTCTACTCCTTCTTTGTCCATAACTGTCATGCTTATCGTGCTACCTCATCTTGCTCCTTCTTTGTGTTGTTACAGACTTATGGGGACTAACCTGTCTCCTGAACAATCTACCATTACATCCCAAACCAGCCCAACGCAGACGTCAGCCAAAGCTTAGACTCATCCATCAGGGACAGCTTCCAGTAGACCCAGGTTTAGTCATTTGACAAGTCCAACAGTTGCAAAAGCCGTAACATAAGCAGCTTGTAAGCTACGCAGAGCATGTTAGTGCAAACCTGTCAGAAACAGCAGTGTCAGTAAAATAGAGTGCATTAAAAGCAGTCACAACAGGAAAAGTTCACCTGGCTTCCCTATCAGTAAAGCCAACATCAGAGCACTAACAAGCCTCTCAGGTTTCCTCCAGGCATTGCTCTTTTCTGGCAGGTTTGAAGCAAACTCTGCCTCCTTTCTTTCAGCATTACATACAAACCTCAACTCTTTCAAATGTTTTCTGTATTTCATTAAAAGTGACAACAATCAGCCTTTCCCATCTGTTGATTAGCAGCAGCTTTGATTACCTAATTATCTGCACCTTTCCATCCCGTCCTTTCTCAGGGGAGCACATATTCCAAATCAGGTAATAAAACCTCTCTTACTCAAGAGTTGCCAGTCTACCTCCCATTGTCTGCAGATACAGCCAACAGGAGCAGGTATTTTTGCTTGCTTTCATAAAGTAACAAGCCAAAGACTTGAGCTGACAACACCAAAACACCTAGCAAGTAGTCATCAGAACAAAAATTATTTGCCATCTTCTCAATTTCCTGTCTTATTTAGACTGCTATTTAAGCTGAGGTAAAATGAATCGTTTGGAAGGAGCCTTGTTCTGCTATATTTTAACACAGAAGAAAAATCTGTGGAATACCAGTCATGACAAAGCCCCACACAAAATCACAACGTTTGTGATTCAGGATTGAGAAGAGCTGTTACCAAGACACCCCCCTCTCACAAAGGCAGACTCTGTATACTCTTCCCACTTGGCTTTTTCCAGTAGGATCCAATTGAATTTCAAAGGCTACAAGCAAAAGGGGCAATGCATTACAATATTCCACACCAGCTCAAAAGGGGCCAAAAAAAGCCCCCCCAAAAAACCCAAAGGAAAATCAAACACCCCAAACCATAAACAAAGCCAGGAGCTTACTATGAAGAAGCAGCAATACTTTATATCTTTGTGCTCATGGATTAATTTAATATAACTGGAATCAAATCCCCAGAAAGTTATAAACAATGTTATTATGGCAATAACTAGAAAAAAATTATCTCCTGAAAACCACAAATGTAACATAAGTGCTCAAACCCCTTATGATTTCCATTAAAGCTATTTCAAATTTTGGGAATGTTGTGCTTTTGTAGCAATAAAGAAAAAATAAATGGCAAATTTTAAGACTAACACTAGTGGTACCAGTATAAGCTGCATTCCTTCAGGAAAGGGCATTCATCAAACATGGCAACCAAAGGGCATCGCATCAATCACATTAAAAAGAAGTTTTCTTCACCCACTATGCACAAGCTTGAATTACAGTCGTGTATTTGTGGTCCAGGAACACACATGAGACATTTGAGCCACAGTTTTATTTCTAAATTTTGAATGTCTCAACTTGGACTGTACCTTCTTATGCAAAAATGATAGGGACAAAAATTTATATTTAATGCACAGGTGCTGACTAAAGCCTTGCAAAAGACCTGGAACACAGAAAGAAGGAGGGGCTTCTAAACCATACTGCTCACATGAGTAGCATTAGAAAAGTGGGATCAAAATGCTCTAGCAGACATGAAGCTACTGCAATTGAAACCAATGGAAGAAGCTCTCTGAAGTTTGGGAACATCTAGCTGAGACACAGGACATGAAGGATGACTGGACACAGGTGCTGGGCACCAGAAGGAATAGTGTTACCTCCTCCACAGCGTGAATTTACTTCAAACTAGAAAAGCAAAGCTGCCAGACACAAGATATATTTCCACATTTTTCATTACAATATATCTTAATCTCAGTTTGTAGATGTGATGTTGCTGCAGCTGGAAAAAAGGAAGGGTGTTTTTGCAAAGAAGTAAGAAATCCCAGTCATCTGACTGTCATTTGCTGTTGCAACCAAGCGCTCTGAAGCATGGTTCAAAGACAAAACAGCTTCTAAGTCACTCGCTGACCACATGATGCTGCTTGTTTAAATCCAGTGACACTTCAGCAAAACCTTTTAGTAACAATCCTTGAAGACGAAGAGGAGAAATACAACCACACCAAAATAAATTCCAGCACACACTTAAGAGTTTAGACTGGCACTTCTCAGAGTCCTTTTAGGCAACGAACACTTGTACTGAAATTCTCCCATTCTGTACAGCACGTAAAGTACGAAAGCTTTCTATTGCTCAGTGGAAATCCTCAGGGAGCATTCCAAACATACTTCACATTCAATAAGAATTGCCAGTCATACTTCTTCTGCATCCACTCCAATTATGAAAAATCTCAGAATAAAGCCAGAGAAATTAATCTGACTTGGGGGCTGGGAGGAGCAGGTACAAAGCTAGCACTGAGAAGAAATTCTAACTTCAGAAATCAATAGAAATGGAATTTTTTTAATGATGTTATGAATATTTTTTCACTGAAGCATAAAATTCACATGACCTTGAAATGGCAATCATGCCAACCTGCACTACTTTCTACATCAAGAGTTTCTATTAAGAAAACTAGTAGTTTATCCTCAAATACCTTTGGGCATGTTAAAGCAAGAGAAGGTACACGCACAACTCTCTTATAAAGGCAGGTACAACAGACTGGATCTCTCAACAGGACTGGACATTTTGACTGACTTAGGAAACTGTTGAGACATAATTCTTGGATCTGAACTATAGCTCGGTCACCTACCTGAACGAAATAATAGCAGATGCTTAGTAAAAAAGTGAGGGAACTCTTCCAAAGACCATGATTTTCAGCCCATCAGAGTCTTCTGCAATCTACTTTTTAGTATTTGGAAAATGACATAACTATGGAGGCATGAGACTTTCAGACCTTGTTCAATCAGAATCAGTCTGAACAGCATTGTCACAATTGCTAACTCAATGCTAGACTCCAGACTGCAAGGAAGTCTGGTGGCACTAAGTTAAAAAAGCTACTTGAGCTATATAAAAATATTTTTTCATTGTTCTGCATCTGTCACCTTTCAATGTCACTTAATGTGAAGTGCCTTTTGAATCACTGTTGAGACAAAAAAATCCTTTGAAATTCACTCCCTAACCTATTGTAGATACCAAATTTCAAGACACACCTTTAGCATAAGGTCTAACATGATATTTAATTTTAACACTTCAGTATTATTAAACTTGTCCAAACTAAGTGTTAGTGCCCCCTTCTCTCTCTCCCCACTGCTACGGCCCCCTCCCTCCTTTTTTTAATAGGGACATCCCACACACATCTATCAATTAGCAGGTCAGCAAATAACTATTAATAATTTTTACATTAAGTATACATTGGTCTAAGACTGCAAGAGGTCATTCTTTTTTTATGTGCATAACAACACAGCTACACAGGCTGCTGTTTTTCTAATTCTGGAGTATGTGCAGTATCAATAACTGGAAACAACATATTATGTTAACAAAGAAAAGAGAATATTTAATAAATCAGATTGACTGGAATCCCCAAGGAAGCATCAGCTTGAGGATGAAACAGAAATTTATATCAGTTCAAAGCCCTGAAGCACAAGTTTTTCCAACATAGGTTAGTCATATCATGAAGAAGACCCCACTGAAGCTCTCAGTCAGACAAAGAGAAGTATGAAATTCTAATTATTCATAAACAAGACAAGCAGAACATAAACAACACAGCAGGATTTTTTTAAAAGCCACACATTTTTTAAAATATCTTGAAATGTACTAGCAAGTTGGAGTTTAGGTGTCTCAATTATCCCACCCATCCAGATGCTACCAGTTATTTCCAAACTTAAAAGTGTAACTTTGTGTCTTTGCAACATCAGAAACTCTTAAAAGAAACGAAAATACAGGACTACTCACAAAATGCCTTTAGGTATCTTGGTAAACACATAATTAAGTCTTTCACCTGCCTGCTACCCACAATTCCTTTCAATACCTTCCCACGAGGTCAGTAAGTCCTCAAAAGTCAGGGGGCTGGTCAGCTTCTCTTTCCCAAGCCACTTCCACAGGCTACCTCCTTTGTAGAACCCTACGTGCCTTGACAGCATCACTAACAAAACACACAAGTGATTTCATTCTAAGCCACGTGCGCTACTTTTAAAACTCAAAAGCTTTTAAGGCCAGCTACGTGACAACTGTCCCAACCTCTGCACTCTTTTTGCTTCCTGAACTTACACCAACTCAGTATATTTACTGCTCCCCATCTCCTTGGCTAGCCAAAGATTACAGACACTTGGTAAACATGGTAGCGTTAATTATAGGAAGCATTGTATCAGTTGTGCAAGACCTGTGAAACTCAGACCTATCTTTAGATGTACCAGCAGAAATAACACCCTGGCTCCTTATACCCCATTCCTGACAGTTTTTAGACTTTAAAGGTGGCACTCAAGGCTCAACACCCCACTCTTTCTCCCAGCACCGTACGACTTATCTCTCGGCTGGGAGCACTAAAGACACTGCTGAAAATTATTTCTTCCACATTTGGCAAACACCCATGACGTTCACAGGAATACCGAAGCTCGATCAAAACACGCCTGTGGAACCAGGGTAACACCGGCTTCTGGCAATCCAACTCGTCAGAGCCCGGCTGCCCCGCTGCTACAGCCTCCCTCAGCCCCGCGCAGGTTAGAGAGAGCAAGGAATGACTAGAACAAGGAGCGATGCCAAACACCTTTCCCGGCCGCCCGGCGACACCGGGATCCATCCCCGCCCAGCCCCCCGGAACCCCCCCGGCCCCGGGCCAGGGTCACTTACTGAGCTGCCCGGGCCCGGGCTCCCTGCCGCCGGCACCCCCGAGCCCGCTGCTGCCGCCCAGGCTGCCCAGGGCCCCT